>CM035415.1:130012499-130472499 GCA_020310875.1 Ceratopteris richardii
TCTCGAGCTGAAATAGAAAGAGAGAAAACAACAGACAGAGGGAAAGGGAGACAGAGGCACGAACTTACAGAAAGATAGAGCGAGAAGGACAGAAAAAACTTGCTGTCAAAATTTGAGTTGATATTAGAAATTTTTTTCCTTTTTGAGAGTACAATGATTTGAAAACACACTCAGACACCCAGCCTCACAAAATAAAAATAAAGGCACTCATTTGTGAAGAACTCATAATACATGTCCAACCAAGGTCAGAAAAAGCTTTTGGAACATACGAGCAAAAATTTATCACGACTGCATCTTTATTTAATTTTTTGTTATGAAAATGCATCACAAGCTTAGTACGCGACTTGGGGTGGAGGAAGAGGGTCGGAAGTTCGGAATCCTATCCAGCAAAGTATTTCGCTTAGTCAACACTGCAAAAGGCGGTTCCGCCGTGCAATGTGAATACCATTCTAACAATTACTGCCACATGGCTTTTAGCGATTTCTTTATGCGGACTCCACGACACTACCGCTGCTCAATGTGAAGTGCCTGGGTGGCTTCAACCTTGAGGCTGGGAGGACGGTACACCGACAACGCTCTTGTTTTGTTATAGCCCTTGATTTCTTGCGTTTTGCCTTACTCCAGTTCGTTTGTTCAAAGGGAGGCAAGTCGGTATAATATTTGGTAAGCTCGGAACTATATGTGATTCATATTTACGAAAAAGCTTTTGACAAGTGGAATTGTTCGTGGTGTAGCCGCTGTCTGAAACCACAATATGTAGCAAGATCCATGCTTTTTTTTTCTCGAACTAAGAATAGATCGAAAAAATAAGGGTGCATTCAGATTTTTTCGATGGAGCAAAATTAACTTATCTTTGCACGTTGTTTCGTAGCCTCTTCAATTCCGAAGCATCATTGCCAATCTCGATCGTTGATTGATAGGTTTGAAAAATTTTCAGCCATCGAGAGGGGAGCCGAAGACTGTAATTTGTGGGTCCGAAACACCTTAAGGTTTTCATTGGCGAATGGAAGCATGTGAGGAATACGTTGCTTCTACCATTCATTGTTAAGCTATACTAAAGCTTTGAGACAAAATAGGCAGAAAGAGATGGGTTGCACACACACACACACTCAGGCAAGCATGTTTCCCGCGAGCCTTAGTCTGAAGCGAGCCTCACTCTTCGGTTGGATCACACGAAGCTTCGTATTCATATTATTCTTGTTTTTTTAGAAGAAGAAGAAAAGTAAATTAATGAAGTATACAATCACAATCACTACTAGGGGTAGGCCCCATCATGAATAAAAAGCACAAGATCAACATAATACATGGGCAATCCCAAGAAGGGGGGCATTGGGCAAAAAGAGTAACTACCAAAACAAATTCAATGGATGGACAAGATCATGGAGAATATGACCGGGGAGTACCAAGTGATCAGCAACTCTCCATTTTTTAGAATGTACTTTCTTGATGATAGCATTCGAATCCTGATTAGGAGGAAGGGAACCTTTAATAGAATTCAAGATTTTAAATCCAATATCCTTCAATCCAGTTTTGAAGGAGAACATAGATGGAAGAAGACTGACCAACACCTAAATCAGCCATAAGGCGTCTGAGCCACACATACTCAACAGTCACTCTGAAAGCTGCCCTATACTCAGCCTCACAACTGGAAGTGGCCACAGTAGGCTGCTTCTTGCACAACCAAGATATACATGACCTACCAAGCATGAAGAAAAAGCCACTAATGGAAAGAGTAGTGTCATAGCAACCAGCCCGGTTAGAGTTAGAAAAAGCATGTAAATTCGGTAGTGATAATCCCCCCTTGGGAAAAAACATTACAAGCAGCCGGATGTCATGGACAAGGAAACCATCCTAAATCTCAAATTCCATGTGAGTCCTATATCTCATGATCAGTTCCAAAGTAGGATAAACCAATGCTTCCATTGCGTCCAAAAGATGCCAAAAACCTAAGATCGACTATCTTCTTGCTTGATTCTGACATCTAGAGACCTTGCTTTGAATTGATGATATCATTGATGATATCATCGATTTGTAACCGCCCTTGGAAAACCTATATAAGGATGGGTTGGCCACATTCATTCTCAATCTTGCCAATATCAGTCTTGGGAGCTCAAGGAGTCGTGACCGCCAAGTAAGTACTCTCCAAGTTCAAATTCGAGTTCTTGTCTTGTTCCTTGTTCTAGTCTAGTTCTTGGACATCCTATCTTGTCCTCTTGTAATCTCGTAGTACGAGATCCTGTCGAGTTCTTTCTTGTATCTAGTTCATCTCCTAGAAGGGAGTTCTTGTAATCCAAATATCTTGTTTCATACTTACGATCCGGGTGTCGACTTGTTTGCGAAAGGAGGATGAACCAGTGATGAGAGTTTAGCTAATCATGAACATTTCCCAAGTTCGGCAAGATAGATGTACCTTGATAGAGGAATTTCTTTAGTTCATGACAAGGAGGGAGAAGAAACATAAAAGATCATATTTCTTTAGGTGATACCTTTCATTGGGATCAACAATAAGGCTAATGTTTGTGTGACTTGTAATTCCAAAACTCATCAAAATAAACAGGCTCATTCAAACAATTTCTCAAGACAATTTAACAGAACCTTAGCTTCTAGTTTATCTACTTTGATGAGGGTATATCAAACAACTTTAGGATCATTCTAAACATCCTTTCAATAGTTGTAATACTTCTTCAAATCTGTCTTTTACTATTAAATATAAGAAGCAAGACTAAGACTATCATATGACGATTATACTCATTTTTGTCTTTGTTTTTATTGAATGTAAGTTAAGCTAACCCCCGATTTTAACCCTTTCGATCTGTAAATGCATTTGTCCAATGATGCCAATGGACCATGCATTTAAACTCTTTTTCATATGGGTCTCGTATATCCAACTTCCACAACGAAACGGATTAATAAGGTACAAGAAAGATGCGAAGGAAATATCATTACTATTATCAGAAAACTTAAACACTCCAGTAGTGCCGGCACCTAATGAGTGCATAACATGACTGAAGCTTCATCAAAGAGAGCATGGAAATATCTTTTCTTGCATTCTTTTGGTTGGGAAGAAATTGTAGTTACGGAATTTCTCGTTCATGTCTTATCGTCGAACGAAACCGCAATGTCAGATGCAGAGAGCATAATCATTGAACATCTACAGAGCAATCTATTCCACTGTAAAGAATGATATCAGACGACAATCGTTGGCACACTAGACGCTGTTGGATGCATTGGTAAATGGTGTGCTTGAACACCAAATTTCCTTGTTATCATGGTTTTGTTCCCAAAAAAAAAATAGAATTCTTGACACAGGGTGATGCTAGTCCGCACACGACTCATGGGACAGGAAACATTAATCTATATGACAATACAAGAGTAAATGTCTTTCCGTATAATTATGAAGCTGCAGGGATTGTTGTTCGGTTCCCTTCACTGCTGGCGGACTTCTGTCAGTTTGTCAGATCCTTGACCATCCAGTTCGTTGAAGAGCTTAGTACTTTTTCTATCTCTTGCAATAGAGAATAAATCCCTCTTGATGAGCGGCGACACCCCTGATGCCTGATCTTCAATTAAACGCTACAGTTTGTTTTTCCCAGCTTCGCAAATTATCAGAGAACAAATACAGATTCACAAATGGATTGGAGAGAAAGATCTTTCAGAGAGTCCATTCAAAGGCCAATTTGTTTTTCCCAGCTTCGCAAATTATCAGAGAACAAATACAGATTCACAAATGGATTGGAGAGAAAGATCTTTCAGAGAGTCCATTCAAAGGCCAAGCACAGAGGATGACGGTAATATATACCTTTCATATTCAAATCTACTCTCGCTATCCGCGGAATCTCATAATCATGGCCTCAATGGAAGAGTGCAAAAATGAAAGTTGGGAATTCATTATATCTATGAAATCGATAAGGTAAACCACACACTCATTTGTTCTGCATGATAACAAGATCGTTTTGAAGAACTAAAAAGGTTTGATTTCTTTGTAAAACATGAATTCGGTGAAGTAGCTTGCAATCAGCGACATAACAGCAGTAGCGCAATAGATAACTTAACTTTGCAACAGTTACGAAAATCAATAGAATTTGTTTGCACTTCTAAAACATGCTTGTTTAAATCTTTCAAATTGGATCATTATAGAGAAGAGAATCGATCGAAAAGTTTATGTCAGAGTCGGTTTGTTTTGAAGTAAACAGCGTGAAACAAAAAAAAAAAACATTGAAGTCAGATGAGCGGATTTCCAAATTCATAACTGTTCGGGAATACAATATAAGCAAGATGAAAACTATATGCGTCTAGTTATATACATAATATGTAAAGACCTGGAATTTTTGTAGTCGTCATAGGGGTCGGCTATTGAAGTTGATGTCATCAGTTGAATTTCTCCGATAATCTGCGTTATGCAAGATCAGCGCACAAAATCGGAAATCAGAGAGGTGCTCATCTTCAACATTTTCTGAGAACGGTTGTAAAGTCTCCCCCAGTTCTTGTCCTTGCCCTGTCGAGGAATATATCCACCTGTATTGGCATCCTCTGCATCAATCGGAGCTGCCCCTCATCAGAACATTGCTGCCAGAACCCCGTCCATCCATCTGCTTTTGCGCCGGTCCCCCCATATCCGATGAGAATCAAGATTTTTTTTTCCTCGAATTCCCTGTCCACCCGCCTTTCATTTTTTTC
The DNA here is from genome assembly GCA_020310875.1 of Ceratopteris richardii. Lineage (NCBI taxonomy): Eukaryota > Viridiplantae > Streptophyta > Polypodiopsida > Polypodiales > Pteridaceae > Ceratopteris > Ceratopteris richardii. The sequence goes on from CM035415.1 coordinate 130,017,177, forward strand.
TAGAACCCTTTTCTCGTGACATTCACGTGATGCCTCGATTTCCCCTAGTGTCCTTGTTAAGAAAAAAAAAATTCCTCCATTCTCCTCTGTACACATACATAAAAATGCCGCCTCTGCTTATGCGTTTCCCTTTTTCTTTCCTTCAATGGGGCTTCAATTGGGTGTTTGAAATTTCACCTCCAAGACTGGGTTTTAAATCACGACGACACCGGGTTGTGGGATCTCCTATATCATCTCTAGTCGAGTTATTCCTACCTAATAGTCCCGGGTTGTGGGACGTCTTGTATCAGTCACATATTCTTGTATCATTTTCCCTTGGTGGGTGTTCTTGTAATCAGAAATATATTTTCAAAATCTTATGTACTCTAGTCAGAGAGCACAATTTAGTGCTCCCTTGACATTTTGGCAAGACTAGCTTCTATCCAAGATCAAGCATCATGGAGAACGCTTATGAATAGATTGTAGCATCACTTCATAGTCTCCAACAAGTTGAAGAGCTAACTCATCGACACATACAAGTCGAGATGGGACATCCAGTGCATGGAGGTGCACCCCTCCAAGAATTACAAGAACGCATCAAGAGTCTACAAATCAAGGGAGTATGCAAGTAAATCAACAGCTTAGTACATCCTTCATGAGAGAACCCAAGATATGCATGCCAGAAAAGTTTGATGGGGATCGCATGAAGTTTCGTGGATTCCTCCAGCAAGTTAAATTCTACATCTGTATGCAACCTGATAGATACCCTGACGAGGCATCCAAGGTGGGCTTTCTTGGAATCTTGCTTTGTGGCCAAGCATTATCATGGTTTCCCCCAATCTTGGAGAAACATGGTAGTACTTCAGGACTATGAGGGGTTTCTTCGGGAACTCACCACCACAATTGGAGATGCAGATAAAAGTCGAGTGGCAGAAACAAAACTTCGGAAGTTACGTCAAGGTAACCGCCCTTCCTCTACCTATGCACCAACATTTAGGCCGCTCATATGTGATCTCACATGGCATGAAGATTATTTCATAGGCCAATTTAGATGGGGTTTAAGAGATGATGTGAAGGACCTTCTGCTCATGATGCAAGAGGTTAAGACATTGAATGATTACATCATGCAAGCTATTCAATGTGATAACCGACTTTTTGAAAGGAAACAAGAAAAACAAGTAGAAGGAAGAACTCACCAATGGAAACCTTTCCAACCCACTCCTAAAGATAAGTCTATCCCTGCACCTATGCAAATAGATGTAACTTGGTTCCAACCGCTAACACCATAAGAGAAACAAAGAAAGAGAGATAACAAGTTATGCCTTTATTGTGGAAACCCTGGGCATATTGCAGTTAATTGTCCCAATAAGAGAGCAAACTCTAGAGTGAGAGCCACCCTTGGACAGCAGGGAAACGAGGAAGTTGAATTGAAAAAGAGACCGTATAGCCATACCATGATATATGAAAGGATCTTATAATTCTAGCTACATTTATAGAAACATGTCTTGCACCTGTCAAGTTAATCATGCCCAAGAAGACCCCTTCCCTTATAGCCCTTGTAGATTTAGGAGCTCTTCATGTTTCATCAATGAAGCATTGTTTAAGAAACATGGAATTCCTATACTTAAAAAGAACAAACGAGTAGTAGCTAAAGTAGTAGATAGAAAACCTCTAGTATCTAGGAATATAACGATGGAAACCACACCATGAAGAGTATACCTTGGTGACCATGAATGCCATGTATGTTTCAATGTAATATCAAGCCCAATACATCTAGTTATCATTGGAATGCCCTCGTTAAAGAGCATAATCTAGACATCAATTGGAAAAAGTATAAAATCACCCCTCAAGATATCTAGAAGAACCCAATATATGTCGGAGCCAAGGCTTTCATACATGCAGTAAGGAAGGAACCAACATACATGATCTATACCATATGAGCTCAAGAATCCAAGAAAGAGGATCGAGTGCAACTACCCAATCAGTACAAAGGCTTTGAAGATGTTTTTGAAAAGAAGAATGCACATATCCTCCCAAAGCATAGACCTTATGATTGTCCCATAGATCCTCAAGAGGGAGCACAACCACCCTTTGAACCAATCTACAAACTATCCCTAGAGGAACTTACAAAACTACGCAAAAACATTGATGAGAATCTAGCAAAGGGTTTTATCCAACACTCAAAGTCTCCAACAAGAGCTCCTATTTTATTTCTAAAGAACAATGATGGGAGTCTCCGGATGTTTCTAGACTATCGTGGATCGAAAAAAGTCTCTATAAAAAATAGATACCCTCTACCACTCATATCAGAGCTCTTGGAACACCTTGGAAAAGCAAAATTCTTCATAAAAATTGATCTTCGAGGAGTTACAACCTTGTCAGGATTAGAGAAGGAGGTGAATGGAAGCCAGCATTTCGAACAAGGTACGTCCATTTTGAATATGTAGTTATGCCACTCGGTCTTACAAATGTTGTAGGTGTCTTCCAACATATGATGAATGATATCTTTTGAGAATATTTAGATGATTTTATTGTAATATACCTTGATGATATCTTGATATTATCCAAAACTCGAGAGGATCATGAATGTCATGTAAAGATAGTCCTAGAGAAACTAAGAGAAAAAGGATTATATGAAAAATTGGAGAAGTGCTCTTTCCATAAGAGAGAAGTGGAATTTTTAGGCTACATTGTATCAAATAAAGGAATTTTTATGGAACCTAAGAAGATTGAGATGATCTGATTGGTTTGAGTTGTTATCCTTTGCAGAGTTTGCCTATAACAATAGTATTCCTGCATCTACTAAGCAAAATACAACTCTCAAATCATGTCAAGAACCCAGTTGACAGAGACAAGGCCTAGTACGCGCTGGACATTCACAAACAACTCAATGAAGAGATCCATAAAGCTCAAGTACAATATAAGTACTATGCAGATCAACATTGTGTCCATAATCCATCGCATCAAATTGGGGATAAAGTATGGTTACTCAAAAACAATTTGCAAACTTCAAGGCCTTGTGCAAAGTTAGATCATCAAAGATTTGGTCCATTTACCATCTTGGCCAAGATTAATCCAATCACCTTCAAGCTCTAGTTACCAAGTATCATGATAATACATCTAGTTTTCCATGTTTCCATGTTGGAACCATATCAAATTTCACCATTGAGGGGGGAGAGACCTAGTCCTTCACCACCTATTGAGTTTGATGATCATGAAGAATTTGAAGTTGAGCATGTCCTAGATTCTCAATATCTCGAGGAAGATTAGAGTACCTCATTCATTGGAAAGGGTATGACATGAGTGATCATAGTTGGGAAGCTACAAAAAACCTTGAGAGAGCACCAATCAAGGTTTGAGAATTCCATAAGAGAAATCCAATGAAGCCGAGCCCAGAGAACATGACCGCTCCTCATGGAACTCGTCGCTTGAGGGGAGGTGATGTCATGGACAAAGAAAACCATCCTGAATCTTAGATTCCATGTGACTCTTATATCTCATGATTGGTTCAGAATTAGGAGAAACCAATGCTTCCATTGTGTCTCAAACATGCCAAAACCCTAAACTGACTCTCTTCTTGCTTGATTCTGACATCCAAAAACCATGCTTCAAATTGATGATATCATCAATGACATCATCAATTCGTAACCACCCTTGAACCGCCCTTGAAAACCTATATAAGGAGGGGTTGGCCACATTCATTCTCTGTCTTGCCAATACCAGTCTTGGGAGATCAAGGAGTCGTGACGACTAAGTAAGTACTCTCCAAGTTCCAGTTCCAGTTCTTGTCTTATTCCTTGTTCTAGTGTAGTTCTCGGACATCCTATCTTGTCCTCTTGTAATCTCGTAGTATGAGATCCTGTCGATTTCTTTCTTGTATCTAGTTCATCTCCTAGAAGGGAGTTCTTAAAATCCAGATATTTGTTTCATACTGTCGAGCCCATAACAGTCATATTGGTCAAAGTCAATCATAGTCAAAGTCAACTACAACCAAAGTCAAATGGTCAAAGTCAAATCAGTCAAAGTAAACATGTTCAAGGTCAAAGTCAATATGGGTGAAGTCAAAGTGTTCAAAGTTGGAAGGTCAAAGTGCACAGGGATTGCATAATTAATTGGTTCACAAAGGGTAACATTGGAGAAAGTTGGTTGTAGGTTGCAAAGGTATTTCTCTAATTTCCCTAAGGTTTAAAAGTGTTTTCAAAGTGTTTTGGGAGGTTCAGGTGAACCCTCTCTTAGGTGCAAAAGAAAAATTAAAAGGCAAAATGTGACAGTATGTGAAGCGGCAGCGTACACAGAAGTCAAAGTATGCCCCCCCAATTAAATTTTTTGTTTTAGTCTAAAATCACTACAGGACAAAACATGGATTCACTGGCTGCCCCCTTTTGGAGACAATCTTGAGACGTCAAAGTGAGCACCAAGATACTCTTGTTGTTAGGAGCGTACGTGAATCGACACTCAAATCAAGGCAAGTACTATTCTTGGACTAGACAAGTGTTAGCAAGGTGAGCATAGTCTAAACTAGGAAAGAGAGAGAAGTGCAAGAGACACACAGTGTGCAATGCACAGAAGTGAAGTGCAAGGTGTGCATGAAGAGTGACTAAGGAAGTGTGCAGAGAAGTGCTAAGCTAGTTTCCCAAGGATCCCAAGGTTTCATTGCAGTGTGTGCGTGCCAACAGAAGGTGTCCATCCCTCCCCCTTATTGGAAGCTTGGTGCAAGGTGTGCACAAGTGCAGGCTTGGAGAAGGCGAAGGTCTGGTGCAGAGGAGGCCAGCAGCAACAAGACCTCGGGTATTTGGTATTTTTTAATTGAGCACTCTGTGGGATTTTGCACAGAAGCATTGGATTGTATTGTGCATCACCATTGTATTTGTCTCATTATAATTAATCGACAAAAGCTTCCACTGTGTATCTTTCTTCTTGTCTTTCCCTTTTCTCCTACAAACAATCAAATCCCTTCTTGTACAAGAATCTCCCAACACATACGTACGATCCCGGGTTGCGAGATCTCCTGTATCATGTCTAGTCGAGTTATTCATACCTATTAGTCCCGGATTGTGGGACATCTTGTATGAGTCATGTATTCTTGTATATTTTCCCTTCGTGGGTGTTCTTGTAATCAAAAATATATTTCCAAAATATTATCTACTGTAGTCAGAGAGCACAATCTAGTGCTCCCCTAACACTGTGTACGACTCAAGTAGCAAAAGATGCGCTTAATTGATGCTTGAAACCTGGGCAATGCATAAACATGCTCATCTATGAGACAACAAATTGAATATATGGCCGAGTAATGCATAATTAATTCAAGCATCCAATAGCCTGCTTATAGAGAACAACATCAAATGCATCTCCTCCATCATGAAGACTAAATCGTAAACCTGTCTCCATAGGAGTGGCAATAGTTTTACAATCTTCAACAATAAAATGCTACAACAATGTGTCAATATATTTCATTTGATACAAAGCCATTCCACCATCAACTTGCATAAAACGAATGCCCAAATAATGGTGCAAATGTCCCAAATCAGACATCTCAAATGAGGCATGCAACTTAGCCTTAAAATCAGCAATATGCTTGTCATGAGGACCAGTGAGGAGCATCTCATCAACATAGATAACAATGATCAAAAGTAGATCATTAGCACGCTTAACATATAAGGTGCTTTTAGTTGGACTGTTCTCAAAACCATGTGCAATCAGATAGGCATGTATCTTTTCATACCAAGCACGTGGTGATTGCTTTAAACCATATAATGCCTTCTTAAACCTACACACTTGGTTTTTGTGCTCTTTCTGCACAAAGCCATGCGGCTGAAGAACATACACTTCTTCATGCAAATCACCATTCAGAAATGCAATTTTAATGTCCAATTGATGTACGTTCCAATCATGATGAGCTAGAAGCGCACACATGCTACGAACAATAGTCATTTGGTATGTAGGAGCAAAGGACGTTTCATCAAAATCAATGCCTTTTTCCTATGCATAACCCTTTGCAACAAGCCTAGCCTTATACTTATCAATTGTTCAATCAGGCTTATGCTTCAGCTTGTATACCCACTTAGTGCCAATGGCATTCTTGGGAAGAGGCAAGTCACATAAAGACCAGATACCATTTTTCATGATAGCATCATATTCTTATTGCATAGGAACTGTGTATTCAATGGATTTCTTGTGAGATTAAGGAATGCGTGCTTAGGCATGTATTTGCACATGGAAATTCAATGATGCATTCATTAAAAGTTTTATTCAAAGAGTTATTTATAAAGATTGGAAGATATCCATGGTATTATGATTTGATTTTTGCAAATAAGTATCCTCTTTATTATGATCTATTCCATATGAATGACTTTATTGGTAGTGAGACCATATTTGAATGCATACTAATCCATTGAAATGTCTTTTCAAATGCATAGAAAGAATCATGAAAGTACATTGAACACATTTTTTTGCATCATGAAAGGGTACTATTGCATATTGTTGTATTCATAAATTTAAGATGAAATATCCAATTAGCATGAAAATGTTTATGATGGTAGATTATTAAGTGCTTACCATGCACAAAAATGTTCATGTCACTTGAAGTTTGTTTGATAGGTCAAATGGTTGAAAAGGTTCAGACCTATTGTATCAAAAGTTACCCTCTAGAAGGTGTACAAGGATAAATTTGTAGGGCCATATCTCCTCATAGGAGTGTCAAATTGTTGATGTTTTTTTTGAGTTTTAAAGCCTATATATTTTTGTTATTAGGATATAAATTTAATTAAATTCGGAAGTTTTACTTAGGAGAAACGTGAAAATCGCTTTAGTCATTGTGCAGAGAATTCTCTTTGGCAATTTGTTCTAGGTGTGCAGAAACTTGGGTGTTTCTCTCACACCACTTGTCCAAATTCTATGAAATTTTGATATGGGATGGAAACTAATGGACATATAATGCTGGAAATTTTGATAGTGTTATAATGGACATATACAAATTTTATATGATATGGATAAGAATTGAAGAGTATAAAGGCTATTTTTGCTCTCTGGTCCCTCTAGCAAGGACTCGCTAGAGAAGTGTGCAAAGGTCTGGTGATTATGCCATTTCTCTTTCATGAAATGTCCAATTAGGGTAAATTATTTTGCTCATTTGTTCGAGCTCTGCTATCCTAATGCTTACCAAATTTAAAGGCATTTGGCGTTCATTTGGGGAGTCTATGATAAGAGTCATCGAAAAACATTCGGATGTCCCTTATCGCTTGGATCGGTCGTGTCCATATTACCTAACACAGAGAGCGTTCTCTATAGAAATTATTAAGAAGCAGCTAAAAAACTTGGAGGCGATGGCAACTCGACGCTTGGAAAGTGTTGAGAAAAAAATGAGAGAAAGTGAATAGGGAAGCTTAAATAGGTCTCAAAACTAAGTGGACCATTTGTGCCATGTGGCACATCATGATTGGTCCATATCATCTAGCCATTGCCAATTCCAAAGTTCTTTGCGATGTGGCATGATTTGAGTGGGCAATGTCATCTATCCGTTGGGATTCCCACCGTACCTTTGCCATGTGGCACTCACTAATTGGTCCATGTCATTCGATTGTTACTCCCTCCCTCCTCCCCTATAAATAGCAACTCCCTTCACCAATTCAACTTTTCAACCTTCATACAATTTGTCTCATTACCATGCATATTTTTCTTTCATCCCCGATACGATCGATACAAGCGATTATCCCCATTTGACCCACATTGACTAGCTTGAGTCCCTTGCATTGGTCATGTTCTCCACTACGACATACAAGAGAAGCTGCAGCTTAGATGGAGGGAATGAATGAGATCCTTAGTGTCTCTCCATCAAAGAAACTACTTGATTTCATGGTTCAAGAGGGTTTAACTGGAATACTTTCCTGATGCAATGATGATATTCAACCCCAAGATTGATTTTGAGAAACTCTTAGAGAAATCAAAAAGTTTTCTTAGGGATGAGTGGGAGAACTTCTTGGGGTTGATCAATGGAAAGGAGCTTTCTTTATCTCAAAAAACCTATGTCCATCCTCACATATTTGGGAAGAATCCAATAGATACGGCAAAAATCACAAGAAAATGCAAAAGGATATCCCCTTTGCCAGGGAAGCTAGATTTATGCCTAGAGCATGAAAACGATTGCTGCTTGCTCACCTTAAACATTGCTTTCTTGATATGGTTTGATCACATCTCAATTGAAAAGGAGGAAAGTGTTCATGTTGTAGAGGAGCCTTTCTTAGAGCTGACACTTGAGGGAAGCTCAAAAAGTATGAAAGGTTTCATGGAGATTGTTGAGGAGATCAATCTCCAAGCAAAAGAAGAGCAAGTCAAAGGTTTTGATGTGGATACTTTTAAAGTAGAGACTGCAATAAGGGAGCTAATTGAAGAAGTTCGTGTTTGAGAAGTCCCTACTTCTCCCAAATCTACCATTTTACTTTATCTCTGAAAAGGAGTTTATCCCTCTATTTTACATTCAAGAACTTTTCAACCTTAGGGAGGACTACTACCATGCAGCTATAGCTGAGTCAGAAGAAGTTGCAAGGAGATTCATCAATGAGAAAGGAGAAAGAGAAGAAGAATTTTTGCGTCTTGATTTGGATTTGTCATATGAAGAATTCAAAGATTCATCACAAGCTCTTTCAAAATGCTTTGAGAAAGATATCTCAGAGAAGCCAACCCTTGCTGATGAAGAGTTTGATGAGCATTAGAAGCAACTTGGAATATACTCATTTGGGCACGGCTATTCATTCTTGGATGTTGCTGAGGACAAAGGAACAATATGTATTGACCCAAAAGAGCTCATTGAGGAGGAAGATGAGGTCAAGGTATGTAGTTTAATATATTCTCATGAATTTTAGGGTGAGGAAATGAGATGTGATCGATGCAACATCTTTAGCTTGTATCCATTGTGTCCAAGATCTCCATTTATAGAGTGAGAGATCGAACACAACCGATGCAAGCGATAAGGCCCATCCGATATTTTCCATTGGGCCTTATCGCTTGCATTGGTCGTGTCTTGGACTTGCATGGTGCAATGATAGGTTACATTTTATCATGTGAAAAATGTTGGAGTTAGACATCTGCGGAAGCACGCGAACACCACAAGGAAGAAGAAGAAGCTTGGAGCACAACACACAAGACTGAATGTATTACTAGAGAATGTACAAAGATAAGTGGCCCTTTAGGGCAATAGGCATATATACAAGCCGGGGGAAAAAAACCTCCTAAAGAGGGAAAAAAGTGCCCTGGCGGTCCTAAAGTGTTCACACACATCACTACCTAAATATATCAACAAATCCCCCCTGGGAGTGATGCAGTGAACAAGGAGCTGGCACTCATGTATAAGGAAGTGCCAAGCTATGTGGAAATCACTCCACAAAAGCAAGTAAGCCCAAAGCTTTGCAGAAAGCTTCAAACTTCTCCCTAGGCAGAGCCTTCGTGAAAAGGTCTGCAATGTTCTCCTGCATGGGCACATATGCCAAGGTCATCTCCCCAGCAGAGAACCTCTCCTTGACATAGTGATAATGCACCTCAATGTGCTTAGTGCGAGCATGGAACACAGGCTTCCTCGCAACTACCAATGCGCTCTGACTGTGAGTGAAGATGGTGGTGGCAGAAGACTAGCCAACACCCAAATTAGCGATAAGGCATCTGAGCCACACACACTCAACAGTCGCTGTGAAAGCTACCCTATAATCAGCCTCACAACTGGAAGTGGCCACAGTAGGCTGCTTCTTGCTCAACCAAGATATACATGAGCTACCAAGCATGAAGCAAAAACCACTAGTGGACACACGAGTGTCATAGCAACCAGCCCAATCTGAGTCAGAAAAAGTATGCAAATCTGGTGGTAGTGATCCCCCCTTGGGATAAAACAACCCAAGTAGCTGAGTATCACTCAAGTAGCGAAAGATGCGCTTAACCGCCTTCCAATGCGTGACTCCTGGGCAATGCATAAACCTACTCATCTGTGAGACAGCAAACTGAATATCTGGCCGAGTAACGCATAAGTAAATCAAGCATCCAACAGCTAGCTGATAGAGAACAACATCAAATGAATCTCCAGCATCATGAAGACTCAATCGTAAACCTGTCTCCATAGGAGTGGCAATAGGCTTACAGTTCTCAAGGCCAAAACGCTGTAATAATGTGTCAATATATTTCGTTTGACACAAAGCCATTCCACCATCAACGTGCATAAACTGAATGCCCAAACAGTGATGCAAATGCCCCAAATCAGACATCTCAAATGAGGCATGCAAATCATCCTTAAAATCAGCAATATGCGTCTCAATAGGACTAGTGAGCAGCATGTCATCAACATAGACAACAATGATCAGAAGCGCATCATTAGCACACTTAACATATAAGGTGCTTTCAGTTGGACTGTTCTCAAAACCATGTGCAATCAGATAGGCATGTATCTTTTCATACCAAGCACGTGGTGCTTGCTTTAAACCATATAATGCCTTCTTTAACCTGCAAACCTTGTTTTCATGCCCTTTCTGCACAAATCCACGGGGCTGAAAAACATACACTTCTTCATGCAAATCGCCATTCAGAAATGCAGTTTTAATGTCCAACTGATGTACACTCCAACCATGATGGGCTGCAAGTGCACAGATGCTCCAAACAATAGTCATACGACATGTGGGTGCAGAGGTCTCATCAAAATCAATGCCTCTTTCCTATGCATAACCCTTTGCAACAAGCCTAGCCTTATACTTGTCAATTGTACCATCCGGTTTAGGGTTCAGCTTGTATACCCACTTAGTGCCAATGGCCTTCTTGCTAGGAGGCAAGTCTTATAAAGACCAAGTACCATTCTTCATTATAGCATCATATTCAGATTGCATAGTAGCCATCCAATTTTCTGAATTCTGTGCTTCATCAAAAGTAACAGGCTCATTCTCATCAAAGAGACTAGACGCAGCCATAGCATAGCAATCTGATGCAAAGGAGGCACTATGAGAGCTTGAACGAGTACAATATGACAAAGGTTTATCTAATTTGCTGTCACGCAAAGTCTGCACCAGCCATTTTGGCATAGTTTTTGCCTGCTCAATATCAGCTCTCTCATCAACAAGTGCATCATGTAAATCTGCATCAGAAATGGAATGATCTGCATCATCATATGAAGTTTGCAAAGGCTGAGAAGCTGCCTCATTATTTGTAACCACCATTGATGAACTAGCCTTAATAACCTAAATAAGGAGGGGTTGGCCACATACATATTCATTCTTGCCAATGCAAGTCTTGGGAGCTCATGGAGTCACAATCTCTACGTAAGTACGTTCCAAGTTCTAGTTCTATTTCTTGTCTTGTTCTTTGTTCTAGTCCTAATTAGTCTAGTTGTTGGACATCCTACCTTGTCTTGTTGTAATCTTGTAGTATGAGATCCTTCCCAGTTATTCCTCGTACCTAGTCCATCCCCTCAAGGGAGTTCTTATAATCTACACCACACACAATACTAAATGTCTTACCAAGAGAATGTACAAAGATAAGTAACCCATTAGGGTAATAGGCATATATAAAAGCCAAGGGGAAAAAACCCCTAATCAGGGAAAAAAGTGCTCAGATATTCCTAGTGTGTTCACACACATCACTCCCTAAATATATCAACAAATCCCCCCTAGGAGTGATGAGGTGAACAAAGATTTGACACTCATGTATAAGGAAGTGCTCAGCTATGTGGAATCAATCCACAAAAGGAAGCAAGCCCAAAGCTTTGCGAAAAGCTTCAAACTTGTCCCTAGGTAAAGCCTTTGCGAAAAGGTATCCAATGTTCTCTTGTGTGGGCACATATGTGAAATTGATCTCTCCAGTACAGAACCTCTCCTTGACATAATGATAGTGCATCTCAATATGCTTAGTGCAAGCATGGAACATATTGGATAACCTTACCTCACCATTAGGTGGGAGGAATCTCCTCGTTCTTGGTTTAGATGCTTTAAATCCTCGAGTTTCTAATTTTTCCATATCTTTGTCACTTGTAGATTCCATGTCTACCCACTGATGGTATACTTCCTTAACTTGAATGAGCTTCATTCCTTGTACTTCCATGCCAAGATGATAGTACTCTCTAATGGTGTGCTTGAAGTGGTTGGACCACTTATCTCCATGCTTTGTTGTTGCTCTTTGAACTCCTTGTCGGCTTCACATGAATCGTGAACCTGTAACACATCTTTGCTACCATACGAAGGTAGCAACTCATCAAATATTACATCCCTAGATACCTTAAGCTCTTCGGTGCAAGGGCTATAGCATCTAAAACCCTTTTTCTCTGAAGAATATCCAAGAAATATACACCTATCTACCTTCGGGTCTAACTTGTGTCTCAATTCTTGAGGTATGTGAACATAACACACACAACCAAATACTTTGAGATGTGAAACGTTGAGTTTCTTACCACACCAAGCTTCGTAAGGTGTAACTCCATGTACTCTTGAGGTTGGACACCTATTCATAATCTATATTTCTATATTTGTTGCATCAACCCAATAAGAGTTAGGAACATTCATTTCATTTAACAAAGATCTAGCCACTTCTGCTATGTATCTATTCTTCCTTTCTACAACCCCCTTTTGTTTGCAAGTGAATTGCCTTTTGATGCCATGATCATGTATCTGAAAATTCATTTGAAAAGTACTCTTTGGGTCCATTTGATCTGAGAGTCTTTATATACTTCCCTGTTTTCTGATCCACTAAGTTCTTGAACCTCTTGAAGTGGTAAGACACCTCTGACTTTGACTTCATGCAATAAATCCAAACAAACCTTGAATGATCGTCTATAAATGTGACAAAATATCTATTACCTCGAATGGATGGCTCCCTTGTAGGTCCCCATACATTTGTGTGTATGAGATTCAACACTTCATTGCTCACATGTGCTCCCTTCTTGAATGGCAATCTGCTTTGTTTTCCTAATTGACAATCATGGCACAAATGTTGCATATTCTGACATGTTAGATCAGGTAGAACACTCACCAAGCCCTTCCTTTGCATGTCCTCTATCCTTTGTAAGTTTATGTGCCCAATTCTTTTATGCCATAAGTCGATTTCTGCAATCTATTTATTTCCAATTGACAAGTAGACAGTGTGAGGGGTTGATGGCTTTACCTCCACTGTGAAGAGTCTTCCTTGCTTCTTTCATTTTGCTATGACCTTGTAGTCCTGCATGGGGTCTTCAACAAACCACCCTTGATCATTGAACCTCACCTCATAACCTCTTTCAACCATTTGACTTACCGAAACCAAGTTCTTTGTGATGGTTGGCACATGCAACACATCCTTCAACACCTTGGAGCTTTCTCATCCATTCAATGCAACATCTCCCACATGTGTAATCTTGTGCTCAATGTCATCCCGTATCTCTACATGTCCTTGAGTGATGGGTGAATGTAAATTAAAGAAAACATCTTTATTGGAACTGATATGGTTGCTACAACCACTATCAATGTACCATGTAAAATCTGAATTGACTCTTTCACTTGAACCATACATCATAAGCAAGTTCTCATTTTTTGAATAATTACCTTCGTTCCTTTTATATCCTTGATTGCCTCCTCCTTTGGACCAACAATCTCTTGCATTATGGCACAGTTCTCCACAATTGTAGCATTCTTCATTGGATGCTTCTCTTCCATGTGATCTTCCTCTTCGTCTAATCCTTCCTCTTCCTCTTGATCCATAGCTTTGATTGGAGCCTTCTTGGTTGCTTGAGCTTGATCATGACCTTCCTCTCCCTCTACCTTGGGAGTTTTAAATCACTTCTCCAATCTTGCATATAACCCTTTTTCTCTTAGTTTCTCTATGACTATCTTTATGTGATATTCATGATCCTCTAGATTTTTGAAGAATATCACGATATCATCGAGATATATTACCACAAAGTCATCTAAATCTCTCAAAAGATATCATTCATCATATGTTGGAAGACAGCTTGAGCATTTGTCAGACCAAATGACATAAATACATATTGAAAGTGCCCATACCTTGTTCGAAATATTTTCTTCCATTCATCTCCTTCTTTGATCCTGACAAGATTGTAAGCTCCTCAAAGGTCAATCTTCGTGAAGAGCTTTGCTTTTCCAAGGCATTCGAAGAGCTCTGATATGAGTGATAGAGGTTATCTACTCTTTATAGTTACTTTATTCAATCCATGATAGTCTACACACATGTGGAGAGTCCCATCCTTCTTCTTTACAAATAAAATAGGAGCTCTTGCTGGAGACTTTGAGTGTTTGATAAACCCCATTGCTAGATTCTCATCAATGTTCTTGCGTAGTCTATAGATTGGTCCAAAGTGTGGTTATGCTCCCTCTTGAAGTTCTATGGCACAATCATAAGTTCTATGCTCTAGGAGGATACTTGCATTCTTTTTTTCAAAAGCATCTTCAAAGCCTTTATACTAATTGGGTACCTGCACTAGATCATGTTTCTTGGATTCTTGGGCTGGTATGGCATAGATCATATATGCCGGTTCCTTCCCTATTGCATGTATGAAGGCCTTGGCTTTGACATATGTTGGGTTCTTCTCAATATCTCGATCAATGATTTTATTCTTTTCCTAGTTGACGTCTAGGTTACGCTTCTTTGACTAGGGCATTCCAATGATAACTAGATGTAATGGGCTCGTTATTGCATTTAAACATATCTGGGATTCATGGTCACCAAGGTGTACTCTTAATGGTGTGGTTTTCATGGTTATATTCCTAGATGCTAGGGATCGTCCACCTACTACTTTTGCTTCTACTAGTTTGCTCTTTCAAAGTACAAGAATTCCATGTTTCTTAACCAATCCTTCAACGATGAAACATGAGGAGGCTATTGAATCTAATAGGGCTATAAGGGAAAAGGTTTTCTTGGGCATGGTTAATTAACTTGATAGGAGCAAGACATGTTTATATGGGTGTAGTTGGAATAATGAGACCCTTTCTTATATCATGGTACGACTGTACGTTCTCTTTTACAATTGGACTTCCTCGATTCCCTGCTCTACAAGCGTGGCTACGACTCTTGAGTTTGTTCTCTTGTTGGGACAATTAAGTGCAATATGCCCATGGTTTCCACAATAGAGGCATAATTTGTTACCTCTCCTTCTTTGTTTCGCTTGTGGTGTTAGAGGCTAGAACCTAGTTACATCTATTTGCATAGGTTGAGGCAGAGACTCATCTTTGGGAGTGGGTTGGAAAGGTTTCCATTGGCGAGGTCTTCCTTCCACTTGTTTTTCTTGATTCCTTACAAAAAATTGGTTATAACATTGAATAGCTTGCATGATGTATTCATTCAATGTCTTAACCTTTGGCATCATGAGCAGAAGGTCTTTCACATCATCTCTTAAACCCCATCTAAATTGGCTTATGAAATAATCTTCATGCCAAGTGAGATCACATATCAACTACCTAAATTTTGATGCATAGGTAGAGGTAGGGCGGTTACCTTGATGTAACTTCCGAAGTTTTGTTTCTGCTACTCGACTTGTGTCTGCATCTCCAAATGTGGTAATGATTTCTCGAAGAAACCCCTCATACTCCAGAAGTATTGCCATATTCTTCTACAAGATTTGGGCAAACCATGATAATGCTTGGCCATAGAGCAAGGTTCCAATAAACTAGACCTTGAATGCCTCGTCACGGTATCTATCAGGTTGCATACGGATGTACAATTTAACTTGCTAGAGAAATCCATGAAACTTTGTGCGATCCCCATTGAGATTTTTTGGCATGCAGATCTTGGGTTCCCTCATGAAGGATGTACTAGACTGTTGATTTACTTGCGTATTCCCCTGATTTGTCTGAAGACTCTTGATTCATTCTTGTAAATCTTGGAGGAGTGCACCTACATGCATTGGATGTCCCATCTCAACTTTTGTTTGTCAATGAGTTAGGTCTTGGATAGAAGCTAGTCTTGCCAAAATGTTAGGGGAGAACTAGATTGTGCTCTCTGACTATAGTAGAGAAGATTTCGGAAATACACTTCTAATTACAAGACTATCCACAAAGGGAAAATGATACAAGAATAGGTGACTGATACAAGACATCCCACAATCCAAGACTGATAGGTATGAATAACTCGACTAGAGGATACATGAGATCCCACAACCCAAGATTGTAAGTATGAAACAAGATATTAGGATTACAAGAACTCCCTTCTGGAAGATGAACTAGATACAAGCAAGAACTCGACAAGATCTCATACTATGACATTACAAGAGGACAAGACAAGATGTCCAAGAACTAGACTAGACAAGACTAGAACATGCCACAAGGCAAGAACTCGAACTTGGAGAGTACTTACTTGGTAGTCAGGACTTCTTGAGCTCCCAAGGCTAGTATTGGCAAGACTGAGTATGTATGTGTGTTGGGGGATTCTTATGCAGAAAGGGATTCGAGTGTTTGTAGGAGAATGAAGAGTGAGAACAACAGAATCAATGATATCAAAAGCTTCTGATCAATTAGGAAAAGAAGAATACAAGCTTGTACATAAGCCAAATGCTCTGCGCAATATGCAAAGGACTAAATATTGCTCATGAAACAAGATTACAAAGTACTTGGAATCTGCCATCGACCTTTGCACCAGACCTCCACTTTCTCCAAGCGTGCCCTTCTGCAAACCTTGCACCAAGCTTCCAATAAGGGGAGGGATGGACACCTTCTGTCGACGTGCACCTTCAATGGGACTTTGGAAGTCTTACTATTCCTTGCTTCACTTTCTCTACATACAATCTAAGTCACTCTTCTTGCACCTTGCAATGGCTCTCTATGTTGCATGCACTCTCTCTCTGAATTTGTGTCTCTTCTCTCTCTTGCACCAAAATATCTCACAATAGCTTGGTCCAACCAAGAATACTCCTTCCTTGAGTGTCGATTCACATACGCTCCTAACTCCCATAGCATCTTGGCCCTCCTTTGTACGTCCAAAGATTGTCTCCAAGGTGTGCTAAGTCGCCAACGAGTCATTGTTTTGTCCTTTGGTGACTTTTGTAGCAATTGTTGATGGCCTAGTTTTTTGGGCAGAAATGAGTGAAGTGATCTCTGGCCTTTAGGCAATTCCTACAGGGTGGGGCATTTTCGAGCATGGAACATTTTCTCTGGTGGTGCCCACATTCTCCACATCTAAAACAGATAATTGGCCTTCTAGGCCCATTTTCAAATTTTCCACAAGGTGTGGGATTATAATTGTTACCTTGATTAGGAGCTACCACCATCACCTTCGTTGGAGGTTGAATTCATGCTCCTCCAGGGTTCCAATATGTTTGCATATTCATTCCTCTTGAAGAACAATCTTGAGTCTCATGCCCAGTTTTCCTGCATAACTGACATGTTACATCTAAGAATGGACATTCTTGTTGGAACAAAACAATCACAAATTGATGGTTACATGTTGGAGTTGGACGTCTGCGGAAGCACGCGAACAGCACAAGGAAGAAGAAGAAGCTTGGAGCACAACACACAAGACTGAATGTATTACTAGAGAATGTACAAAGATAAGTAGCCCATTAGGGCAATAGGCGTATATACAAGCCGGGGGAAAAAAACCTCCTAAAGAGGGAAAAAAGTGCCCCGGCAGTCCTAGAGTGTTCACACACATCACTACCTAAATATATCAACAAATCCCCCCTGGGAGTGATGCGGTGAACAAGGAGCTGGCACTCATGTATAAGGAAGTGCCAAGCTATGTGGAAATCACTCCACAAAAGGAAGTAAGCCCAAAGCTTTGCGGAAAGCTTCAAACTTCTCCCTAGGCAGAGCCTTCGTGAAAAGGTCTGCAATGTTCTCCTGCATGGGCACATATGCCAAGCTGATCTCCCCAGCAGAGAACCTCTCCCTGACATAGTGATAATGCACCTCAATGTGCTTAGTGCGAGCATGGAACACAGGGTTCCTCGCAACTGCCAATGCGCTCTGACTGTCAGTGAAGATGGTGGTGGCAGAAGACTGGCCAACACCCAAATCAGCCATAAGGCGTCTGAGCCACACACACTCAACAGTCGCTGTGAAAGCTGCCCTATACTCAGCCTCACAACTGGAAGTGGCCACAGTAGGCTGCTTCTTGCTCAACCAAGATATACATGAGCTACCAAGCATGAAGCAAAAACCACTGGTGGACACACGAGTGTCATAGCAACCAGCCCAATCTGAGTCAGAAAAAGCATGCAAATCTGGCGGTAGTGATCCCCCCTTGGGATAAAACAACCCAAGTAGCCGAGTACCACTCAAGTAGCGAAAGATGCGCTTAACCGCTTTCCAATGCGTGACTCCTGGGCAATGCATAAACCTGCTCATCTGTGAGACAGCAAACTGAATATCTGGCCGAGTAATGCATAAGTAAATCAAGCATCCAACAGCTTGCTGATAGAGAACAGCATCAAATGCATCTCCAGCATCATGAAGACTCAATCGTAAACCTGTCTCCATAGGAGTGGCAATAGGCTTACAGTCTTCAAGGCCAAAACGCTGCAATAATGTGTCAATATATTTCGTTTGACACAAAGCCATTCCACCATCAACGCGCATAAACTGAATGCCCAAATAGTGATGCAAATGCCCCAAATCAGACATCTCAAATGAGGCATGCAAATCAGCCTTAAAATCAGCAATATGTGTCTCAATAGGACCAGTGAGCAGCATGTCATCAACATAGACAACAATGATCAGAAGCACATCATTAGCACGTTTAACATATAAGGTTCTTTCAATTGGACTGTTCTCAAAACCATGTGCAATCAGATAGGCATGTATCTTCTCATACCAAGCACGTGGTGCTTGCTTTAAACCATATAACGCCTTCTTTAACCTGCACACCTGGTTTTCATGCCCTTTCTGCACAAAGCCACGGGGCTGAAAAACATACACTTCTTCATGCAAGTCACCATTCAGAAATGCTGTTTTAATGTCCAACTGATGTACATTCCAACCATGATGGGCTGCAAGTGCACAAATGCTCCGAACAGTAGTCATACGGCATGTAGGTGCAAAGGTCTCATCAAAATCAATGCCTCTTTCCTGCGCATATCCCTTTGCAACAAGCCTAGCCTTATACCTGTCAACTGTACCATCAGGTTTACGCTTCAGCTTGTATACCCACTTAGTGCCAATGGCCTTCTTGCCAGGAGGCAAGTCACATAAAGACCATGTACCATTCTTCATTATAGCATCATATTCAGATTGCATAGCAGCCATCCAATTTTCTGAATTTTGTGCTTCATCAAAAGAAACAGGCTCATTCTCATCACAGAGACTAGATGCAGCCATAGCATAGCAATCTGATGCAAAGGAGGCACTATGAGAGCCTGAACGAGTACGATATGACAAAGGTGCATCTAATTTGCTGTCACGCAAAGTCTGCACCAGCCATTTTGGCATAGTTTTTGCCTGCTCAATATCAGCTCTCTCATCAACAAGTGCATCATGTAAATCTGCATCAAAAATGGAATGATCTGCATCATCATATGAAACCTGCAAAGGCTGAGAAGTTGCCTCATTAGGAGCAGCACTAGCCTGTCCACCTGTAAAAAGAGGCATCAAAGTATCATACATGTCTTTGGAGCTAACAGATATCTCCTTAGTACATGAAAGCAATGGCTGAATAGCATCTTCCACAAAGACAACATCACGGCTAACCAGAATGCGTTTAGTCTGTGGATGATACAGACGATAGCCTTTACTTTCAGAACTGTACCCAACAAAAATACATTTTACTGCCTTATCATCCAATTTTCTGCGATGTTGTTCAGGCACTAATGCATATGCCAAACAACCAAAAACATGCAGATGAGCAACAGATGGCTTGCGGTCATGCCAAGCCTCATATGGAGTGATAGACTGCAACGCTTTAGTGGGACACCTGTTCAGTACATATGCTGCACACATGACAGCCTCAAGCCAGAAACTATGTGGTAAAGCCTGACTTTTGACCATGCACCTCGCCATCTCCATGAGTGACCTGTTCTTTCGTTCAGCAACTCCATTCTGTTGAGGTGTATACGGCACTGTACACTGGTGTTTTATCCCACGTTCAGCCAGAAATGCATTAAAATCTGAAGACATATATTCCCCCCCTCGATCAGAACGGAGGGTGCCCATTTTACATGCTGACAGATTTTCAGCTAAAACCAAAAACTGTTTGAAGCACATGAACACTTCGGACTTTGCTTTGAGTGGATATACCCATGCATGCCTGGAAAAATCATCAATGAAAGTCGCGAAGTAAAGGTAATTTCCAAAAGAGGGTGTCTGCATAGGACCACAGACATCACTATGTACAAGCTGCAATTTCTGCGTAGCCCGAACTGAACCATCTTTTGGAAAGGAAGAACGCTGCATTTTGCCCAAAATACAGCCTTCACAAACATGTTTTCCAGGTGCCTCAAGTTTGGGCAAAGAGGACACCATTTCAGATTTCTGCAGGCGTAACAAACTAGCAAAATTCAGATGACCAAAGCGTGCATGCCAAAGCTTTGCATCTGACATAGCCTGAGAATCATGAACTGCACATGCCGAATCATTCACAGATCTTTCATAGTCTATGAGCTTATACAGCCCACGACATAAAATGCCAGAAGCAATAATCACATCGCCATTTGAGAGATCATGGACTGTACACCTGTCATCAACAAATTTCACAACCAAGCCAATCTTGGCTAATGCAGAAACTGATAACAGATTCTTTTTGATCCCTGGCACAAATAAAGCATCTGACAAAGTGAAAGAACTACCATCAGCAGTAGTCAGAATGATCTTACCAACTCCCATAACAGGATAAGAGGAGTTATTGGCGCATGTGACAGTATTCCCTGTAGGAGCAGGCTCAAGTGAAGAGAAGAAACTGCGCTGCGAGGTAATATGTTTGGTCGCCCCACTGTCAAAGTACCAAACATCTGAGTCTAGTGCAGACATGCACTGATCAGGAGAAGATGGGTCAAAACTGCAGACAGTAGTAAACGCCCATTCTTCTTCCTGCACAAGATTTGCAGACTCTGTTTTTGGTGTAGAGGCCTCTGCAACAACCATTCCAGCCTCTTTCTTCTTTGCCTCTTTAGCAGCCAGTTTTGGACAGTTCTTTATGATATGATCATTGCCTTTACAGTACTTACAAAACAATTTCTGCTTTTCTGATTTTTTCTCATCTTTGTCTTGGTTCTTTGAATGTGCAGCATTTGCAGATTTCTGCTTACTAGTAGAAGAGCTCCATTTTCCTTTGCCCTTCTGACTAGCCAGGAAAGCTTGATCTGCAACACGCATAATGGACCTGTTCTGCCTGGACTGATCTTCCTGCAATAGAACAGAGACTAATTCCTCAAATGACAAGGCATTCGGATTTCCTTTCATCATCAACCGAAGAGTAGAGGCAAAACTCTGATATGAATCAGGAAGACCATTCAGAACGGTTTGCACAAGTGAGCTATCTGGTATAACCTCATCAGCAGAAATCAATTGTTTCTTCAGGTCTTTGATCTTTGTAAGAAAATTGTCCATAGAATCACCTTCATTCATGTGCTCACTCTCCAACTGTTTTCGGAGGTAAGCAACACGAGCCTCATTCCTAGCCTGGTACAAAGTGGTAAGTGTATCCCAAGCATCCTTTGCTGTTCTGCAAGAGCGAATGTGAGGAATAATGGCACGTTTGACAGACAAAGCTATCAATGCATGTGCCTGGGCATCTCTGCCATCCCAACGAATCTGCTCTGCAGTAGGTGCAACAGAAACAGCAGCACGAACAGGAATCTGCGGAATATCATCTTCGGCACCATCTTCATTAGCTCCAACACCTGTATTTGCAGTACCTGTCGTTACAGGTGTAACAGGACGTCTTTCAACACCCTGCACAATGTTCCACAATCCTTTTGCAACAAGTACATGTCGCATCATATAAGCCCATAATGGGTAGTTGGTACCATCCAACTTATCCTCAACAGCCAACATACGGAATACATCACTGCTTTCAGCCATGGCCGGTGACTAAAATACCTTGATGCAGAAAATTGACTGTATCTAAAAAAGTTGAACGGAACTGCCCAAACAAGTTCTGCTAGACCTGTAGCAGACTTCGAGACGCTTAAACTGGCGAACAGAAACTGGTATATACCTTTGGCACAAAAGGACGAAATAGCCTACACAAGCGTTGCGATAGTGCGTTCGGAGGCCGAAACGAGCTCAGATCGTGATTTTGGCACCACAGAGCAAAGTTGTTTTGATCTCAGAAACATCCTGAGTATGCTCACCAAATTTCGTGCGAATCTGAGACTGCAAACGGAGGAGTGTCGACGGCGCCCTAGAAGAAGCGACGACCTGCTCTGATACCAATTGTTGGAGTTGGACGTCTGCGGAAGCACGCGAACATCACAAGGAAGAAGAAGAAGCTTGGAGCACAACACACAAGACTGAATGTATTACTAGAGAATGTACAAAGATAAGTAGCCCATTAGGGCAATAGGCGTATATACAAGCCGGGGGAAAAAAACCTCCTAAAGAGGGAAAAAAGTGCCCCGGCAGTCCTAGAGTGTTCACACACATCACTACCTAAATATATCAACATTACAAAGAGCTTGAAGCAAGTCTATAATCAGATTGAAGTTTAAGAAGTCATTTGAGAAAGTGCATAGATCTCAGAAGTGAAGCTTGTATACATATGTACATTAAAGTTGGAAATTCTTGTAATTTGAGTATAGATAATCCTCAAGATGATAATGAGTAATGTAATAGACGCGGGATAAGTCTACCATATGTATATAAGTCAATGATGTAAAGAAATACATGAGAGAGTCATTAGAGGACAAGTGTCATAGAGATAGATGTGAAGAGAGTTATCTTCAAGAAATAGCGATAAGTATTTCATAGATTTCTCTCAGTCTGATCATGTGGATCAAAAATCCTTTTGTACACATCTAATCTAGAAGTTAAGGAAGCTATGCTCAAAGTTTCATGGTCTAATTCCTTTCATGCTGTGAGTATGATCAATAGAACATGTGTATGTAAACTCTGCAGGTAGATCTCTCAGAGTCGTGCACTTTCCGTGTCAATGTTTTGTTTATGTCTCAGTGCATAGTGTAAAGTTTTTGATAACGTAGCATTAAAAATCTAAGTTAGAAGGTAAGGAAGCCATGGCTAAAAGAATTTAGCAAAATGGGATCTGTGCTGTGAGAAATCAACCTTAGAAGTTACCTATGTTAAAGTCGCTTGTTCAGGAGGACAGTTTCTGACATACTTTTGATCTTAAGGATCAAATTAAAGTTTTAATGATTCTTTTGAAGAACTAATGGTTGATATGATTGTGCAAAGGTAGTATGGAGATATGTGCATCATTAGTTTGAAGAGATCTGAAGATATGTGCAGATGATGAAGTCAATCTCTAAAGCAGACTTTCTCAAGAAGGAACTTCTTCACTCAGAGAAGTGATAGTGAAAGTTTTGATAAATAAAGATAACATTTGTGTAAATTTTGGTCCATAACTGATATAGAGGTGTTCTTAGATCAGTATAGATCAAATCTTTGGAGATTAAGAGGTCTCCATTAGTAGTATCAGAGCATTAGGTGCAATACAAGTGAAGTAAAGGCATTGGAAGTCCCGACTGCTGCAGATATTGAAGTTCCTTCTAATTGAAGGTGTACAAAGCCAAATCCTTGGAGATAACCTGCATAAGTACAAATCACGAGTTGGAAGGATCAAGAAGGATTAAAGCTTCATATCAAAGGTACACTCTATTATCATAAATCATAGTAATTGCACACACAGAAGATCAAAGATGGGAGAAAGTTTGTAGATTGATAAGCTAGATAGGGAGAACTATCCAGCTTGGTCCATGAGGATGGAGGCACACGTCATGAGCAAAGATTTGATGGCATTCATTATAGGAGAAGAAGAAAAGCCTGAGTTTGAAGATCCTAGTGTTCCAACTAGGTAGGAACTTGCAGGTTTGAAGAATTGGATGAGAAAGGATTGGATGCGGAATGATTTGGAAGAGCATTTCCAAAACACAACCAAGTCAAGGAAGTCCTCATTATGGGAAGAATTCACAACTTTCAAGAAGAAGAGTTCCCAATCAATTTTTGATTATGTGGCAAGGATGAAGGATATTGCAAATAGCTTGGGAGCAGTAGATGAAGACATTGAGGAAGATACTTTGGTAAGGCAAATACTTACAGGTCTGGGAGGAGATGAGAAGTGCAAGACTTTCATATTGTCGATAGAATTGTCACTTGATCACTTTACTCCTGATCTTAATCAATTGCTAGGACACATGCTAACTTTTGAGCAGGACATTAAGGGAGACAATGATAGGAGTGCAAGTCAAGCTATGTACTCCAAGGACAAGAAAAAGAATGGCAAAGGGAAGCAGTCAACTGATGATGAAGGAACTTCAAGTCAAGCTAAATTTACAAAAGGAAAGATGAACTTCAGAGGTGAACGAAGAGGAGGTAAGAACAAAGATAATGCTAAAGCTTGTTGGATTTGTGGCAGAACCATTCATTTGGAAAATGATTGTTGGTATAACAATCAAAATAGTGGAAATAATAACTAGAGCTTCAATCAAAGAGGTAGAGGAGGCAGAAACCAAAGAGGCAACTTCAGAGGAAGAGGTGGTAGGGCATCATATGCTAGAGGAGGTGGAAGAAGTTTTCAATCTCAGTCCTACAACAACAATTATTATAATTATGCATCAGATTAGAAGGATGACATGACTCTTATCTTGAATGCAACTCATGAAGCAATAGGAGAAGATCAAAGGGTGTTTTATATTGACTCAGGATGTAGTAATCATCTGAGTGGCAATATATCATTGATGACTGATATGGAAGCAAAGGTGAATGGACATACAATTCAAACAGGTGACAACACCAAGCACAAAGTGGAGAGCATTGGATCAGTGAACACAAAGAGTGGAAGTACACTCTTGAGCAAGGTACTTTATGTTCCTACTATTCCTTAAAACTTGATAAGTGTAGGCAAATTGTGGAGAAGGGATATGAAGTCAGATTCACAAATAATGGTGTTTATGTGCAAGATCCAAATCAGGGATATAGAAACATCATTGCAGGTAAAAAGGAAGGGCATATAAGGCTAGGTGATTTCAATGAGAGAGCCATAAAGGAAATGTCAAGGAATGATATGGTGCTTAGTTTGCCAAATGTTGAAGGGCAACATATGGTGTACAAGTGTGAAGCTTGTCAATTAGGTAAATCACACAAAAGTTCATATAATAAATCAGCATATAAGTATTCAAATATTCTTGAATTGATTCATACAGATGTGTGGGGTCCTTGAAGGGACTATAGCATAAATGGATCCAGATATTATGTGTTGTTTGTTGATGATGCAACCAGATGGATTACGTTATATGTAATCAAGGACAAATCAGAAGTGTTCAACACATTCAAGCATTATCATGCTTATGTAGAAAGGATTACAGGACAAAAGCTCAAGAGGTTGAGATCAAATGGAGGGGGAGAGTATTTCTCTAAAGAGTTTGATGATTATTTGTGGAATGCAGGTATAAAAAGAGAAGTAACTTGCAGGTATTCTCCTCAACAAAATGGAATTGCAGAAAGAAGAAATAGAACTCTTATAGAGTTTGCAAGAGCAATGATGAAAGAAAAGAATTGCCCAAGGTTTGCAGATGGTAAAGTGTCTAGATACAAGGCTAGACTTGTGGTCAAAGGTTATGCCCAAACTTATGGGGTAGATTATGATGAAACCTTTAGTCCTGATGCTAAGATGTCTACAATTAGGTCATTGATTGCTATTGATGCTTGTAAAGGATGGAAGTTATCACAATTAGATGCGAATAATGCATTCTTGAATGGATACATTACAGATGAAGTGTACAGGATTCAATTGGATCAGATTATATGTGTAAGCTCAAGAGAGTTTTGTATGGTTTGAAGCAGGCTCCAAGAGCATGGAATTAAAGGCTTGTTAAGTTCTTGAATGAATGTGGATTTCAAGCATCAAAGGCAGATAGTAGCTTGCTAGTGAAGGCAAGTGAAAATGGATACATATACATGTGTAGGTTAATGATATTATTTTCACAAGTACAGATGCTCAAGGAATCAATAAGCTTAAGAAACAAATAGAGAAGGAGTTTAAGATAAGTGATTTTGGAAACTTATCTTATTTTCTAGGAATGGAGATTGTATATACTCAACATGGAGTATATGTTACACAAGAGAGATACTTGAAGAATCTTCTGGTCAAGTTCAACATGGAGGATTGCAAGTCTTCAACCACACCATTGGAAGTAATCATAAGTTGAGCAGGTATGGAGGTGAAGAGTTTAATGACATGAAGAAATATCAGAGTTTGGTAGGTAGTTTAATCTATGCTACCTTGACAAGGCTAGATCTATCATATGCAGTAGGTGTGTTATCACAATTTATGCATTGTCCAAAGAAGACTCATTGGATTGCAGATCAAAGGGTACTCTGATATATCAAAGAAACCCTAAGTGAAGGTTTGTATTATGGATTTACTTGTGATACAAGAATCAAAGTGTTTAGTGATGCAGATTAGGCAGGTAATTCAGATGATAGAAGGTCTACTCATGGATATCTCTATTATATTGGAGATAAATTAGTTTCTTGGTGCTCAAAGAAGCAACATACAGTTGCTTTGTCATCCACAAAAGCTGAGTATAAAGGAATGGTAGAGGCTGCAAAAGAAGTGATATGGTTAAAGACCTTATTGAAGAGTTTTGGAACTGATCAGAGTACTCCAATTATTTTTGGAGACAATACGAGTTCATTGTATTTGGTAGCTAACCTTGTTTTTCATGCCAAGACTAAGCATATAGAGATTCAGTATCATTTCTTGAGGGAAAAGGTACTAGATAAAGAGATTGAAGTGTTGTATACTCCAACAAAAGAACAAGTTGCAGATATGTTAACAAAAAACTTGGATGGACCTAAGCTACAAAGATTCAAAGAGATGGCAAGAGTGAAGAAGAATGGAATAATCATAATTAGTGATTGAGAGGATCTATTGGAACAAAACAATCACAAATTGATGATTACAAAGAGCTTGAAGCAAGTCTATAATCAGATTGAAGTTCAAGAAGTCATTTGGGAAAGTGAATAGATCTCAGAAGTGAAGCTTGTACATTATAGTTGGAAATTCTTGTAATTTGAGTATAGATAATCCTTAGGATGATAAGGAGTAATGAAATAGACATGGGATAAGTCTAGAACCATATGTATATAAGTCAATGATGTAAAGAAATACATGAGAGAGTCATTAGAAGACAAGTGTCATAGAGATAGAT
Organism: Ceratopteris richardii; assembly: GCA_020310875.1. NCBI lineage: Eukaryota > Viridiplantae > Streptophyta > Polypodiopsida > Polypodiales > Pteridaceae > Ceratopteris > Ceratopteris richardii. Next base: position 130,044,415 of record CM035415.1, read on the forward strand.
GTAAAGAGAGTTTTCTTGAGGAAATAGCAACAAGTATTTCGTAGATTTCTCTCAGTCTGATCATGTGGATCAGAAATCCTTTTGTACACATCTAATCTAGAAGTTAATGAAGCTATGTTCAAAGATTCATGGTCTAATTCCTTTCATGCTGTGATTATGATCAATAGAACATGTGTATGTAAAGTCTGTAGGTAGATCTCTCAGAGTCGTGCACTTTTTCATACCAATGTTTTGTTTAGATCTCAGTGCATAGTGTAAAGTTTTTCATTATTGAGCATTCAAAATCTAACTTGGAAGGTAAGCAAGCTATGGGTAAAAACATTTAGCAAAACAGGATCTGTGCTGTGAGAAATCAACCTTAGAAGTTACCTATGTCAAAGTCTCTTGTTGAAGAAGACAATTTCTAACATACTTTTGATCTTAACAATCAAATTAAAGTTTTAATGATTTTTTGGAAGAAATAATGGTTGATATGATTGCGCAAAGGTAGTGTGGAGATATGTGCATCATTAGTTTGAAGAAATCTAAAGATATGTGCAGATAATGAAGTGAATTTCTGAAGTAGACTTTCTGAAGAAGGAATTTCTTCACTCAGAGAAGTGATAGAGAAAGTTTTGATAAATAAAGATAACATTTGTGTAAAGTTTGGTCCATAACTGATATAGAGGTGTTCTTAGATCAGTATAGATCAAACCTTTGGAGATTAAGAGGTCTCCACCAATTCGCTTACCACGGCCCTGTTTGTTGTAGATGGTACACCATAGCCCAGTCTTTATGCCACCTCTCCTTAATTATTGTAGTTCTTGTCGAAATTGATCTATTTCTTCTGCTTGGGCTTCCTCTTCCTTTTGTTGTTTGAGGGCCTCGATTTCTAGCCTCAACAAGGTTAGTGCATTTTCTTCTTTCTTTTAGTGTTTACTTCTTTTTAAGTTCTCCATATCTTTCCTTCATTGAATCACTCGATCCTCAATTTCTACAGAATAGGGTAGTTGAGAAGAACTTGCTCCATATTGTTGTTTTATTTGTTCCAGTCGTGTAGCTGTATTGATGAGCTCTTCTATGGAGGTTTTTGGCCACACTAATTCTTTGATTTTACATTGTGTAGTCATCCAAAGTGGCTTAGCTAACCATTTCTTAATAAAGAAATCATGTGGAGGATCTATCAACTTATCCATTAGTGCCTTGGCCCTAGTTACAAACTTTGAAAATGTTTCACCAGGACCTAGTCTCAAGTTTTCTAACTCCTCTATGATTATCTCTATAGTGCTCCCATACTAGAATTGAGTTTTGAATGCCTCTTTCATTAAATCCCACGTGGTGAAATAGTTTTCAATAAAATCGCTGAACCATTGATCTGCTAGCCCTTCTAATGTTGCAGGAAAGAGGATCAAAAAGGCATCCTTTCTTAACCTCTTGTTTTGCATAATGCTAAGAATCTCTTAATGTTTTCGGCAGGATCTTCCTGAGCTAAGCATTTGAAATATGGAAATTTTATATTTAGTCCAGAAAGTAAAGTTTCCAAATCTACTTGACGTGCCATGTTCTTTACTGAGGATGTTGATGACAGTGGACTAGGGGATGTTCTAACAACCTTCCTTCTTGTTTTGCAACTGATCCTCAATGTTTGAAACTAGGTTGTGGTCATGAGCTGTTCAAAATCCTCTTAGGCTAAGATAATTAATAAGAAGATTTACCTCTTAACCCAATGAAGTAGTACTGTCGCACTATCCGCACTTGCTAAGAATCTCGTAATGTGCTCGGTTGGATCTTCCTGAGCTAAGCATTTGAAATATGGAAATTTTATATTTAGTCCAGAAAGTAGAGTTTCCAAATCTACTTGACATGCCTTGTTCTTATTGAGGATGTTGGTGACAGTGGACTAGGGGATGTTCTAACAACCTTCCTTCTTGTTGCTTTGCAACTGATCCTCAATGTTTGCGACCAGGTTGCGGTCATGAGCTGTTCAAAATCCTCTTAGGCTAAGATAATTAATAAGAAGATTTACCTCTTAACCCAATGAAGTAGTACTCTCGCATTATCCGCACTTGAATACTGCTTCTCCCACATTGTAATATTGCTTCTCCTATGCTCAAGCCTCCTTAGGTCCCACTGGGCATGCCAAATTTTGTTGGGGGATTCTTGTGCAGAAAGGGACTTGAGTGTTTGTAGGAGAATGGAGAGTGAGAACAAGATAATTAATGATAATGAAAGCTTCTGATCAATTAGGAAGAGAAGAATACAAGCTTGTACATAAGCCAAATGCTCTAGGCAATATGCCAAGGACTAAATAATTCTCATGAAATAAGATTACAAAGTACTTAGAATCTGATGCCGACCTCTGCACCAGACCTCCACCTTCTCCAAGCTTGCCCTTGTGCACACTTTGCACCAAGCTTCCAATATGGGGAGGGATGGACACCTTCTATGGACGTGAACCTTCAATGGGACTTTGGAACTCTTACTATTCCTTCCTTCACCTTCTTTTCATACAATCTAAGTCACTCTTCTTGCATCTTGCAATGGATCTGTGTGTCACACGCACTCTCTCTCTGAATCGGTGTCGCACGCACTCTCTCTCTCTAAATCTGTGTCTCTTCTCTCTCTTGCACCAAAATATCTCACAATAGCTTGGTCCAACCAAGAATTCTCCTTCCTTGGGTGTCAGTTCACATATGCTCCTAACTCCCATAGCATCTTGGCCCTCCTTTGTATGTCCCAAGATTGTGTCCAAGGTGTGCCCTGCCGCCAACGAATTCCCATTTTGTCCTTTAGTGACTTTAGAAGGACAATACAAAATTTTAAATGGGGGCCATACTTTCACTTCTATGTACGCTGCTACTTCACATACCTTGACATTTTGCGTTTTAATTCTTCAATTGTGCACCTAAGTGAGGGTTCACCTGAACCGTCCAAACACTTTAAAACACTTTGAACCTTAGAGAAATTACAAAAAGGCACTCTTGGTCAAGAGGAAGAATCATCACATCATGGCCTAAGAAGGTCCATGAGGGAGAAAAAAAAACGAGAAAGGTATGAGTTTGATACTTCTCTAGTCACTAAACATTCAATCAAAATGGAGGCATGCAATGGAAGAAGAAATTGAAGCCTTGAGGAGAATAATACTTGGGAGTTGGATCCCAAGTCTCCATCAATGAAAGTGATAGGCTCAAGATGGATGGAAAATTGAAGAAGAACTCAGATGGCTCCATTAATAGGTATAAGTCAAAGCTTGTGGCAAAATGCTTTGCACAAACTCAGGGAATTGATTATGAGGAGACCTTCTCTCCTGTGGGAAAGATGCCCACAATTAGGGTTTTGCTTAGTATTGCCTCTTCCAAAAATTGGAAGATACTTCAATTGGATGTAATAAATGCATTTCTTAATGGATGGATAATAGAATATGACAAAGGATTTCAACCTAGCATGGCAGATCCATCACTATTTATAAAAAGGGGTAATTCTCAAGTCATCTATTTATGTGTGTATGTAGATGATATTATATTTACAGGAAATGATACAGATGGCATGAAGAGAATCGAAGAAAAAATGAGAGAAGAATTCAAGATAAGTAATCTAGATTAACTTACCGACTTCCTAGGATTGAAAGTTGTCTACAAAGATCATGGTTTGTTTTTCACTCAAAGAAAGTACATTAAAGACACGTTGGCAAAATCCAAAATGCAGGAAGGTCACATGAAGGTGAACTCATAGAAGATGTGATAGATTATCAAAGCCTTGTGGGTATTTTGAACTATGCCACATTAACAAGGGTTGATATATGTTATAGTGTGAGTGTGCTAAGTCAATTTATGCACACACCCAGGAAATCTCACATGGACGTTGCCAAGAGGATAGTCAGATATCTGAAAGGGACAATGAATGAGGGGTTATACTACCCTTATGTATGTGATTTAAGTTTGAAATTGTTCTCTGATGCAGATTGGGCTAGATCCAAGGAAGACAGGAGGAGCACCTCAGGATATCTTACCTTTACAGGTTCAAAACTTGTCTCATGGTCATCCAAGAAGCAAACCATAGTTGCACTCTCTTCCACTGAAGCTGAATACAGAGGTCTTGTTATAGCTACTCAAGAAGCAATGTGGATGAAGACACTATTCACAGATCTAGATTGGAGATTGGAGCTCCAAATATTTTTGGTGACAATACGAGCTCTATTCACTTGGCTGCCAATCCATTTTTCATGCAAGGACTAATTATATTGAAGTGCATTGTCACTATGTAAGAGAGAAGTTTGTGAGCAAGGAAATTCAGTTAGCTTATGAGTGCACTCATCAACAATGTGGAGATATTCTAACCAAAGCATTGGATGGTACAAAGCTTTGCAAATTCAAGGCTACGATTGGTTTTCACGTAACCTTGGAAGATTGAAGACCTCAAGATCACGACTTGGTGGGGAGCTATTGGAACAAGTCCATGGCAAGTCCAAGTGATGGCTTGAGTCATCAAAAGTTTTAGAAATTCAAAGGAAATGGCAACTCCTTGTAGAGTTCACTTGTGGACTCCCTCTTGTAATCTTTGAGTATTTACTTGATGTAAAAAGTAAAAGCATGTGCCATGTCTCTCAGTTTTCTCAGTCAGATTGTAGGGATGCTTTCTCTGAGCTTGGGGCATCATTTTCAATGATTTAAGTTGTTAAACGTTTCTCCCTAAGTCTACTATATACTCACAAAGTTTCATTTCAATTGAGTTTTTCAATCGTGAGCTATGTGCACTTAAAGTTGACTATATCGCTTCATTCTCTACTTCTTTGTTAACACTCCATCCGACCAGTGTTTTTCTCAGAGCTGGTTCTTAGTGTGTACTTCATCATTTTCCATGATTCAAAGCTTGATAAAATCGGCATACTGTCTAGTGTATGTGTAAAAAGTTTCCAAAGCATTGGATCTTGGAATCTAGAGCTATTACCAGTTCTCTCTTCATGGGTTTGAGTAGTGCTATAACCCGTGAAAATTGGGATGGTGCTATAAATTGCTAGACTTCTTTTGCTTTACATGGTCCATCATTTTTTATCAAATCACTCATGATTGTTAGGTTACTGAGTTAATAAGAGTTCCCAAAAATGAATTAAGTTAATTGTCGTTGTGGCGAGAGAATTGATCAAAACATTGAGCAGATGTAGAAACCTAAAAATCAAGTTTTTTGTTCTTGAATATACTTCAACCTATCTGTTTTGATCCATATTTTTGAGACTGATCTTCAAGGTACATAGGGTTTCTAATACATCCTTTGGCAAGTTCAAAGGGACCAATACATTTCCCTGGAGTTTATTTGGCTAGTATAGTGCAAAGTTTTTACAACACCACTTCATCTTTTCCAAGTAGAAATCCATCTTTTCACATCCCCAAATATCTATGTGAACAAACTCCAAAAGTTCTCCATGTATCCTTTCTTAGTGAACTATTGCCTTTGCAATTTTCCAATTTCACATGATCTACACATATCGCATGTGTTGCTTTGAGATATTGAGAAGTTCAAGTACACTTTGATCTCTATTGATTTGTTTGATGGTCCTCTGTCCAATTTGAGCCAACCTCTCTCTAGGTCAAATAGGGTTTGGGTACCATAATTGAACAAGGCAATGTTCTTGGTGTCTTGGAGTTTAAATTTGAACAATCTACCTATTTTCTCTCCCTTACATAACTTCTTGAAACCTTGATATGGATCCTCTACAAAGTCTGTAGGTTTGGTGAATCACACTTGCAAAACTTTCTCCACAACCTGACCTACACTTATAACGATTTTAGTAATACTTGTCACATTGAGAAATCTGCTCAATAGATTCATATTACCATTGGAAGTCTATACATTCCCTATCTTCTCCACCTCACCTATTTTGACCACATGCTTATTTTTTGGATCTTCCAAGTCTGTGAGCAAGCCTACATTCTGTGCCACATGATTTGAGCATCTAAAATCAATGTAGAACACATGCTCTTCATTATTAACTTCATTCATTGTCATATTCATAAGTAGAAGTGAATACGCTTGAGGTTGATCATCTAAATAATTATTGTAGTCTCTCCTTCATTTATATCCTCCTTGGTAGTATTCATTTTCGATTTTATTGTTGTATCCATATGAGTTTGCCTCTAATAGCTCCATATCCACCTTAGTTGTATTCTTCCTATCTAATTACTTTGATTTTTGAAGTAATGCTCTATCATGTGATTTGATAGGCCACATATGGCATAGGGTGAAGAGATTTCAGCTCTCCCCTTGCCTTGTCTACCTCCCCTATCTCTTCCTCTTGAGCTTATACCTGCAAAGTTATCTTGGGAGGTGTTTTCTTCACCGTGAGAAGTTTTATCTTTTCTTTTTTTATTGTTTCTGTTTGTTTTATCTGTGTAAAGGATAAATGATTAATTATCTCTATGGATCTTCCCATTCCTTCTAAGTTTGGCCTCATAAGTGAAGAGTTTGCCCATGAGTGTGTGGAAGTCTAGAAATTGCATATCTGTGTGCAGATCCATGATAATAATGAAATCTTCCCACTTACCATTAGCCTTGAAGGATGCCCCATTGCTCCCCTCTTGTTTGCCATAGCAAGTGACTCTCTTTGATGGTTAATTAAACACTATATTAAACAAGGATCAATAAAAGGGATTAACATTCTAGGAATTAATGATCTAATTGGGCTTTAGATGTATGTTGATGACACCAATATGGTGACCTTGGCTAAAGAAGAGTATGCTACCAATTTCTTTAAGTTTCTTGACCTTTTTTGTGATGTCAGTGGGTCCCAAGTAAATCACACTAAAACTGCTTTCAAGTCCTCTAATAATGTGATTCGAGATTGTATCAAAAAGCTTGGGTGTGAAATTCTTCATGATGGTAAAGTTTTCAGATTATTGGGAATTCAAAAGGGACTTAATGTGTCTTATAATAAGAGATGGGACTAGATCTTCAACAAGTTTAGGGCCAAAGTCTTTTCTTGGATTGGTTTTCAACGCAGTTTAATCCATAGAGATTTTTTTCTCAATTATTTTATATTGCCATCCATTATGTTTTTTTTTTGTCTTGCTGGACTCCTACTAACAAACAGATGATGTAGCTTCTTGTTATTGCCAGAAAATTCTTATGGTGTGGCAACATTAACCAGAGTAACGTCTCAAAGATTTCTTGGAAGATCTATTGCATGAAGAGAGAAGAAGGACGTCTAGAAGTTCACTGTCCTATTAAAATGGCTAAATAGAAATCTGCTAAATGGGTCCTCAGAGCCATAGATAGCTCTCATCATTGGGCTTGGTTGATCAAAAGGAACTTTTCTAGATTCTATATTAAGAATGCTAAGTCTTGGAATAATAATGACTTTTGGGATATTGTTAGTTCTCCTACTATATACATCACTAATGGGAGCACGCTTATCAATAGTATGGGGAATTCATGGATGGAAGCAAAGATGAATTATTCTCTGATCTCGGAGCTATCCAAAAATTTCGTCTTTGTTTTGTAGGGATCTATTTGGAATGGCTTGTTTAATTCAAAGTATACTGACTATTAATATTAAGTCTAAGAAATGAAGGAAAGGTGGATTCTCAGCTTGGAAGGACCTCACCATAAACGGTAAAGTAGTTGAAGATCATTATATATATATATATATATATATATATATATATATATATATATATATATATATATATATATATAATCGCACTAATGTCTCTTCTAGTTGTAACATGTTTTGAAGCAACAAAGAGACTATCTTAAAGAATTGGCTTCAAACTACTGCTCCTACAAACCTGTAGAGCTTAAGAATATCGCAGAAGAAATCTATCAGAACTACAAGAAGTATTACTTCAAGTTTGATCCCCTAACTGAGAAGCTTAACCAAAGATGGAACCTTTGTTGGTTAGAACACCAGTGGAGATTTACGTTCAAATCCATCTGGGCTTTTCCTATCAGCATCAAGCATTCCCTACTCCAATGGCTAATGATTCACAACAGGATCTCGACAACTAAGAGAGCATTGAAATGTAATAAAGGTGATGGGAAGTGCTTATTTTGTGCTATGCCAGAATATATCATTCATCTTTTCCTTCAATGTGTCCATGCTCAAGATTTCTAGAAGCTGCTTAATATACCCTATCAAACTGCTGGTCTGACTACTCTTTCTTACAAGGAGGCTATAATAGGTGTCTCTTGGAGGTTTGATCCTTCTCTTTGGCATCTTTGGAGGGCAGTCATTATTTGGAATATTTGGAAAAGTAGAAATTAGAAAGTATTCTATAGTGGTGCCAAGAATTACGTCACGAGGTGTAAAAGGGAACTTATTTCTGTTTACAAATTTTGTATTAAAAGTATAATTGATGCTGATCCTATTGATTTCAGCTTCACCTCCTTTTGTAACTCAGAGCCCTACGAGAAATGGAGGAAGAAACTCCTGAAGTTGTATTGCCCCAAGAGGGTTTCCATGGCCCTTGATATCATCTAGATGCTTCTCCCTTTGTTGGGTTGAGTTCAGTTGTATGTATCATTGATGTAGCACTTCTCATCTAATTTATTACTTTCTATGTAGGTCAAGGACCCTCTGAGCACTGTTAGTGACCTTATTGGGAGAGGAAGTGATCTCCCCAATCTAGCTACTTATCATCATCCTTCTATGAAGTCTAACATTCCTAGCCACCTTTTTGGAATGAGTAAAACATCTTTTTGCTGATCCTTTTTGTAAGATATATTTTAAGATGATCAGTGTCTGACAAATGTCGATGCTCTCATATCTATGCACTGATATTTAATTTGATGTCTTTCACTCATATTCTACCTCTAAATTTTGGAAGGTGCTAAAATCAAGGTGACACCCATATCCGACCCTCAACAACCGTGAAGTTGGATTCACCTCTCACTTACCACTATTGTTTGACATCAACCGACATCTGCCCACCGCTCTAACAATTGAAAATCATTCAATCATTACCGATAACAATGAATTCCATCCATCTCTATCGACTTATATAACGATGTGAAATCTATGACTCTAGCATCACTAAAAGCACACTTCGATTGTGCCAAGAGATCAGTCAATTTCTAGATGAGGGTTTTAATATTTACTTCTTTGCCACTTTATTTTTTACTGTTCTATTTGTATGCAAAGGATTACATCAGATTTTTCTTTTTTAATAAAGGAAGTTCGGCCTTAGCCTACTCTCTCTCACTTGTATTAATTAAAAGATAAGTACAAGTGAAGGGGACTAGTGTCCATGGGACCCCCCAAATCCCATAGAGTAGGGGTAGAATTTATAGAGTTTAGATGATGGCATTACAAATAAGGTTAATCACCCTCTCATCACCCTCATGTGGGTTCCACATGGGTTTAAACTTGTCGTTGATTAGAAGTAGCACTTGATGATGCCTGAAAGGGGGATTTCTTACAGTTAGTGATTCTTTTGCCGAGGTGGAACATCGATTTCTCAATCGATCATTATTAGGGGGATTCACCAAAAATTGTAAGCCCATCTTTCACGCTAGATATTCCATAGGACCTTCGCTCTAATGGCATTCCAAAGAGTCACGGAGCAGTTGATTCCTTCTCCCAGTAGAGCTTATTTCCAACTGATATGTTTTTGAACTCTATCTTTCTTTCTGGCAATCTGCTAGAGCTTGCTGGAGTTGGGACAAGCAAAGATGATGTGAGCAAGATCTTCAATGGACTGATAGCAGTGCTTGCACCAAGGAGGCACCCCACGAATTTTTCTAGCCTTTAGGTCGGTCCAGATTCCTCCATGAAGAATTTGCCATAAGAGGATAGACTTTTTGATTTCTATGAGAGGGTGCCACATAGCCATGAACTTCATATCCCACCACACTGGGGTCCACGACAGGCACCACTTCTTGTTGAGGTTGACCTGATAATCAATGATTTCTTTGATGTTGGGGATTTTTCTTAGGCAATTACCATTGTGCCATATGAGACCAAGCAGGCACAATGGGTCATGCCCCATGAGAAGAGAAACTTTAGAGCGTCCTAGGCAAATTTGTAAAGTATTCCATTCTTCATAGGTAATGTTGATGCTGGGTCAATATCCTCGAAGTTGACCCATTGGTTGGTGTTTTGTTTCCAGATATGTTTCCATTTTTTGAAGCCTTTGTTCCATAGCCTCTTGGCATTTCAAATGTTCCAAGATTCAACATTTTGGATGTCATGGATCGAAAACGAGATAGAGTCATTCTATCTAGTACCGACTGCCCACTTCCAGTCTTCACGGATTCTTATGAAGCTTTTGACTGTATTCCAACTCTTCCTTAGGGAGCACACAAGAATCAAGCCTTTCAAGAAAACCGGGATCAAGAAAACAAAGGGTCACAATGTCAAGATTCTTCCCATTCGAGAGTCGCACGAAAGTCAATGCATTCTTGTTTCTAAAGATCAACTTGACCCATGAGGCCTCCCGGTTGCGCCATGCCTTAATCATCCAATTTTCCCCAAGTTTGTTAGCCATGCACCCAATGTCCAGAATGCCATGGCTCCCACTATCCCTTTGGCGAGTGCAAATGGACCACTTGATTTTACGCACCCCCTCCTGTTGTGGCCACCCGTCCAAAGGAAGTTTCTACAAATACTTGTTTGTTAGGAGAGCTCTTGCTCTTTCAGCCTCCAACAAGAGAGGAAGTAAATGGTAGAAAAATGAGGAACCTGTTGATAACCATTGTGCAACATGGGAGATTGATTTGCATACCTCTCTAATAGTTTAACTTGCTTTCGAGTCTGGCAAGGACCGGATTCTATCATTGCTCCAACGAGATACCAAAGTCCAAGGGAGTCCAAAGAAACCAAAAACTTTGGCCTAGAGGAATGTTTTGATAGCCATGATCAAAGAGAACATCGGGCTGGATCCTGACAATAGCTCTAAAAGCAGTCATTGAGTGGTTGATTTTGGATCGAGAGGCTTCAAAAAATGTATCCAAGCATGTCTAAAACGTCTCCAAGCTGGTACTATCATAATGGACAAACACATTCATATCATTGGCAAAAAGTCTCATGGTGATTTGGCCATGGTCACGGGGCAATCGGAGGCCTTTGATATTACCAGCTTCCACCGGTTGTTCCACTAGCCGGCTAAGCCCTTCCATGGCAATAGCAAAGACAAGGGGAGCTAATGGGCACCCTTGCCTGATTGATCGTTTTAGGTTGATCAACTTTGAAAGTTGGACATTAACATTAATTTGAGTCGATGCGTTTCCCAGAAGGGTCGAGATCATCTTGGTGAATTTCTAACTTCATCCAAGATCTTTAAGTGACTACAAAATATAATCCCCTTCCAGCCTATCGTAAGCTTTGTCAAAGTTGATCTTAACGAAAACCGCATATTGTCTTGACTCGTCTGCGAAGTCAAGACCTTCCCAAATATCTATAATGGCTTCCAATATTGACCTGCCTTTGATGAAACCTTTTTTGTCCTCGCTTAACCATGCTCTCAGATGGCTAGAAATTCTGTTTACTATGACTTTGGTAATGATCTTTTAGCCCGTTTGAAGCACCGTAATCAGACACCAGTTCTTAATTATGTTCTTTTCCCTTTTTTGTGAATTAACTTGATGATGCTATTGTTGAGACAAGCCGAAAGCACGTGAAATGCGAGCGCCTCTTGCTACACCAAGCAAAGAGGGGTGGCAATCATTAGCTTGAAGGGCTTAAAGAACTCATTAGTCAACCCGTCCGGCCCCAAACTTTTCCCACTAGGGAGGGAATCAATGACTTCAATGATTTCTTCTTCCAAGATAGGGGCATCAAGTAGGGAACATAGGTTGTGTGGGATCATATGAGAGGATGCCCTAGAGATGGCTACCATGCAGTCCTCTCTATGGTGGGAGAGGGGGGTTGAGATCCCTAGGAGTTTTGTAAAGTGCTCTTCAATGATACCAAAATTTTCTTCTTCCATATTGCAGACATCACCATTTGAGCCTTGCAATAGGGGGATCGATTCTCTATTTTTTTCCTTTTAAGAATGCTAAACATCTCTTTGGTGGGTTTGTCACCTTTGCCAGCCCACCACTACTTAAAGAAAATTTTCAAATTTTTCCTTTGTATTTCTTCCTTGTATCTCAGTAGCGCTGTGATGTTTCATAGATCCTTCTAGGATTGAGCTTTAACTTTTTTCACTTCCTCCTAAAGTATCTAGACTCTATGATATAGAGCTTCTCTACATGCCCGCCAACAGTCTCGAGCATCTTCCTGGTTCTTATCATGATCTATTGCGATTTCTCGACCGCACATCTCCTGCTCTTGGTTGGGGACAAGCAACAGAAAAACACGTCCTTCCACACTTCAATGGTTTCTTGATGGAAAGAGAGAGAGAGAGAGAGAGAGAGAGAGAGAGAGAGAGAGAGAGAGAGAACGAAGTCAAGCAAGCATGGAACCAAGGAGCCTTATGGGTTTTAGTGAGGTTGGAAAGTGATAATGATCAAGTAGTGATCAGAGATGGCTAGGTCAATAGGGAAAGACAATCCCACTGATGAATAATGTTTTGAGCAATGTAGCTTCTATCAGTCTAGCTTTCCTCAAGTCCTCACCGACTAGGAGATTTGACCACGAAAAGCCTTTCTAGTCTTTGAATTCCACCAGATCTAAGTGTAATTTAGTTTTGTCCCAAGTTTTTTTCTCACGACTATTGATGACCTGGCCCTTGTTGTTCCATGTGTCCATAGGGTCCTTCCATGTTGAAGTCACCTCAAATTAGTACATTGTATGGGAGCAAGTCCAAGGAGGCCCAAGTGTACAATCTTTCCAACTCTCTATTTGGGGTGTACATAGAAACTAATGCAAATCAAAAGCAGGCACCAAAGGAATTGACAATCCATCGATGGCTCTGATATTTAATGGAGTTCTCAAGCTTTTCAAACGAGAATTGGTTTATACCAATTACTATGCCACCGGACCCCCGGGGGTGCATCCGATTTTCAAACTGCTAACTAATGGTTGGAATTATTCACAGTCTTAGGAATGAGAAGCTATCAAATTAGAAGTGTCATACGGAATTATTGTTAATATCGCCTTTGGGAGTACGAATGGTTTTAATACATTTGTTGTAAGGTAGATTGCGTAGTTGTATCAACAGAAGAGCTTCATCTATCTGTGGTGTTTATTTGTGTGGTATTTAACTTGTGCTAAAGCACAATTTTCTAGGTTCAAATGCTTGCGAAGCTATGTCATTTGTGATGTAGTGCATAAAGAAGTGAAAAGAACTGTACGCGTATTCTCATAATCATCGTAGCGTTGCAATTCAGTAATGAACATGTGAACATGATTCTATATATATGATATGTGTTGTTGTTCTAAGTGTTCTTCACTAACTTAATCGAAAAAATATAAAGTGAAAATAACAGTAAAGATATCGGCTGCTACATTATGCTATTGACTTGCAATTGAACTTCAAACGTTTTGAGCATAAGCAATGAAGATTTTGTGTATTTTGATATGTATGACTACCAATGTTCGATTCATTTCCTAAGTATGACTAGTGTTATTTGAAAATAATTTTTGGAAGAACCCAAATGCATGCACTCCTTCATCTTTGAAAAAATATACGAAAGAATTCAAAGAATTTGTATTTTTCTCACATATGTCTTCTTGTGAAAAGTAATTCCGTATATTTAAATGAAAATATTGGCTTTATATCTTTAAGAGAAATTGAAATCTTCTTCAAATTTGTGAAAGTACCTGAGTTGCTAAATTTCGTCTATGTGAGCCATTGAACTTGGCATTTGACGTGAGCCACCAATTAAACATTCTCATTCTCTCGACATTTGTGAACTCGACATGAAGATCTAGCACTGCAACTCAAGTACATATGATTTATATTTTTCTTGCATATGCATAAACGATAATTACAAATTGTTGTGATTGCTTCTTCGTCCATGGGAGCAGTAGCATTTCCTAAACCTTGTGCAATCTCCTAGGTCTTGAGGGCTGATCATCCTGATTTGAGCACCTCCACAGAGATTGTCAACTTCGCGATCGTCATCATGCAACCGATTCCATCAACTACTGAAGCAACAACGATAGCATATACATCATATTCTTAGCAATTGTTGTATTCAGGATTTGATAAATTGACAAATAATGTATCCAAAATTCACATGTGCACATTTATTGAACCTCTTCTTCAAACCTTTATCGATAAGGTTTCTTCATATTCATACTTTTTGGTTTAATTGCATATCTTTTGGACATCATTAAGCAATGAAACTAGACACCAACGGGCTTGTAGATTTGTTAGTTGAAGATAAAGAAAAGGTTAAACAAGAAATTCAAGAAATTATTAATTTTTTTTAATTTAAATCACATCAAGAAATAAAAATGGATGAATTACTTAAAAATATGAGGAATGAAACGCAAGGACAAAAGGTTATTGAACCTTTATTAAAAGGTAAACGCAAGTTTACCGGGGTTATTGTTACAAACTATCTAGATATATTTGAAGATTTAGATAAGCTACATGGATTATTAGAATCTAAGTGGATAATGTACCTAGGTAGGCTTGCAATAGGAATAGTTATGGTTGTAACTAAATCTCATAATGAACTTGAATGGGAGGAATTTAGGAAGGAGCTACATAAAAGGTTCTTTTTAGAAGACTATAGCGAGCATAGGAGAGAGGGTTTCATAAAGTGGATTATCTTTAATGATGAAACAAAATTATGAAGCCGATATGAAGATGAGTTGTGGAAAACACTTGTAGTATTAAAATTGGGCAAACAAGGTGAATGCGTGCATGACTAGAGTTAGTTGAACTTCTTTGATATGAATGATTGTATATATGTGAGTATTTATATAAGAGGAAATATAATTTTGAATGAATTGATAATGGGATCTATTTCTTGACCATATCTAGTAAATTTATGAATGCTTTTGAAGCTAAATTCAAGTATTGCTATGAAAGAACTCATTTACATTTTGCATAAAAATTGAATAGAAATTTGAAATATATTTGATTCCCTTAAAAGAAATTTGATATTGGTTCATGTTTTAGTTTCAAGTTGGCCCATCAAGATGTCGTGTAGGTTTGGTGGGGGTGGATGTCTGAGAGATCCTCTCTCTATAAGTTAATTAAGAGTCTCAAGGACAAGACTTGTATGGGACACTAACACAAAGATAGACTCAAAATTTCATCACTTTCTTGCTACAACAATTCATGGCAAACACTCAAAATAGGAAATTGTTCTTGATTCATTTCATTGGATCCAAATGACAAAACAAAACACCTAGAATGTGAGCTTAAGAATATACCTATCTTACTTGAGTTCGAAGATTATGGTGGAATCTTCTCATGATCAAGCATAGTTTTCCCCTTGATTTTATTCTAAAGTCATGGTTTTTAGGTAGAATTTCTACCAATCGTTCAAATTTGGTATTGTTCAATTTATGACATTAAAGACATTTGATGCTATGGTTGCATTAATTTTGCAATTTTTGGGGCCTTTATGGTGAAGGAGAATTCAAGTGAAACTCTGAGGGGAGCACTAGATTGTGCTCTTTGACTTCAGTAGACAAGATTTCAGAAATACACTTATGATTACAAGAACACCCACGTAGGGAAAATAATACAAGAAGATGTAGCTGATACTAGATGTCCCACAACCCGGGACCAATAGGTATGGAAAACTTGACTAGAGATGATACACGGGATCCCACAACCCAGGATTGTAAGTGTGAGACAAGATATCTAAATTACAAGAACTCCCTTCTCGGAGATGAACTAGATACAAGAAAGAACTTGACAAGATCTCATACTACGAGATTACAAGAGGACAAGATAGGATGTTCAAGAACCAGACAAGACTGGAACGAGGAACAAGACAAGAACTGGAACTCAAACTTGGAGAGTACTTACTTGGCGGTGATGACTCCTTGAGCTCCAAAAACTAGTATTGGTAAGATTGAGATTTGAATGTGGCCAATCCCTCCTTATATAGGTTTTCCAAGGGCGGCTCAAGGGTGGTTAAAGATTGATGATGTCATCGATGATGTCATTAATTCAAAGCATGGTCTCTGGATGTTAGAATCAAGTAAGAAGATAGTTGATCTTAGGGTTTTGGTAGGTTACGGATGCAATGGAAGCATTGGCTTCTCCTAATTCTGAACCAAGCATGAGATATAAGATTCACATGGAATCTGAGGTTCAAAATGGTTTCCTTCTTTGTCGATGATATCACCTCCCCCTCAAGCGATGAGTTTCACAAGGAGCAATTATGTGACTCCCAGATCTTCTAGAACTTGAATCTTCATAGCTCTTGGTCTTCATAGAGTTCTTGATATGTGGCACTGGAACATGATGATGATGGATATCCATGATGAAACTCAAAAGGGTTTGTAGTATAACAAGGTATAGAATCCCGACCATGATTCTCATGATGGGTAATACTTCCTTTCTGTTTCTGATGATGATCCTTTTGATGTGGGATGGTGATTGTAGAAGTCATAATTCCAACTTGCTTCTTCTTCTTAGAACAATTGAATACCATATGGTCATCATCTCCACAATAAAAGCATAATCCAATGACTTTTCGATGTTTTCTTTCCTTTAGTGTAAGTCGCATGAGCCTAATGTTATCCAACTCCATGGGTTCTAGTTGAGATTCTTCAAACATATGTTGTCGAGGAACGGAGGTAAACTTGTATTCTCGATCAGGAACAAAAATCTTCTTCTCTTGCTTTCTCTCAAACAAACTGTTATCACACTCAATTGCTTGATTCATGAATTCATTCGAAGTATTTGCCTTGGTCATGGTTAGCATGAGGTCCTTAACATCATCACATAAGCCCCATCAAAATTGGTTGATAAAATAATCCTCATGCCATGTGAGGTCAGAAATGATTTGTCTGAATTCCGATGCATAAATAGATGCAGGCCTATTTCCTTGATGTAGCTTCCTTAACTTTATCTCTACAACACGTGAACAATTGGTATCTCCAAATGAAGATGTGAAATCTCAAATAAAGTCCTTGAAATCATGCAAAATATCCATATCCTTCTCAAGGATAGGTGCCAACCATGAAAGAGCAGGACCACATAATAGAGTTCCTATGAGTCCTACTTGAGAAGCATCATTTGGCTACCTATCTGGTTCCATCCTTATGACTAGCTTCACTTGTTGCACAAATCCTCAAAACTTTGATCTTGTCCCATCAAATTTCTTAGGCATGCGCACTTTTGGACTTTTCCTCATGTTAGTTGCTATGGGGGTGCTTGAAGATGATTGACTTACAATGATTTGGAGCTCTTGGATTTGCCTTTGAAGTTTGTGATTCATCTTGAATATTTTGTTGCTGAATCCTTTGTTGGTTTTCTCGTATCTCTTGGACTTGTTGTTGAATAAATTTAAGTGCTGAAAATATTTCTTCACGAATAATCTCCATGGTGCCTGGTCTTCATGAGGGTAGTCTTGCCAAAATTTTAGGGGAGCACTAGATTGTGCTCTCTGACTTCACTAGATAAGATTTCAAAAATACACTTATGATTACAAGAACACCCAAATAGGGAAAATAATACAAGAAGATGTAGCCGATACAAGACGTCCCACAACCCGGGACCAATAGGTATGCAAAAATGGACTAGAGATGATACAGGGTATCCCACAACCCGGGATCATAAGTATGAGTCAAGATATCTCGATTACAAGAACTCCCTTCTGGGAGATGAACTAGATACAAGAAAGAGCTCGACAAGATCTCATACTACAAGATTCCAAGAGGACAAGACAAGATGTCCAAGAACTAGACTAGACAAGACTGGAACAAGGAACAAGACAAGAACTAGAACTCGAACTTGGAAAGTATTTATTTGGGGGTCACGACTTGTTGAGCTCCCAAGATTGGTATTGGCAAGACTGAGAATGAATGTGGTCAACCCCTCCTTATATCGGTTTTCCAAGGGCGACTCAAGGGCGGTTACGAATTGATGATTTCATTAATTCAAAGCTCTGGATGTCAGAATCAAGCAAGAAGATAGTTGATCTTAGGCTTTTGCACATTCGGGATGGAATGGAAGCATTGGCTTCTCCTAATTCTGAACCAATCATGAGATATAGGATTCACATGGAGTCTGAGGTTCAAAATGGTTTCCTTCTTTGTCCATGACAGAAATAACGTCTAGATAAATTTGAGAAGTGTATCACATGTTTTCTTTTGTTGGTGAATGATGCTCTCTTCATCACTTGGCCTGCTTTGCACACTATTTCCTACATGGGTCATGAGAACCCATACAGAAGCTTGTGGCTTTACATCTGATTCCTCCATTCAACTTTTATGAAACAGAGTCAAACTGTTCTATAATGGATTCGATCACAACTTAATGTTATATATGTGGATTTTAAGTTCTGAACACTTTGAGAGATCTCTGGGCCATCAATTCGAGCATCTTGGAGGCATCCCTTTTCTTCACACTGTGCGGTGCTTATTCACTTATTTCCATATTTGAAGTTTTATAATTGATATGAATTGAATTGGAAGCATCAAATTATGGTTGGACCACATAGAAAGTTTTTCATTTATGAACTTTAGAATACTATTGCTCGGACATACTGGTCATAACAAGTATATGATCAACTTTTAAGCATTTAAAGTTGTCAAGACTGATGTCAACTAATAAAAATAACGAATGCAACTTTTTTTTGGCGTGAGAAGTTATGTGATAGAGACCCAATTCCACATATTTGGAAAAACGTTTTCGTTGGGAACCGAATTATATGACCGGCGGTAGATGCTTTTGGCTACTAAAAATAACGATTTGAAGTCTATAAAGGAGGAAGCTTTTTCCTGTGATGCTGGCATTTTTTTTGGGGATCAAATTCCCATCTTGTTTTGACAACATCCGTGATCCGACAACATCCATCTGTTCTGACACACGTGAAGATTGGTTGGGTGGCTATCATCTTCGACGACGGGTGTGCGAAATTCCTCGATATGTACGCTGGTGAAGTTTGCGCAAACAACTCCTGATTTCTATGCTTCATGATGACAATAAGAGTTTGCTAATCCTTTTTCTATCATATATTTTAAGATGATCCCTGTCTGACAAACGTCAATGCTCTCAGATCTATGAACTGATGTCTAATCTGATGTCTTTTGTTCATACTCTAACTCTCAATTTCGGAAGCTATGGAAGCTGCTAAAATCAATGCGACTGTCATATCCGACCATCAACAACTGTGAACTACGATTCACCTCTCACTTACCGCTGTTGTACGGAATCAACCGACATGTCCCCACTGTTCTGAAAATTGACAATTATCCTACATCACTGATAACAACGATTTCCATCCATCTCTTCCGACTCATAGAACGATGTGAAATCTATGACTCTAGCATCACTAAAAGCAGAATTCAATTGTGCCAGGAGATCCGTCAATTTCTAGATGAGAGTTTTAATATTTTCTTCTTTATCACTACTGTTCTATTTGTTTGTGAAGGATTACATCCGATTTTCAAATTGCTAACGAATTCTTCGAATTATTCAGTGTCTTAGGAATAAGAAGTTATCAAATTAGAAGTTTCATATGGACTTATTGTTAATATCCCCTTTGCTAGTATGAATGATTTTAATACATTTGTCGTAACGTGGATTGCATACTTGTATCAGCAGAAGAGTTTAATTTAATTTGTTTGTTTGTGCACTATCTAATTTGTGCTAAGCACAGTTTTCTAGGTTCATAATTCTTGCGAAGCTATATCATCTGTGATGTAGTGCACAAAGAATTGAAAAGAACTGTACGCGTGTTCTAATAATGATCATAGCATTGCGATTCACTAATGAACATCTGAACATGATTGTATATATATGATATGTGTTGTTTTTCTAAATGTTCTTCCCTAACTTAATCGAAAAAAATATAAAGTGAAAAAAACAGTAAAGAGTTGCAATTGAACTTCAAGATTTCAGCGTAAACAATGAAGATTCTGTGTATTTTGATATGTTTGCCTACCAATGTTCGATTCATTTACTGATAGGCAAATTCTACTTCAAGAATGGATAGGTGTTTCCACCATAGAACCAGGGTATGTTGCACTAATTGAGGCATGTAAGGAAGCATTGTGGCTTTCTCATATTTCTTGTAATATGGTTTTACCTCACCATGTATCTCGTTTGTTGAGTAGTAGTTAGAGTGCCATTTCTTTGGCTATGAATCTCGTTTGTCATGCAAGACCAAGTGGATTGAGTTAAGCCATCAATTCGTTCAAGAGTACATATCCAATGAGTGGTTTATTCTTGACAAGATTCATAGTCGAGATAATGCTATAGATGCTTTGAGTAAAGCTCTACCACAGGATACCTTTCGACACTATTGTCACTTGATTCATGATCTTACATAGTTACTTCTATATTGTGTAACATGCCTGTTAGGTGGGAGGTTTATTCTGTATACTTGCACTCATGTATTCTTTATCATTGTCAATTTTTCTCCCATCGTCACTTTTGCCATATTGGCACTTAGTGGAGATTGCTACTATTAGTGTCCACATGAAAGGCGAAAAGGCCATCGGACACTTCTTTATATGTTCTTTAATAAAACATATAGTGGCTTGGCCAACCATAGATTAAAAGTTGTATCACATTTGTAACACCATAAAATCTATGTTTGTGCTCTCTATCTACTATGTGTTTTCTATGTATTTTATAGCCCCTATGTGGAATACTATGCGTGACATCTAGAACTTGATTTTCTATTGTAGGGATATCATCATGGGATGCTAATAAGAAGAATCTTTTGTGGTGCATCACCATCACAATACTTAAGTTCACTATTCTTGGCATGATTGTTAATTTTTCAAATTGTGATATTGCTATGCTAAGTTGGATTGCATATGTAGAATTCTTAAATCTAAAGTTTATACATATTCCAAAGGAAACCAAATAAGTTTTAATTATGCTTTCGAGAGCACGGTATGATGATCTTGAGTTGCAAAAAATTGGAGATTCTCAAAAACTTGTTTATATGATTACTCTTATGCATATAGAATATTTGTTGATGAAAACCATGATCAAATATGGTTAAATATTGGGTAAGTTGTGTGCACATACTTCATGGACATCAAGTTATTTCAAAAGTATTAGAAATACTACATTGATTTTCTTTTTACAAGATGGTTTGATATGGAAACATGCTCATGGGAAAGTAAAATATCCACAACATTTAGATGAAAATAATGATTTGCAAATGTCATAATGAATTGAATGCATGATAAATTATGGGCTAGACATAAGATTTTGTGGCAACATATGAAAAGATTAGAGAAAGTTAATTGTATCCAAGGATCCATATCAATGGAAGAGATTATGTAAATTCTTTTATAGTATGTCAAATATATTCATTTGTTAAACATAGATATCCCTGACATCCTACCCATTCACATTAATTTCACTACAAGTGGTTACTTGACCTTGTCACCATGCCTAAAGGTATAGATAAGATAATATATATGGTACTTGTGAGGGACGACCTTACAACGCATGTAGAAGGCTGAGCACTACATGCTAAAATTACATATAATATATGCACTTTTTACTTGAAGATGTTATTGCATGCTTTCAATACATTGAAAAAGTTATTGTTGATAGGGGAGAGTCAGATGCACATGAGGCTAGGGATTTCTTTACATAGCATGAAATTTGCTTTCTTGTCATGACTCCTTATAATCTTTAAGCTAATGGAAAATAGAAATGATCATTTACCTATTGTGAAATCAATCTCTAAATCTTGTAATGGTGATATTAGAAAATGGCAAAAGTTTTGATCTTTTGCATTATGGGCTAATCCAATGACTTGCACTTGGCCAAAAGGATACATGCTCACTGAACTAGTGTACTACCAAAAACCTATTTTTCCAATTCATACTCAAATACCTTTCTGGTGTACTCTACCTTGGAATGATAATTTGTCTAGTGATAAATTACCGACTTTAAGACTTAAACAACTTGAGGAAAGGAAAATTATGCTTCATGATGTTGTTATGAAATTGAACGAATTAAGGCAAAAAAACTTTGATAAATCACATAATATAAGGCCCAAAAAATACATGAAGATGATTAGGTTGTGATGTACGATAGTAATTTGGATGTTCATACAATATGATAAGAGAAATGACACATAGATGCTTTGGACCTTATGTTCTTTTGAGAGTAATGGTAATGGAACTTATGCTTTGTGAGAACTAGATGGAGCTCCACTAAAGTTTTGATTGTGAGAAAAGAGTGAAATCGTTTAAGAAAAGAAATGTAGATGAGTAGATGATGGATGAAATTTTTTGTTATGTATTTTCTTTTTCTTTTCAATTGCATGCTTTTCTGTTATGTATTTTCTTTTTTATTGGAATTGCATGCTTTTCATTCATTCTTTAACTTTATAAATACTAGCTAAAAATGATAAAAAATTGAATAGTGAAGACTATTTACTTAATTCGGAATAGAATACATTTGCTTGAAGGGGTATTATACAAGATCATTATGGATTAGGTCAACGAAGTATAAAAAAAATTGAATTTGAAGCTCAAATAAAATAATTTATTTGTTTTGTATGAATAGAAGTATGTTTGTGCATGAGAAGCATAGGCTTCTGGGTCCAGAATTAAACATTCCAAGACTGCATTCAGGGCTATCAAAGGGAGCAAACCCAATCTCCTCACTGTGCAAGTATGCCAAAGCATTCAATCGGTTCAGGTCGTTTGCATCCTTGGTATCCCCATGGGATTTGGTGTTACTCTAGAACAAAGGTGGGCTTGGGTCCTCGCCAGACTTAATAATAAACTTAACTATTGGAGAGGTTTGCAAATTAATCTTGTTGGTTGGGCCATGGTTATCAACATGTTCCTCATATCCTCAATCATATACTTTCTCTCTTGCTGGAGACTGCAAGATCAAGAATTAGCCAAATTGGAAAGTACTTTTAGGAACTTTCTTTGGACTGGGGACCATAACAGGAGGGGAGTGCCTAAAATCAAATGGTCCATATGCACTAGCCGAAAGTGTTGGGAGTGATGGTTGGATGCTCTCAGAAGATCAAGTTAGTGCTGCTAGACCTGCTTCACACCTACCCTCTTTTGACTCTAAATATGCTTAGTAGACTCCTTGAGCTTCCAAATGATACCAAGAAACCATATATGTGCTTTGCAAATGTTATGAGTAATGATCAAATCAAGACAGACTACTTGTGACTTCAAAATCCTGAAAAACTTGCTATTTTGGTATTGACACCTGCTTAGTGTTATGCTCAGTGTGACCAGTGTAGTTACAATTAGCAAAATTCCTTCTAGAGATATTCTATTAGCTTAGTAAGCTTTCATTTACAAGTGGAATGAAAGGAAATGATAAACTACACTCATAGAAATCACTTTAGCAAAATAAGGTGTACCGCCGATTTTTTAGGAGACTTACAGTCACAGACCAGTGAGCACCCCGACTGAGATTTCTCTGTGATGGTTGATTCAATGGCCTTGAAATTTTGTAGGTGTGTAGTAGACTATGAGCTGAATCCAATGCACTTTGAATAATCCAATTTGGTTCAGTAGATCTTGAGATATGCCTTGTTGAAGTTGACAGAGTTGAAGGTAGTCACTCAGAGAAAACAGAGAATATGAATGTAATGATATGTATTAATTCACATTGATATACATTCCCATTGGCATAGAATGTGATGCTCAATGGTACTCAGAGGTGTAGGCTAGGGTATAGCTCATACACACTCAATGATTCACTCAGAATTGCCTCGGAACGAGTGACACACACCCGCGACTTTTTCCTTCACATATATATAGTGTGAGTGAGAATTTGAATTTTGAATTCTAATTCAAATCTCCTAGAATCTTGTCCCTAAAAGTGAATGAGATATTCTCTCAATCATTCATCTACTTTTCCACGACTTTCTCAAGTAGGTGTGATTACAAGAGTGATTAAAGTCATATAGACTTTTACATGAGATAAATGGTAAGAACAATAAGACTAGGTTCCTATGGTTCATTCTTCAAGTGATAACCTCATGAATTATCCCAAGCTAGGCTTCCAAGATCCAAGCTTTATGTTAAGTCTTCAGGGTTGATATCCAAGCCAAGTGTTAAGGCTTGAATTACACCAACAGCTCCCCCTCAAGCCAAACACTTTGGCTCAAGTCTTCATCTCTAGTCTTCAATTATTTCTTGCAATCCAATCATGGATTTAAATCTGCATAGCTTGCTTCCATCCAGAGCTTTAGTAAGCAAATCTGCACATTGCATATTAGTAGACACATATGACAATTGAATATCTTTGCTTAGTAACTTCTCCCTCACATAGTGGTAATGAACCTCTATGTGTTTTGTCCTAGCATGATAGATTGGATTAGTTGCTAGGTGAAGAGAACTTGTGTTATCACCAAATATAATTGGTGGCCTTGTGTATAGGCCCAATTCTGAATATAAAAGCTTCAACCATATGGCTTCTTGAGTGGCATTTGTTAGCCCTCTATACTCTGCCTCAGTAGATGACAAAGCTACTGTGGGTTGTTTCTTGGATGACCAAGAAATTGGTTTATCACCTGCAAAACATATATAACCAGATGTGCTTCTCTTGTCATCCTTGCAACCTGCCCAATCTGCATCTGAATATACCTTAATATCAATGTCTGATGAATAGGGAAAGTACAAACCATAATTTTGTGTTCCATTTAGGTACTTTACTATCTTCTTTGCTGCCTCCAAATGAGGTACTCTTGGTTTGTGCATAAATTGGCTAAGTACACTAACACCATATGATATATCAATCCTGGTTAAGGTAGCATAATTAAGACTACCTACCATACTTTGGTAGCCTGTAATATCTTGGAGTTCTTCCCATTCATGAGCACTAAGTTTGTGGTTGACCTCCATAGGAGTGCTTGAGACTTTAGCTTCCTGCAAATTAAACTTCTTGACCATATCCTGAATGTACTTCTTCTGAGTAATAAAGATACCTGAATTTGTATAGACCAATTCAAGTCCTAGGAAGTACTTCAATAATCCAAGATCATTGATCTTGAATTCCTTCATCATCTTTCCTTTTATGTGTCTAATTCCCTGAACATCATTTCCTGTAATTATGATGTCATCAACATAGACACACAAGTATATTACCTCTGAATTGTTCCTTTTGATAAACAATGAAGTATCTGCTTTGCTCATTATGAATCCTTGGTCTAGAAGGTAGGTTGTCAACCTGTAATTCCATGCTCTAGGTGCCTGCTTCAATCCATACAGAGCCTTCTTCAATTTACAAACATGATTTACCTTCTTGGGATCTTCATAGCCAGGTGGTTGTGACATGTAGACTTCTTCAGATATCCATCCATTCAAGAATGCATTCTTCACATCCAATTGGTACATGTTCCAATTCTTGGATGCAGCTACACTCACCATAACTCTGATAGTTGGCATCTTAGCCACAGGAGAAAATGTCTCCTCATAATCAATGCCTTGGGTTTGTGCAAAACCCTTGGCTACCAACCTAGCTTTATACCTGTTTATTGTACCATCTGAGTTCCTCTTGAGTTTATAGATCCATCTGGATCCTATCACCTTCATGGAGTCCTTCTTGGGTACCAAGTCCCAAGTATCACTCTCCTTGAGAGCCTCCATTTCTTCATCCATTGCTTCCTTCCATTCTGGTTTAGTGCTTGCTTCTTCAAATGTACCTGGTTCTTCATTCAAGAGATCCTTTGCAAGATATACAGAGTGCTTGGTTACAAGTGAAGTATCATACCCATACCTAATAGGTTTTTTCTTTTCTCTTTGAGATCTCCTCATAGCTTGTGTTGAGGATTCTGGATTATCTTCTAGTTGCTTCATCTTCATCTTCCCTTTGGATTTCCAAGCCTTGAACTCTTCAATATTAATGGTGTCTTCATCATCTGAGCTTGTGTCCTCTTTCTGAAGTGGTTCTTCTTTGATAAGCTTGGGGAAGTCTTCTTCCATATCATAAGGTAGGCTAACTTTCCTGCACTCATTTTCATACCATGAATCATTTTCATCAAAGATGACATCTCTGCTTACCTTAAAGCCTTTGTTTGAGGGGTTATAAAACTTGTATCCCTTCTGATTCAAATCATAACCAATGAAGATACATTTTTCAGCTTTAGGGTCTAGTTTTCCCCTTACCTGTGAGGGAATATGCACATATGCAACACAACCAAAGATTTTGCAATGATCCAGAGATGGTCTCTTACCATGCCAAGCCTCATAGGGTGTCATTCCATCAAGTGTCTTTGATGGCAACCTGTTAATTAAATATGTGGCTGTAGATACACTCTCTGCCCATAGATAATTTGGCAATTTCTTTTCATTTAGCATAGATCTAGCTGTCTCTACAATAAGTCTATTCCTTCTTTCAGCTACCCCATTTTGTTCAGGTGAGTACCTTGTAGTAATCTCCCTCTTGATGCCTCTTTCCTGCAAGAAATCTTCAAAGTCATTGGAGAAGTATTCTCCACCACCATCTGACCTTAGTTTCTTCAAATGTCTACCTGTTCGATTTTCAACTAATGCAAGATACTTTTTGAAACAGTTAAATACTTCATCTTTATGTTTCATGAAGTATAGGACAGTCCACCTGCTATAGTCATCAATGAAGGACACATAGTACCTTGATCCTGATATGGATGGCTCCTTGCTAGGTCCCCAAACATCTGTATGCACCAATTCTAGATAATCTTCATGCATGAAACCTTTCTTTGTATAGGGCAATCTGTGTGACTTACCAAATTGACAAGCCCCACACTTGTATATCATGTGTTGCTTGGATACATTAGGTATCCCAAGTACACATTGATCTCTGCTCATTTGTTTTAAGGTCCTCTCTCCAATGTGACCTAATCTCTTGTGCCAAATCTCCAATTCTGATAGGGTTTGATCTTTATAGTTGTACAAAGCAATATTCTTAGTGTCTTCAAGTTCAAAGGTAAACAATCTACCTGATTTTTCTCCCTTGGCTATCCTTCTGAATCCATGTCTTGGATCCTCCACATATGCACCATGTTGAGTGAACCTGACCTGTAGACCTTTTTCCACAATCTGACCTACACTCATCAGATTCTTGGTGATTGTTGGAACATACAACACTCTGCTCAATAGATTCTGATTACCATCACTAGTTTTGACATTGCCTACTTTAACAACTGAATGTTTAGTATCATCACCTGTCTGCACTTGGTGCTTGCCTTTGGGTTCTTCCAAATCAGAAAGTAATGCAACATTTCCAGCTACATGATTAGAGCAACCTGAATCAATATAGAATAAGTGATCATCATTGATACCTGATTTAGATGTCATGTTCATGATCAATAAGGAATCTTCTTGCTCTTCTGCATAATTGTTGTAATCTTTCCTATTTCTGTATCCACCTTGATAGTTGCCATTGTGATTGTAGCTATTGTTATAGTTGTTGTTGTAGCCATGATAGCTTTGAGATTGATTGAATCTGCCTCTGCCTTGAGAGTATCCTCCTCTTTGGTGACCTCTTCCTCTTTGGTTCTTGTAGTTTTTGTAGCATTCATCTGTGGTATGGTTAGACAATCCACAAATATTGCATGGAGATTGATTGTAGGGTCTCCCTCTACCTGACTTACCTCCTCTGCCCCTACCTCTAGAAGATCTACCTCTCCCTGCATAGTTTGCTTGGGAGGTAGAGCTTTCTTCATCAACCTTTTTGTTTTTACCCTTGTCTTTAGTCTTCTTATCAATATATAGGGCAGAGGGATTGTTACCTTTTGATTGCTCTCCATTCTTTGTGATCTTTGCTTCATGTGTAAAGAGTTGTCCAATCAGGGTTGTTAGATCAGGTGCTTGGATGTCCATGTATAAGTCCATTGCTGTGGTAAAGCTCTCCCACTTGTCATCTGCCTTTAGTCCATTGATCACTTGTCTGACTATTTGCTCTTCCTCAATTTCTTCTCCAACACTTGCAAGTTGGTCTGCAATATCCTTGACTTTGGTAACAAAATCTGAGACAGATTGCTTTGATTGCTTCCTAAGAGTTGTAAACTCAATCCATAGCTGATTCTTTCTGGCCCTTGTGCTTGATGAAAAATAAGTTGACAAGGTTTCCCAAGTCTCTTGGGAAGTTTTGCAATTCCTTATGTGTGGTAGAAGGAAATCAGAAATAGAGTTTAGAAGATATGACCTTGCTAAAGCATCTTTTGCACACCATTGATTGAGTCTCTCTTGCTCTTCCTTGGTGGGTAGGCCTCTTGCTTTGAATGAGGGCAATTCCTCATCTCCTGATATGAATCCAAACAAGCTCCTTCCTTGTAGATAGGTCTTCATCCTTAGAGACCAAGCTTGGTAGTTGTTCGTGTCTAATTTGTCAATGAAGGAAGGGAAACCATCACCCATGATTACCTTATATGCTCTGATACCACTGTTGGGAGTGATGGTTGGATGCTCTCAGAAGATCAAGTTAGTGCTGCTAGACCTGCTTCACACGTGCCCTCTTTTGACTCTAAATATGCTTAGTAGACTCCTTGAGCTTCCAAATGATACCAAGAAACCATATATGTGCTTTGCAAATGTTATGAGTAATGATCAAATCAAGACAGACTACTTGTGACTTCAAAATCCTGAAAAACTTGCTATTTTGGTATTGACACCTGCTTAGTGTTATGCTCAGTGTGACCAGTGTAGTTACAATTAGCAAAATTCCTTCTAGAGATATTCTATTAGCTTAGTAAGCTTTCATTTACAAGTGGAATGAAAGGAAATGATAAACTACACTCATAGAAATCACTTTAGCAAAATAAGGTGTACCCCCGATTTTTTAGGAGACTTACAGTCACAGACCAGTGAGCACCCCGACTAAGATTTCTCTGTGATGGTTGATTCAATGGCCTTGAAAATTTGTAGGTGTTTATTAGACTATGAGCTGAATCCAATGCACTTTGAATCATCCAAGTTGGTTCAGTAGATCTTGAGATATGCCTTGTTGAAGTTGACAGAGTTGAAGGTAGTCACTCAGAGAAAACAGAGAATATGAATGTAATGATATGTATTAATTCACATTGATATACATTCCCATTGGCATAGAATGTGATGCTCAATGGTACTCAGAGGTGTAGGCTAGGGTATAGCTCATACACACTCAATGATTCACTCAGAATTGCCTCGGAACGAGTGACACACACCCGCGACTTTTTCCTTCACATATATATAGTGTGAGTGAGAATTTGAATTTTGAATTCTAATTCAAATCTCCTAGAATCTTGTCCCTAAAAGTGAATGAGATATTCTCTCAATCATTCATCTACTTTTCCATGACTTTCTCAAGTAGGTGTGATTACAAGAGTGATTAAAGTCCTATAGACTTTTACATGAGATAAATGGTAAGAACAATAAGACTAGGTTCCTATGGTTCATTCTTCAAGTGATAACCTCATGAATTATCCCAAGCTAGGCTTCCAAGATCCAAGCTTTATGTTAAGTCTTCAGGGTTGATATCCAAGCCAAGTGTTAAGGCTTGAATTACACCAACAGAAAGGAGAGTGGAGTTCTAGGTATTATGGACATTGGCAGGATGGCCAATAAACTTGCCATGCCAATAAACTTGCAGCAAAGTGGATGATTAAGGCCTAGTGCAACAGAGATTCCTCTTGGGCCACTTTAATTTTTAGAAACATGAACGTGATCTCTCTAGTGGGCTACCCTGGATGGAAAAACCTCGACACCCTCACCCTCTTATTCTCTCTAATTCCAGTCTCACCCAAAGGATGGATCCTAGTAAGATCCTTGTGGTTGAGTTGGAACAGATTCAAACCTCACATGAGAATCAGTGAAGACTGGAACTTGGCTGCTGGTATAAGACAAAATGACTATATTTGGTTCCCAATCCAAGGCATAAGAAGCCTGTAGCCTTGGAATGTCTTACGTGTCGAGAGACTGTGGAATAAGGGATTCAAATAATGGAAGCACCTCTGGAAACAAGTCACGAACAGATGGGTGGACTTTGAGGACCTTGACCCTAGTGTTGCGGTCACGTACGAGGAATGAAATGTCTTACTAACTCGACGCCAAGCTTGGGACCGCTCTAAAATTCCTCTACTTATGGGACAGGATGCTCCGAACATAATGGGCCTTAAATGGTATAATGGTAATCGCCTCTCCAAGCTTCCATATGTCAAAGTTCCCAATGACATTCACATTTCTCTCAACAAGAAATGGTGTCTCAATTGGACACTTCTTCGTTGGGATATGAAATTTATGGCTAACTGGCACCCGCTCATTGAGAGCAAAAAGTCGGTCCTTCTATGGCAAATTTTACACCGTGGAATATGGACCAATGCAAAAGTGAACAAGATCTGTGGTGTTCTGCCCTGGTGCAAGCAATGTTGCCGTAGCAAAGAGGATATTGGACACCTATTCTTTGCTTGCCCTAAATCCCTTTGGTTATGGAGGGTCCTTGGTCATTCTTTGGGACTCCAAGAACAAATCAATTGGAAGCAAGACCTTATTGGTGAAGCAATTGGTTGCTCTGCGGCATTGTGGAATGCGATCAGGGGAGAGGTCCTTTGGAAGATTTGGCAGGAAAGATGTACTCGCAACTTTGCCAATACCCCCAAGGAGTGGTCAATCAAGAAGTCCATAATCCTTCTCGGCAAAAGAATTGTGAATTGTAAGAAAACTCCCCCCTTCAGACATCACAAAGACATACAGTATGTCAACAATAAGCTTAAAACCAAGTGGGCTCCCCATGATGGGGATGCAAGGTTTATCCTTGGGATAAAACAACCGAAGTAGCGGAGTACCACTCAAGTAGCGAAAGATGCGCTTAACGACCTGCCAATGGTTGACACCTAGCAATGCAATAACCTGCTCATCTGGGAGACATCAAACTGAATATCTAGCCGAGTAATGCGTACGTAAATTAAGCATCCAACAGCGTACTGATAGAGGACAACATCAAATGCATCTCCAGCATCATGAAGACTCAATCGTTAACTTGTCTCCATAGGAGTGGCAATAGGCTTACAGTCTTCAAGGCTGAAATGCTCCAATAATGTGTCAATATATTTCGTTTGACACAGAGCCACTCTACCATCAACTTGCATAAACTGAATGCCCAAATAATGATGCGAATGCCCCAAATCAGACATCTCAAATGAGGCATTAAAATCAGCCTTAAAATCAACAATCTGCTTCTCAATAGGACCAGTGAATAGTATGTCATCAATATAGACAACAATGATCAGAAGGACATAAGGTGCTTTCAGTTGAACTATTCTGAAAACCATGTGCAATCAGATAGGCATGTATCTTTTCATACCAAGCACGAAGTGCTTGCATTAAACCATATAGTGCCTTCTTTAACCTGCACACCTAGTTCTCATGTCCTTTCTACACAAAGCCATGGGGCTGAAAAACATACACTTCTTCATGCAAGTCACCATTCATTGCAAAGGTCTCATCAAAATCAATGCCTCTTTCTTGTGCATAACCCTTTGCAACAAGCCTAGCTTAATACCTGTCAACTGTTCCATTAAGCTTACACTTTAACTTGTAAACCCACTTAGTGCCAATGGCCTTCTTGCACGGAGGCAAGTCACATCAAGACCAAGTACCATTCTTCATTATAGCATCATATTCAGATTGCATTGCAGCCATATCTGATGCAAAAGAGGCACTATGAGAGCCTGATCGAGTATGATATGACAGAGGTGCATTCAATTTTCTATAATGCAAAGTCTGCACCAACCATTTTGGCATAGTTTTTGCCTGAAACGAGCTCTCATCACAATTTCAGCACTACATAGTGAAGTTGTTTTGATCTTCAAACCACGTTGAGTATGCTCACCAAAATTCGTGTGATTCTGAGACTCCAAATGGAGAGGTATCCATGACGCCCTAGATGAGGCGGTGACCTGCTCTGATACCAATTGTTGGAGTTAGATGTCTATGGAAGCATGCAAACAACACAAGGAAGAAGAAGAAGCTTGGAGCTCAACACACAATACTGAATGTATCACTAGAGAATGTACAAAGAAAACTAGCCCATTAGGGCAATAGGCCTATATACAAGCCGGGGGGAAAAACCTCCTAAAGAGGGAAAAAAGTGCCCCGGCTGTCCTAGTGTGTTCACACACATCACTACCTAAATATATCAACATTCTTTGCCTCAAATACGCGTTCGTAAGTCACGAAGGTGGCTTCTTAAAGTTCTGCAGAGTAACTTTTGAGTGTATGCATGCTTCAACGTTATTAGATTCCTACAGCAGAATTTATGCATAGTAAATTCTTGACATCTCTATGCATATAAGTGAGTAGTAAGGTATGTCCTGAACTTCGGACGTGCAGCAGAGGCTCATCCATTGCTGAGGAGGATCATCAGGATTATATACAGAAATTGTCCTTTTTATTTAGATCCAAGAAACATTAAGAAAACGAACTGCTCCCATAAAGTGAGAGGAACGAAAAGAAAGATTTGTATAGCGTCGAAACTCTGATTACCACCTGAGTTGCACATTGACTTTTTCATATCTTACAGAAGGAATGCAAATGACCAAATATAAAACATGACTCATAAAGCAGGTATACAGATCAAACGATAACTTTGATTAGATGTAACTTCAGTATTGTTATATGATTCATTGACAGAACATTAAGGATGGTAACCAAATCAGGAGCAGTTAGCACCAATTTTGATGTTGAACAGGAACCATTCCAACCGATGACAAGGTCAGTTCTAAATCTAATCAAAATATATGGTTAAGACATTGCAGGGAAGGAAAGAAAACAAATTAAATTGGATACCCTTTAAAGATCAAAGCGAGCTAAGTTTAATGCTTCAAGAACCAAGAGCAGAGCGGTATTGCACTTAGCATAGTCCAAGTATGCAAATGCCTGTTTTCAACTTAGAATTCCCTTACGTTTCCTTTCATATGACTCAGCATGAAACAAGAAAACAAGTCATTTGCTACTAATCAAAGAGAAAAATTAGAAAGGACCTATTGTGAAGTCGATTAGAAACGAAAAAAATTCTCTCTTCTTGGATGATCGACCTCCAATCCTGCAACGCAACCCTTTTCTTCTTCCCGAAGGGGATCTGGTTTCCTCTTTAACAAAATGACGGATAATCTTGGTGAAGGTTGCCAACTTTTTTTTCTAACTCTCTTAGAGTTTCATACATGCTAACTTCCTCCCCTCTGTTCTTTGTTCTTCATTGTGTGGTGCAAATTCTTCACAGTGTTTGCCAATCCAGTACATCCTGAGAATTCATCTGTATGCTTGCCTCTCCATGCACATTCTTCAGGGAACTCTCCTCATGACCATCAGTGTATATGAAAAAATACTTCAATAGCATCTGCGACCTCTTTGTCCCTATAGATTTCAGTTACAAAATCCAAAAACCAAGAAGTCCCCATCAAGCCAAGGTGAACTCCTAGTGTTCTAAACCACTGAATGATTTCTAGCCCACCCCCATGTTTGAATGATTTCCCTGTTTCGTTATGAAAGATGAAGTCCTCTGTCTTTGAGCTGTTTCCTTCCTCCCTTTTTCTTTCCTCCCAAAATAGAATTTGAAGTCTTCCGCTCCTTCGATTTATAAGCCCAACACATCAGATTAAAGCACGCACTCTGTGGATTCATATAATCCTCACGTGCATATCTCTTTAGTCATGTGTGTAAAAATACTTCCATATAGCTGCAGGTTGATTCTTCATCACACGGTAAACTACGAAACTAACTTACAGTGAAATACCCTAGACGCCTTCAAGATTGTACTTCCATTTTTAGAAGGCATCAAATGGAAGGACTGAGTCCTTGATAATATTAAAAAAAAATAATCATGGACAGCTATTTACATACGTTCCTATATGTACAAAGATAAGTGAAAAAAATCCTAGATGCCTTCTGCAAGCATGCCAAAAACAGAAGTCGGCAAACAGGCCCTCTCTTCCTCTTGCACGTAGCTTCCTTCTTCTCGCATTGTACATCCTTTAAACATCATCCACACTTGAAGGATCTTCCGTTTCAATTTTCGATCTGTAGAAGAAAAAAAAAACCTTGTTTTTTGTAGAATATCAACTTGAGAAGAATGTCCAGGAAATGGCACTGCCTTGCTTCCTAAGAAACAAAATCTCCACGTACCCTCTTTCTTTGTTCATCCCCTAAGAAATGTATGCACACTAATGAAGTACGTTCACATGCACATTATTTGCACATATATAGTTTTTGCTCACATAATGCACACTCATACGCATCAGCTTGTAGACATTGTTACATACATGTAACAATAATAAACACAGAAACATATGATCATGATGAACTATGCACATATTTACAATCACATCTCATTGACATTGGTAATCCTAAATGAGAACATACATTGAAACACACAATTGATTGAGCATGTAGACACACCTTTATAGATACATAAATGTTTACCGTTGATGCTCTTTTATGCACACATTTACACTAGCTCATTTGCAGGTACACATACTTTGACACATTGAAAACCAAAAACAACTTTATATGAGAACCAAATGGAAGATCAACCCAACCATACATGCAAAACTAATCATATAGAATGCAAACATGAAGTTGTACACATACACCCATTGTCATGCTTTCTCCACTATATTTCAAACAAGATGTTCAAGGAAAGAAGTCACCAGAAATCATTTATTTCCATATTTTTTTATGAATCAAGTTTCCCAACACATTGATTAATTCCATTCCATAATTCCTCTTTATCTTCCTAATGAAACCTCCAAAGTCAGTACTTCTAACCATTTCATCCGATTGTAGTGTATCTTTAGCAGAGCTTCAAATTGGTGCTTCATGGTTGATTGTTGAGTTTAGCTTCAAATCATGACCACATCCACCCCGTCTGAACTTGTGGATCCTCTGAATGTGCCATCATGCATACATAACATCAAACAAAAAGAAGCATCCAATAGTCACGAGCAGATAAATTTCAATCTTGAAGGAAACTCTATGCAAACATGCGTACTTCATAAAACTAATTTGAACTTGGCACAACTAAAAGAATAAAGTAGATAAAAGTATCACATACATCCTATCGTGATACAGTGAATACACTCAGACTAGCAGTCATACGAGTGAATTGCAAACTTCTTAACTCTTCCATTTGCTTAACCTATTCAGATCCAATAGCTTACCCAAGAACACATATATACTAATCCCTATTAACTTGATTTTTGAATTTACAATATGGCTTCCCTGTTGATCTCTCACCATCCAAATGCCCATCAGACTTTTTCTTATAATTCTTTCATTTTTATGTTATTTTTATTTTCTTTTATGCTTCATCCCAGCTAAGACTTTTTATTTTTTCTTTTATTTTTATTTATTTAATCTTTTATTTGCACAGGTCAGCTTATGCCAAAATTGGGTGTGACTCATGGACCTGTCCACGTGATCAGGTTTATCCCACTCGTCGATCGACCCCATATAGTGCACGATGCACAACATCAGCCCCATACGAAATCAATGTCAGCTTGTTGCTCTAGCCACATAGCCAGAGTGTCTCCACCCACCTATCGACCCATATAGGCACATGACAACATGAAGGTCAGGCCATACGATGAAACTAGCATCAGTTCATGGCCTTGATCACCCGACCAGGGTAGTTGCACCCACCTACTAGCCCATCATAAAGCATTGACAACACATATTAGACATACATATATAGCTAATGTGTATATGAATATCTATTTAAACCATAATCTATCTAAAGGTAGGATTAGGTGTGAGATCAAAAGCAGAAGTCAAAGAATTTCACTTGTGAAGCATTTTTGTATACTAGCATACACAAGTACTTAGTTTAATTCTAGCCTTCAATTTCTCAAGTCTTCACTCCTGAAAGCTCTAGTCTTCTTCCCAATTCTACTCATATAATCGTGTTCTTTCATGCATTGCATGCAATCATAATAGTCCTAGGTCAATGTAAATCTACCTAATTCACTTACATTTGTTCAAATTCTAGCACATCTATCACATGCAAGATGAAATGCATATTTACATACACCATCAAAAGAAAGAAGTTTCAGTGGAAGTGTTTCACTTGTTTATTATTCAGCAATTTGATTGATGGCACTTATATTCATCATCATAAGCATCTCGACTCCAAATCCTCATCTTCTATTTTTTATTTGGTTTCTTGTATTTGTCTAGATTCAAAGCAAAAAACATCAATTATGTACATTTTTATTTACAAAATCATTTTTAAGCTTTGTGGAATCTTGTTGACTAGGGTTCTTCCTTTTGAGCCTATTTCCTTTGATATATGTTCACCTAAGAAGCTATGCTTGTAAAGAAGCCACCTTTGAATCACATCAGTTGGAGAAGCATTCTTAAACAAAGTAGCTTTGTGGACAAGCCACTTCATTTGCTTGTTCATTCCTTGGAGGCTTGATTTACATACACGAGAATCATTCTTAAACAAAGTAGCTCTGTGGACAAGCCACTTCATTTGCTTGTTCATCCCTTGGAGGCTTGATTTACATACACGGCTCTTAAAAATTTTGAAAATCCATGATACGACCATCAATGCTACCACATTTCATTTTCATTTCCTTGTTTAAGTTTCCTATGAATCTCATAGATTTCTAGATATCTTTGTTTCATTTCATTCATGGTCATTGGTAGCTCTTCATTGAGTGTGCAATATTCTTGCCAAATCGCATGTAGTAATTGTACTGCATATCTAATTTTATGTCATTCATTCTACTCACGTTCTAATTTTGGGTCATTCATTCTACTCACATTCTGGATGAAAAAAATTAGTGCATTCCATGCAAATGCTATATTTTTTAAAGAGGAAGTTCGGTCAAAGCTTAATCTCCCTTCACTTGAATATATTGAAAGAACAATGGAATAGCATAGTACCCATGGGCTCTCCATATCCCACAAACCAAGGGTTAGATTGCCAAACCAACAATATAAAAGAGCTTCCCAAGGCAGCAAAATTGAACGGCCTGAAGGCATTAGAACTTGATGGATAAAATGAACGAATTGGCTCATACATGTCCTTCAACATAGAAGGGGGTTGAACTCACAAGCTTCACGTCAAAAAATAGGAGTTCATCCAACTCACCTATGGTGCACAAACACATCCAAATGGTCTTGCGAATAGATGTCCAAAGAGCAATCAAATTGTTGGAAACATCAAGTTAAGGGGCTTATTTCTCAAATTTACAACATTCTACTTATGATGGTCATCCAAGCTTGTCGTGAAAGAACCTTATTTGAAAGTTTCACATGGTTTTTCTATCTTGGGTTTTGATTGCTCTGAATGTTTCTTCCTAGAAGAGGTTAACAAAATCTTGCATTTTTGATTCTAGTTGTTCTCAATGTTTGTTCCTAGAAGATTTCATTCCTGATAGAGTGCACTCGTAGGATGATTTGTGTAATAAAGTGATAGGTTGGAGATGGTTGAGCCACACACTTGATAGGTAGAAGATGGTTGAACTACACCCTAAGAGGGAGGATTAGGAAGTAATCCTCAACCATGGTTTTTGGGGCAAGTGGTTAACCCATCACATTGCTAACCAAGATGTTTCGAGTTCAATACCTTACATTGGTATCAGAGCCTAGAAAGTGGGCTTCGAAAAGGTGGATTGACCTAATGGCCTCTAAAAAGGGAACTTGGGTTCTCTATATGAAAGGGTACAAAGTAGCACACGTCAGTTTCACAAGTTAGCCTAACAAAGATTGAGGTGTATCACTCAATCCATAGGTCGGATTGAGGCATGTAAGATACCGTTGGAAATCTCTCAGAACGAACTTTCCAAATCTAATGAGCTAGGTAAAAAATGTGAATCACTTAGGAAACCATAGGTGGCACTTGATTGAGGGTTCAAGATACCACACATGGGTCAGAACAAGGTTCTAGACTGAGGTTGAGAACAAGGGCCCAAGACAGCAACGTTGTGAACAAGAAGGTTCAAGAAACCAAGGTTGAGAGCAAGGGTTCAAGAGACCAAGGTTGTGAACAAGGTTAAAGAAACTCTGTGAGGTTGAGGACATCAGTTCAAGGGTACCTAGGAAGTTCAAGTGGCTGATCATCGAGGCTAGAGGGATACAACAGTAGATCATTGAGGACAATGATTGACCAAGGTGGAAGAATGTAATAAAGTGATAGGTTGTAGATGGTTGCACCACACACAGGATAGGTAGAAGATGGTTGAACTAAACCTAAGAGGGAGGATTAGGAAGTGATCCTCAACCATGGCTTTTGGGGCAAGTGGTTAGCCCATCGCATTCCTACCCAAGAGGTTGTGAGTTCAATTGCTTATACTTTGGCAAATTCTTTGTGAGATTAAAAAAGTGTTCTTCTTTGTGAGATTTAAAAAATGTTCTTTATGAATGTCTCTCATTGGCTTCTAAGCATTCTCAATTCTCATTTGCAACGGTAGCAAGGGTGATGCTTGTTGTGGTAACTTTCAAGCAAGTTTACTCGTCTCGTTTTAGATGCATCCTTTCCCTTATTGTATCATTAGCAGAGCTTCCAACTTTGTTGATTCTTAATAGTAGGTGTTAGGTGTTCTACCCCTCCTTGTGTGGGGGATGAGGGAGCTTAATTCAAGCCTTCTTCAATGTTGTTCATAAGATAAAAAAGAATGGAGAATGTGAGTACTAAAGAATATTATTAGTAGTTTCATCTTTCATGAAGGAACCCAAAATTTGCATGCCAAAAAAGTTTTATGGTGATCAAACAAAGTTCAGAGGGTTCGTACAATAAGTCAAATTGTACATCTATATGCATCCTGATAGATACCATCATGATGCATCCAAGGTCGGTTTTATTGGAACCTTGCTCTATGGTCAAGCATTATCATGGTTTGCCCTAATCTTGGAGAAGGATATGGTAGTGCTTCATGACTATGAGGGGTTTCTTCTAGAACTCACCGCCACATTTGGAGATGCAGACACACGTTGAGTGAGAGAAACAAAACTCCAAAAGCTACATCAAGGTAACTGCCCTGCCTCTACCTATGCATTAGAATTTAGACAAATGATATGTGAGATCACTAGGCATGAATAGCATTTCATAAGACAATTTAGATGAGGTTTAAGAGATGGTGTAAAGGACCTTATGCTCACGACCCTTTCCTTTCAACATGCACCTTGCCATCTCCATCATGGTTTGATTCTGACATTCTGGAACAACGTTCTGTTGAGGACTATGTGCCACTGTGAATTGATGCTTGATTCCCTTACTCTTACAGAAATCTTCAAAATCTATTGATGTGAACTCACCACCACCATCTGTCTTGAATTTTGTCATCTTCTTCCCTGTTTCAGTTTCAACAAGCTGAATAAATTCTTTAAACTTACCAAAAGCTTGAGCCTTATTGCGAAGGAAGTATACCCACATCTTCCTGCTATAGTCATCGACAAGTAAGATGAAGTAGGAAGATCAGCCCAAGGCCTATGTAGGCAGTTTTCCGCACAACTCAGCATGCACCAACTCTAGAGGATAGCGTGCCCTATTCTTGCTTTCTTGTGGAAACGAATTCCTCTATTGCTTTCCCATCATGCAAGCTTCACATGGTTCCTTCATTTCTGCAATCGATGGTAGGTGTGCAACCATACTGCTGTGATGCATCTCGTTCAGTACAGGGTATTCAATGTGGCCAAATGCCTCATGCCATAGCTTACTTATGCCCATGTTTATAGTGGCTCTAAGAGCACACAACTCATACAGGTTGTTCCTCCTTATGCCAATCCCAACAATCTTGTTGTTACTATCCATAATCTTGGTTCCTGTCTTATTGAAAGATACTTGATGACCTTGAACAGCTATTGAAGCTACTGAAAGTAGATTTCGTTTTATTTGTGGAACATGCAACACATTTGAAAGCTTTCTGATATCGCCATTAGAGTTAATGAAAGAAACCGTATCTTT
This sequence comes from Ceratopteris richardii, assembly GCA_020310875.1. Taxonomy (NCBI): domain Eukaryota; kingdom Viridiplantae; phylum Streptophyta; class Polypodiopsida; order Polypodiales; family Pteridaceae; genus Ceratopteris; species Ceratopteris richardii. The sequence goes on from CM035415.1 coordinate 130,084,284, forward strand.
GCCCTGTACATGACATCTTGCATTGTTCCCTACCTTTACTATGATGGGTTCCTTTAGAGGCTCTTAAGAACTGTAAATGTATTTTCTACTCGTCATGTGATGAGATACACCACTATCCAACACCCATGAGTCATCTATTCCTAAATCTTCAGCTGAGGAGCACACCTCCTTTGTCATAACAAAGAACTCAAGCTCTGTTTCTGTTGTGTTGGCAGACTCCTTACCCTTGCCACCTTTTGAAGAGCCACTCTTCTCTTCTGCCTTCTTGATCTGACAGTTTTGGATTCTCTGTCCTTTATTCTTGCAGTGGAAACACTCTCCCTTGAACTTCTTTCTGTCGTTCTTCTTTTTGTCTCCATCTTTTGATGAGTCTATTTTGCTTCCTTTGGCATTTGCTCTGAATGCATCATCTCCTTTGCTACCACCACTCCTTGCCTTGAGCCGCAGCTCCTCCTCCACGAGTAAGGCACTAAACTCTTCAAAAGTTAGTGGTGAGGTCCGATTTGAGTGTTAAGAGCAGTTACCAAACCATCAAACTTAGGTGGACAAATTTGAAGAAAACGCCAAGCTAGCTCCTCACTTTACTTTTGAACATTTAATCCCACCATTTGATCTCATAGATTCTTTATGCGAGTGATAAACACCTCTACAGTCTTCCCATCAGCAAAGCATTCTGCTGCAAGCTGATTCTCCAAGCTCTGAATCTGTGTCTGACTACGAGTTTCATATTGATTTCTCAATATGTTCCATGCTTCACATGCCTTCGTAGTATGCTTAATGAGAGTAAGAGCACTATTAGAGGTACTTGTAACTAGAGCACAGATTGCATCTGCATTTCTACATTTCCAAGCATGTAGAAGATCAGCATCAGGAGGAATCAATCGACCAGGATTATTTGGATCAGGTCTTTGTTGGGGCTCATGATCAGTGCTGCGAACAGTCTCCAAAAGCTCATACAAATCAAGAATAGAAGTGATTTTGAACTTCCACAGGGTGTAGTTCGTACCATCAAGTTTACCTTCTGTGAAGGCTGGTGTTCATATCCACAATTTTGGGATGACCGACATCATTGCTACTCCTGCTTGTGTGCCACCTAATCCTATTGATCAGCCACCTTGAATCCTAGTCATAGATGATGATGTGCTGCTTGACATCTTCTCTCTTTTGTTGTTTAGACCTTTGCAACCTCTCGATTTCTGCTTCTCCACCACTCAGAGCCTCCTGAGCTTTGATACCATGTAAGAAAAAATAAGAGCACAATAGAATAGACCTATAGATAGAGATGAGAGAAAAACGCAAACAAAGATAGATGCAGAATAAGAGGTAGAGAACTCAAATTCTCATATTTCCGAGTGTAATGCAGTTACAATGATGGTGTTGTCCACACATGCGCTCCCAAGGTGGAGCTTAGATGGCGATCTAGACGAACTCTACATGAAGGGCTTAGTAGTGTGCAACGCTATGCAAAGCTCAACCTGGGCCATGCTTATATAGCTTTTGCAAGGCGGTTCGGTATAGATAAATATAGTCATGAGATACAAAATAGTCGATAAAATATACCATCCGACAATATCTCCATGACCAGAAGTCCTACCGTCTCAGCCCTATGGGCTGGGGGGATATACCCCCTCCAACAGGACTTTGATTGCAACCACCACATGCTTGAGAGATGACTCTCCTCCCAACCAAATGCTTCTATGTATAGCTCTCTCCAGGGGACTACCTTCTTGGGCAGGTGGATACTAACCATCCATGTGTCGACCATGTAGTTACATGTGCACCAAGTGTCCCAGTTAACTCGAGTTAACTCAAGCGGATGCTTCTAGAAGGCTCTAGATCTCTTTGGGCGAAATACTCTCCCCATGTCCCCCATGGGGATGGAACCCAAGACCTTCTCCTTCACATCCTTGAGACTTAACCACTAAGCTAACTGGATCGCTTGTTCACAAGAGCACAAGACCTTCTAGTAAGTCTAAACTGGAGATCTTTGGTCATACACACAGATGACCAAACGGTGTTCGATTTCAGATCTGTCTAAACCGACCAAACCCTTGGATCATAGACTTACTTACTTTATAACATTCTTTCCCCCTTGGAAAATATTTTCGTCCTCGAAAATAGAGCTATATATCTACTGTAGGCAACCCCCGAGCCTCATGTCCTAAAACTGGAAGAACATGGTCATGTTCTAGAACTGGAAGAACATGTCTCATCTCTATGGTGGCATCCCTACCCAAATGATTCAAAATACTATCTCGCTTGCACTTTGATAAAGTGATCAAAGTTCAAAGTAGTGAATGAATAATAAGGGTGGATCTAAAAATATCCCTGGCCAATTCATAGTTTCTTGATGTGCGATCTGGGCACAAACATGTGAACTAGGTGGATTCAAATTACTAGTCCATTTCTGGGCATGGCTAGTGCATGGACTTAGTAACAAAGGTGGGATTCTTATCCGTCGCAAGACTTTGAGAACTCTTGATTCACTTGAATTTATTTTGGAGAACTTGAAGTTTGATTGTCCCAAACATCTAACTTAGATGTTTGTTCAATGGTTTACTTTGATCCAACAATTACTTGATTTTTTCACCCGACTAGAGGACTACTTTGTCCTAATGAGTTTAAAAATCCTATGTAAACTATAAGAGAAAGTTACCATTTTCTTTGAGTCAACCATACTATAACTTGCCCAATAGAAATTCGCAATGAAATTTGTCCAACTTAGGACACTTTTCTCAAAGACTAGTTTTTGGCCAAAAGTTCTTGGGAATTGTCAATCTATTGAGCAATTCCTAACTTTTCTATTCTAGAGTATACTGGACTCTAGGAAATCATTTATGCTATAACTTGAAGCAAACTCAAATAAATAAGTCCACTTAGACTTATTCTCTTTTGAGGATTGAAAAGGTTCTTGTACATAACATCTATCTAGGATGTTCAATTTTAGTTATCATGTTCTATCTAGCTAACCCTTGACTTTTATGGAAAGAGTCAGATACTATATTTTAGTCAAATCCAAAAGATTTGGAAGGCGAAAAGAAATAACCAAAACTTAGTACAACCAATTCAAAATTCGAAGATACATAAGCTCGCTATGAGTCAAAGTCTAGATGACTCAGGATTTTAACTTCTCAAAGATCTGTTTCAACAGGGTATTGAAGCATTTTCTTTATCTTTAAGAGAAATAAGTTGGATTCTCAAAAAGATTCAAAGAGTAAATCTAAACATCATCCAACCACAAGATACTAGTGTGGTATCTAACATCAGTGTGTCGACCCAGTGAAGTTCTCTTGATGAATTTTGTAATCAAATAATGCTTCACTTGAGACTAAGTTTAGGTCATATTCAGTCCTTCTGACTCCTTACTGGGCATGCAAATCTTGTGCATTGCTTTGAGTCAAAAGAGTGAATTTGCCACGTTACACTAGGAACTTGATGCTTGACTTAGTCAACCAAATCCTTGGTTGAAAAGATCAACTCAAAGTCAAAGTCCAATTTTTTTTAGAAATATATGAAATATTTCCGAATTAACAACACTTTATCTTGAAGTGTTTCAAGAATATCTTGGAAGTTACTTACTTCATATCTTCTGTTTCCTTGATCTTGAAGTTATCGTGAAGTATCTTGAGATACGACTTTCATACTTCTTGAATTAAACTCCTTCTTGGAAGTCTTAATTCCTATGAGGATCAAACTTAACTTTCAAGATCTAATCTAGGACTAAAAGATAATTATCATCCCACAGTCCAATGTCCCATACCGTCTTTCCTACATCAATCTGAATATAAATCTGGTGTCCCATACCACCCTATTTTATATTCACATTAATGTGTGGGTGATTCTTATCCTAAAGTCTAAACATCTCTTGATAGAGAACCTTCTTGCTTCAATTCTTGACAAGAATTTTGAAGTTTCAGTCATTACCTCTAACTAGATTTTCTAGGTTTTGATCCCTTCACATGATCGTCTCACAATCATGTGCTTTTCTTAGGAAACTTGAAAACCTTTTGATGGAACATCCATCCTTTTTTTCTAGGGTTTTCAAATGAAAACCAAAGAGAATTCCAAGTACTTGAATTTTCAAAACTTCAAGTTCAATTGGTTTATCCTTGACCAATTTGTGGTGAAAAGAGTTTTTTACTTCTTGTCTTTAGATTCCTTCTTTACTATTGCTTTAGGTACTTATCTCGGTCGAGATTTTTTTATAGGATTCTCACTACTGCTTAACTCTAAGCATCCGCTCATGGTCTCTGGATTTGTAACAAAATCTCTTAAAGGATAAGCGAACATTTATGTTTTACCCTCCACGGACTTAAGTACCATCTTCACGATTGCAGACTACATTCTTGGAATTTCTTCTCTCTGTTCATACTTGGAACAACTTACTTTTTCATAATTTCCATTGGATAAATGAAACTTGAGTGAATAATTCCCAAAAGGAATTTTATTGCCAATGCTTGGGCAATCTACAAAGTAGTTCCGATCGCATGTTCTTGGGCAATCATGACCATCAAGTTTGGTTGATCTTGCGACTTAAATATAGACTTAATCTTTATCCTTAAAATATCCTAAACTAATAAAAGCTTCTTTGCTTACCCATGGGCTTTTTGAGATCTTTCCCCCTCTTAAGTCCAGGCATACACTGATACCCCTCAGATTCCAAAGTTGAGAATCTTTGATAGACCTTTAGGTTATATCAATATTTGGACTTAAGTACCACTACTAATGATTTGTGAACTGTTGGGAACTACTAGTTATCAAATTGACTTGAAAGATTTTAGTCTCACACCTAGGGAGATATATTTCTTTCAAGAATTTAGATTCCTACCAAAGATTCAAGTAATACTAAGCCAATGATTCATCTTTGAATCCTTAGTTTTACTGGAATCATCTTTCTAAAAGAAATCTTCTCTATTGAACAAGAACAAGACTTAAGGCTTTATTACTTGTCCAAAAGATATTCCTTTTTTAACTAAGGAAATAGTTAACTAGGCTATTTCCTTTATTAGATTAACTTTTAGGAAGTAGCTTATTTCCTAAAATTACCAATGCAACAGGAATTTGATTACAACCACCACGTGCTTGAGAGATGACTCTCCTCCCAACCAAATGCCTCTATATATAGAGCTCTCTAGGGGACTGCCTTCTTGGGTAGGTGGATACTAACCGTCCATGTGTCGGCCATGTAACTACATGTGCACCAAGTGTCCCAGTTAACTCGAGTTAACTCAAGTGGATGCTTCTAGAAGGCTCTAGATCTCTTTGGGAAAAATACTCTCCCCATGTCCCCCATGGGGATTGAACCCAAGACCTTCTCCGTCACATCCTTGAGATTTAACCACTAAGCTAAGTGGATCACTTGTTCACAAGAGCAAAAGGCCTCTTAGTAAGTCTAAACTCGAGATCTTTGGTCATACACGGATGACCAAACGGTGTCCGATTTCAGATCTGTCTGAACCGGCGAGACCCTTAGAGCATAGACTTACTTTATAACACCCCGCAGAAGGGGGTGAGCCCCCCTCTGCACTCCCCCATTAAGGTTCTATGGGGAAATCGTGCGATGCCACAAGGCCTTTATTTTCACCTTAAATGGCAACCCAATGACCTGGAAGTTTATGTCCTACCTAAACTAATGGCTACACTCACAAAGATCATCTACAACCATCAATGCTCACACAGAGACCTCATCTAACTTAGAAGTTAGGGTTCCAAAAATGTCCAGGATCTCATAATGGTTTCTCCTCATAATGGGGGCCTTACAACTTAGAGCACCATGGATCATTTGTGGTCACAAAAGGGTGGAGTATTGAGCATATCTAACAGGTACATAGGGTGTCTAATACATCCTTTGGCAAGCTAAAAGGGCCCACTACATATCTCTAGAGTTCATTTGGCTGGCCTGGTGCAAAGTTCTTGCAACACCACTTCATCTTGATTAAGTACAAATCCATCTTCACAGTGGTATTAGAGCAAGGTTGAACAACATGGTAGATGTATTTCCTTCATCAATTCACAAACTGGATAGATCTAACTGCTTAGCTTGGTCTTTAATGATGGAAGCTTATCTTGAAGGCATGAATTTATACGGTTATATAGATAGAGATGAAGTTATGCCAAGTTTAAGGAATAAAGGTCAACCTATAGAAGAAGAGTAGAAAGATTGAGCACATGGTGCTCCAAGGATGCACTTCTAAGGTCTTATCTCCTCAACTCTATCTCAGATTTTTTGTTGCCTCACATTAGAAGTTGTAAAGCATAACAGGAAGTATGGACTGCACTTGAGCCCTTCTTCTCTTCAAGCACAAAGGACAAAAAAAACCAACTATGTTTGGACTTCATAACGCTCAAGAAATCTTCCAAGAAAAATGTGACTGATTTTGTCACAAAGATCAAAGATATTCTTGATTAGCTAGGAAGCATTGGAGAAGTGATAGATGAAGAACAAATTTTAAGGCAAGTCATCAATGGTTTGAAGGAAGATGACAAGTGGGAAGCCTTTACAACAGAAATGGATGTATACATGGATATGCATGTACTAGATTTCAATAGATTGATGGGACAACTACTTACTCAAGAGGCCAAGCTCATGAAGAATGGAGAAGGTTCCAAAGGTAATCAATCTTGTGCTTTGTATACTGATAAAACTAAAGCCATAGACAACAAAGGGAAAGGAAAGAAAGTGGATGATGAAGCAGGTACACACCAAGCTTACTATGTAGGTAGAGGAAGACATGGTAGAGGTAGAGGCAGAGGAGGAAGACAAGGCAGGTGGAGACCCCAAGACTCTAATCCTTGTTCTATTTGTGGATTAATTAATCACACAACTAAGAATTGCTTTAGGAATTCCAATAATTAAAGAGGCAAAGGCTACAATAGATGAGGTTATGGCTACTCAAGAGGAAGGTTTAACAATTTCCATGGCAATCACAACAACTACAACAATTCGAACTAACAAGGACGATACAAAGGGAGAAGAGATTACAACAATTACACAGAAAAATCAAATCAAGAAAACTCTCTACTTCTCAGGATTATGACAATGTGACAAGGTAAATCTGATGAGCATGTTTTCTACATAGACTCAGGTTGCTGAAATCATGTGGTAGGAAATGTAGCCCTTATATCAGATTTAGAAGATCCAAGGAACAAGCATGAAGTGCAAACATGTGATGATACAAGGCATCTAGTGGAGAAGATAGGAAATGTAAAAGCAACTGATGGAAAGATAAACATACTTAGCATGGTACTCTATGTTCCTACCATCACAAAGAGCTTGATAAGTGCAGGACAAATTGTGGAGAAAGGCCTACAAGTAAGGTTCACAAAAGCAAGAGAATTTGTTGAAGATCCAAGTCAAGGATTCAGGCACATTGCAAAGGGTGAAAAGATAGGTAGATTATTCACATTTGAATTGCAAGACACTACGAATATTTCTCTCTTTAATTATGGTAGTGAGACACTCATAGAATTGGAAGTATGGCACAAAAGGTTAGCACATATTGTTGAAAGATCATTAAAAACAATTTGTAGGGACCATAGTGTACTTGGACTCCCTAATCTATCAAAGAAACACATGATTTATAAGTATAGTGCATGTCAATTTGGAAAGTCCCATAAGTTACTTCTCATGAAGAAAGGATATATGCATGGAGATCTCTTGGATTTGGTTCATACAGATGTATGGGGACCTAGCAAGGATGCTTCAATATTTAGATCAAGGTATTATGTCTCCATCATTGATGATTGCACTAGATGGAATATACTATACTTTATGAAACACAACGATGAAGACTTTTCATGCTTCAAAAGATATTTAGCTCTTGTAGAGAACCAAATAGGTAAAGCACTAAAAAGGCTAAGGTTAGATGGAGGGGGAGAGTACTTCTCCCATGAAGTTCACTCCTTTCTTCAAGAGAGGGGAATCAAAAGAGAGATTACTACAAGGTACACTCCTGAGCAAAATGGAGTGGCAAAGAGAAGGAATAGGACAACTGTTGAAGCTACAAGGTCTATGTTAAATGAAAAACATTTACTTAATTATTTACGAGCTGAGGCTGTATCCATAGCCACTTATTTGATTAACAGGTTACCTTCAAAATCACTTGATGGCATGAAACCATATGGATCATTATAAGATTTTCGTATTTATTGCGTATGCTCATGTTCCTTCACAGGTTAGAAGAAAGATGGATCAAAAAGTTGAAAGATGTGTGTTCATTGGATATGACAAGAACCAAAAAGGCTATAGGCTATACAACCCAACAACCAAAGGATTCTTGGTGAGTCAAGATGTAGTATTTGATGAGAATAGTTCTTGGTATGAAGACTCATGCAGTAAGATCAAATTACCTTATGATCTTGAAGAAGGTTTTCCAAAGCTTTTCAAGGATAACCCTTCTAAAATTGAAGAATAGGATACCTCAGAAGATGATGAAGCAACCTAGATTCAAAAACTCAAAGTGTGGAAGTCTAAAGGTAAAGCTAAAATGCAGGAACTTGGACAAGAGGCAGAATCACCACATCATAGCCTAAGAAGGTCCATGAGGAGAAAAGAAAACCAGCGAGGTATGCGTTTGATACTTCTCTAGTTACTAAAAATTCAATCTATCTAGGAGATGACATAAATCAAGAGGAACCTTCAACATTTGAGGAAGCAAAGAAGAAATCAGAGTGGAGGCATGCAATGGAAGATTGAATTGAAGCTCTTGAGGAAAATAACACTTGGGAATTAGTTCTCAAGTCTTCATCAATGAAAGTGATAGGCTCAAGATGGATCGACAAATGGATCCATTAACTGGTATAAGGCAAGGCTTGTGGCAAAAGGCTTTGCGCAAACTCAGGGAATTGATTATGAGGAGACCTTCTCTCCTCTGGCAAAGATGCCTATAATTAGAGTCCTAATTAGTAATGCTTCTTCCAAGAATTGGAAGATGCTTGAATGGGATGTAAAAAATGCATTTCTTAATGGATGGATAAGATAAGAGGTGCGTATGGCACAACCACCTGGTTTTGAGAATCATGTACATCCTAATTATGTGTGTAAGCTTAATAAAGCTCTATATGGACTCAAAAAAGCCCCATGGACTTGGAATCACAGGCTTGTTTCATTCTTGCAAGATGAAGGATTTCAACCTAACAAGATAGATCCATCAATCTTTATAAAAAATAGTAATTATGAAGTCATCTATTTTTGTGTATATGTGGATGATATTATACTTATAGGAAATGATGCAGATGGGATAAAGAAGATCAAGGAGAAGATGCAAGAAAAGTTCAAGATAAGTGACTTGGGTTCACACACATACTTCCTAGGATTGGAAGTAGTATACACAGATCATGGTCTACTCCTTACTCAAAGGAAATACATTAAAGACTTGTTGAAAAAGTTCAAGATGCAAGATTGCAAGTACTCCAATGGAGGTAAATCATAAATTGAGCTCACATGAACATGAACTCAAAGAAGATATCACAAGTTATCAAAGTCTTGTGGGTAGTTTGAACTATGCTACATTGACAAGAGTAGATATATGTTATGGTGTGAGTGTGCTAAGTCAATTTATGAAGACACCGAAGAAAACTCACATGGATGCTGCCAAGAGGATACTCAGATATCTCAAAGGGACCATGAATGAAGGATTATACTACACTTATGTATCTGACTTAATTCTAAAGTTGTTCTTTGATGCAGATTGGGCTGGTTCCAAGGAAGACAAGAGAAGCACCTCAGGATACCTTACTTTTGCAGGGTCAAAACTTGTCTCATGTTCATCTAAGAAGCAACCCATAGTTGCTCTCTCTTCCAAAGAAGTTAAATACAAAGGTCTTGCTATAGCTACTCAGGAAGCAATGTGGATGAAGACACTGTTCATAGATCTTGGATTGGAGAGTATTTTTTGTGACAACATGAGTTCCATTCACATGGTAGCCAATCCAATTTTTCATGCAAGGACTAAACATATTGAAGTGCATGACCACTATGTAAGAAAGATGACTATGAGCAAGGAAATTCAGCTATCATATGTGTCAACGCATCAACAATGTGCATAAATTTTAATCAAAGCATTAGATGGCACAAAGCTCACTAAATTCAAAGGTATGATTGGTTTGCAGGTAATCTCGGAAGATTGAAGAACTCAAGATTACTTGACTTGAGGGGGAGCTGTTGGAACAAGTTCATGGCAAGCTTACGCAAAGGCTTAAGTCTTCATATGTCATAAAAACGAATGCTATATTTGAAGCAAATGCTAAAGCCTTGAGGAGTTCACTTATGAGTTGGCCCTTGTAACTCCTTGATTATTTGCTTGATATAAAAGTGAAGGAATCAAAAGTGGTTGAATCCACTTGATGAGAAGGGAGACAAAAGCCATTAACTCGTGTTTGACTTAGTTGAGAATCAATCACTAAGAATTTGGAAAAGTGGTTTAGGTGATCAAGATTCGAATTCAAACCTTGGCTCTAAACATGATTATAAAAATGGGATCAAAAGACATGCATATTATCTCGAGCCCATGAGATCACTTTGAGTGAGTTTTATTGTGAAGTGAGAGTTCATCTCATAGCTCATTAAGCTCTCACACATTGAGAAATGTATGGTTGCCAATGAAATTGTGTTTGTACATGTTTTAATACATATATGATCATTATATTCTCATTTTACTTCTCTTACTATTAGTAGTCCATCAAAACAATGATTTTCTCAGAGCTTGTTCTCACTGTGTAGTTGATCATTTTCCATGATGTAGAGCATCATAGAATCAGCCTACTATCTATTATAATCCTACAAAGTTTCATTAGCATTGCTTCTCAAGATCGTCAGATATTAGCATATCTTTGGTCACTTGTCTGATGATTGTTGCAGCCAGTGAATACTAGGATGGAGCTGTGACTTGCTAAACTCCTTTCTCTGCATGTAGTCCATCATTTTTTATGAAATCACTCATGATTGTTGAAGCACTTTGGTGTGTAGAACAAGAGGAGCAAGGAGGAGATGGAGGGAGGGAGGGAGGGAGAGAGAGAGAGAGAGAGAGAGAGAGAGAGAGAGAGAGAGAGAGAAAGCTTGAGAGAGAGAGAGAAGAGGAAAGATGTGCACACATGCATGAGAGCCTCAAACCCACATAATGATCCCTCTCAAGACAATGCTCTATATATTATGTATATATATGAATATGGGGGTAAGTTCACATGACCCTTACATCCCCAACAATCTCCCACTTAAGGGTCAATGTGATCATAAGCAATAACACATACAAATAATGATGTAGGACTATACAATAATGTACAAGAAGATCCTGGATCTTAATGCATACAAATCAGCCTACATAACTACCTCTAACAAGGTGTATCCACGCACCTCAAACTACTCTAGACTCATATCGACTAGAATCCAGCTCATATCTAACTTACGAAAGAACTGATGAAGTTCTTGCAAAGCTCCCACTCACTCTATGCCCGTGTCAATCATCAAATGATTGACAACTCCAAGTGCAAATGCTCCAAATGCAACTACAATGTCTGATCTCGAGCATAACAACTCGTATATCAGACTCTTGAATGCTGAGGAAACATGTGCTATCCTGGCTAACCTAAGTATGTCAACCATGCTTGTATCCAAGGCTTCTAAAGCACCATCCTCAGGACCAACATGTGGTGGCATATCTGTGTCAACATCTGGCATGAGAGAATCCAAGAATGACTACATGATCGCTGACTCATCAACATCTAAATCAGTCATCCTATCAGCTAAGGATGTGTCTAGTTGTGCACCCTGAGAGCTAGTATGCTCTATCACACACTATGTACCATGAGAGCAATCCTGATCTACCACACCAAGTGTATGATCATGCTCCACATGAGCTAGTGGCACAACATCAACAACAAGGTCAAAGTGATGATCACACTCTTACTGGGTATCATGACAATGCTCTACATGAGCATCCACATCATGCTCTAAAGCATCCAACTAATCATCCAAAGTGTGCTCCATAAGAGCATCCACGTGATCAATAAAATCATGCTCTATATAAGCATCATGAGCATCCAAAGCATGCTCTATACATACATCCATCTGAGCATCTACATCCTACCTTACATGTGCATCATGAATGCCAATAGACCTATTTGTAGGTAGAGAAAATGAGACATGAGGAGTCTCATATCGCACATAAGGCTGAACTCCCACTGAGACAAGACTGTCTCTCACATGAAGTACCTGTAGTCGATACCTATGCCCAATCCTAGCACCTCTGACAAGCATAAGCTGTCCCAACTACAACTAAATGTGATGCTCACCAAGGAATGCATAACATCTGCTCTCTTGTAACTGGCTAATTGAAATCAAGCTCATAGGGAATGAAGGCATATAGCGTACATGTCCAAGTATAAGTGATGGTCCACTAGGTAGCATAAGGCATACATCTCCTACATCCTCAATGTCTTATGCCGTACCATCAAGTATATGCACACATCCACGACTCTCACTTGAGAATCAACAAAACCACTCATGATGTGGAATAACATGAAAACTAGCTAATGCATCAAGCAACCAAGCCATATGTGTGCTATCCAATGAACAAGAGGAATCTTGAGATGAACAATGGGAGAAAGTGATATCACCATCACTAGCATAATCAACTTCCATAGACTCTCTTGAAATCACTACTTGACCTGCATCACATGCTTATCTATGACATTATCATTTCATTTGCCTGAAGCAACATCATTGAATATGGCCCTCATGACCACAATGCCAACACGGAAGTCATCGATGTGATCTATGTCTCACATGAGTCAATGGACTCACATACATATCATGCAGTCTCTGCCACACACAACATAAGATCTCTTTCTCCTCCCACCCTTGTCATCCAACTTCTGGAGAAATGACAACAAGTATGGAAACCTCCACAATTCATAGGAGACCAAAAGGTTAAGTTCACAGAATGACATGCCACAACATCAAAACAATGGAAGAAAGTTGGCTACCAGAGGCGTTTTGCAAAGGTGGATGGGTTTACATGCAACCATCTTGATTTTGTCCTCATCGTGTTTGAGATTGTTGAAATTTGGATCTTCATTGGAAGGGTTACCTCCTAGGCTTTAAGCAACAAACACATGGTGGGAAGGTTCCTATTGTAGAACATGTCTTCAAAAATGTCAACCATGAAGTTGGAAAACTCTACTAGAACTAGATATCCAATCCATGGTGAGTATTTCTATACTATTTTCAGTGCCTCATGATGTTAATTGTCTAATTTAGTCATCTTAACACTTTTTTCTTTCTTACATTCATATTTCGTTCTAGTTTAGTGGAAGAGAAGCACCTTCATAGTCTTATAGGCACTTTCAATGCATTACATACAAACATTGGGACATTAATGTTTCCAAATGTACGTCTAGCTAAACTTATTTGTGAAAGGATCTTCTATTATACTCACAAATACATTGTTCCTTCTACAAATGGTGATTATGGAAGGTTGGAGATTATTAAAGTTGTTTCTCTTCTTAGTCAAGAGTAGCAACAACTTGAGTTTTGGTCCAAATCATCTTTCAAGCCGAAGATGGTAATGGACATACATAACTCTTTGAAATTCACATGAGTGTCTAGATCAATAGGTCTACATTGGACTCTACCAATCCTTTTCTTTGTTTGCATATTTCAAGGTCTTCTTTTTGTAGAAACTCCTACAATGTTCCTATGTAAAGATATTACATATGAGGTAGTAGAAGGTTAGTAGGAGAAAACTAGGGCTATATATGAGTCAAAAGGGGATAGATATCATTGTAAAATTGGTGAAATAGGTATAGGGTTTTTCTATTTAAAACATCATACCTCTTTCTACATTAGATTTTATTATGATTATTGGATGTGTAAACTTGGCGAGTGGATACCTTTACAAAGATCAGAAGGATCTTTAGTTTCATTTGAAATTAATGTAAAACTACCCAACAATGATATGGAGGTCATTTTAGTTAATCAACATTAGAACTTGGCTAGCTTGAGAGAGCACTTACTTATCACGAGATATGATGATCTTGATGATTTCAATTTCAAATACGATGGAAAAAGCTTAGAGTTGAATTCCATTTATATATATCTTATTCTATCATTATTGCTCATGAATTTCATAATTTTTTACTCTATTTTTATGTCCACGTATTGGAGAGAGATTGGAAGCAAATTCAATGCCCTCATAGATTTGAGAATGGATGGAACTAAAATTTTATTGTCATAGCTCTTTTGCCACCTTGTTATCATTTTATATGTAGAGATAATTTGAAACCTGTGTACAAACCTATTTTTGCAATGAAAATATTTACACATTCACTTCAAGAAGATTTTGGTCACATTTGGCTTGTATTTTTACATTCTCAACATTTTTCTTTTAAGAGCATTCTTTTTTCTTTTCTTCTTTGTGATGTCAAATGTCAATTTTTTCTTACTAAAACACACTTCTTTTTTTAAGTTTAAGAAAATTCACTTTTGTTAAAATTTGGGATGCATAACTTAGAAGTCTAAGAGAATCTATAAATAAGAGTCTTGTTTCCTCATTTCCCACTTTTGCAAGTATGTAGAGAGTGATGGATCAGTTATTTGTGCGTTTGAGAGCTATGGCTTCCACCTCTATACCTCCTAAGAGTTCATGACAAAAGTTTCTTGAATTTTAGGAGGATTCAGGATATAAAGATCAACATGGCCTACATGATCTTCTCTCCAAGGTTCCTGACCTCCATGGTACCATGAAAATGAATGCAGATGCCTTAGAGGAGCTACTTGAATATATGCAAGTTCATATATTACATTTATCTATCAAAATACCACCATTTGATGGAGAATTGGTTCCTTCTAACCTTCTCAACTACATTCACAAAGTAAATGAGGCATTTGCAAAATGTTTGGATTAGTTTCAAGCAATTGCAGAGGAAGCACGACACCTCCTTGATGAGACTCTACCACTAATAAAGAAATTAAATAGGAAACACACGATGGGTGAAAAATGCCTTTATTTTATTGCTACCAAAATCTTCATTGTGAATGAAGAACGAGATGGAGCTCCTCATGGAATCTCTCATTTTCTTATGGGTGCTTTTGTTGATGATAAGAAGGAACCACCCTAAGAGCCCTTGAATCTCCTATTAGGTAGACAAGCAATCAAAAAACTTATATTCATTGTGTGAATGATATGTTGGAAGAAGCACTTGCACCATCCACCTCTTTGGAGCCAAAACAGACTATCCTAGACGTTGCAAGTGAGGCTTTTGCAGTTGTTACTATCGAGGGACAAGAATATTAATTCTTGCATGATGTCAAAATAGCAGTCATGTTATGACTCAATGAATGCCAAAGTTTAATTTCTATCGTGTTAGAGTGCCCTTTGGATAGTAGCTCTAAACTATTGGAGAAGAAGTGTTTTCCATTCTATGTGTCAGTGGAAGACACAATAAAATTGGTTTTTGATGACATACTTACAAGTGAACATCAACAAATCACCGAAGAAGTTTTCAATCATGCACAAGTAAGGATATTGGAATCAAAGGTTCCCAACTTACCAATCATCGATGAGAGTGGGATATCCCACTCTAGTATCAAATTACATCTTCTAGAGAGAGGAGAAGAAGAAGATAGAGTTCAAGATGTAAGTATTTTCAATTGATGCCATTTTTTCTTAAAACCACCTGTAAGTCATGAATACAAAACTTTGTGTAGGAGGTGATCGAACTCAACAAGTTTGTAGCTAGGAGTGGAGGGGACCTAGTATCTCATGAAGGTGGCTCGTCCCTTCCAAACTACATTGGGAAACTTCACAAAGAACAATCTTTAATTATCCATAAAGAGTCCTTAGGGCCACTTAATGACATGGTGTGTGAAGGCCTTAAGTAAATTGCTTTGTTTATCAACCATTACATAAAGGACCAATTGTGTGTTTTAGGTTAGAAATCCCCATGAAATTACAAATCTAGGTTACAACTTTTGTGTAAAAGTCTTAGGTCAAATAGGTATATCTCTAGGGCTAGGGTGAAAAATAGTGATTATATAGCAATGTCACTTTTGACTTACACCCTACCTATGGCTTTGGAGCATTGAAAGAGAGTCATTGAGAAGCTCAATGTCAATTTATGTAAACAAATCAACTAATGAAAAATTTACTTTTGGTCTTATTTTGTGCATATATCACATTCATTGTGCAATCAATGGCATTGGGAGGCCAAAGAAAGCCATGCCACAAAAACATGGGAGAAGGGCATGTAAAATATAGGTAGGGACCTCTCCCCTCTTTCTGTGGTAGGGCTTTATTTGTCCTTGTCATGCCCTATAGGAACATATTGAAGCATGTGGGTACTGTTGAAAGTTTTTCAAGCTCAAGAGTGTGGGAACATGCCCCAAATTGAACCTTCCACATCATCCACAATCAAAGGAGGCTGATTTCAACGAGTTTGAGGCATCCAATTATGCCCATAATGGAAAGAAGTTGATTAGAGAAGATTTAGCTCACCTCTTGATGTGATTGGACCTCACTTTTGACATGTATATGTTTTTGATTGGTTAAAGAGGTTAGTAGGTGGTCTTTAGAACCTCTAATGAGTTGTATTATGACTTAGAGTCATGGAAATACGTGCCCAAGCTGCCCCCTTGCTTAAGCACACCCCCTACTAGCTGTTCTCTGCATATTTTGCAGAAATTTCACTTTTACACACTCTATCTATCTAGATGTTTTTGGCAGACCCCCCGGTTTTGTAATTGTTGTTTCTCCTTCATCCGGAATCCATTTGCAATGATTTTTGTCTTTTTGGAAAGCGTATGAGTTTTACTTTGTCTGGTATAAGTCTCACGTTCAGTGCCTGCACATGTGCAGAGAAATGTCCAGAACAGTGTCTGTCCAGTTAGCTCATACTCTGTGAAGAGATCAAGTTATCTGTTTTGTTGAAGCTTGTTGAGGCATCATCCAGTATCCAAATGGAGTGATTTTACTTTCATTTGAAAGCTCTTCAAGTCTAGTTTATGCCTGCAAAATTTCATTTTTAGTCTCTGCATATACTCAGAGAAACTCAGAAAATACAGAACCTATGTCTGAAAAATTTCAGGATCCTAGGAGGGTTCATTTGCTTTTGTTGTGCACATAGGAGTGTTTATCCTCCAACAGTGGTATCAGAGCTATAAGTGGAGTATCAAAAGGAGAAGAAGGAGCTACTGAAGTGAAGTGAAGACTTCATCAAATTTTGAAGGAAGGAAGCAAAGAACGGGCACGTCAACAACAAGGGGAAGCAAATACATCATCAAATCAAAGATGAAGCTTCATCAAGAGGAGTAGCTCTATTTTTTGAGGTAAAAGCCATCCTTTTAAACTTCATTGCATCAAGGGGGAGGTTCAAAAGAGTTAGGAGGCACCATGGCTGATCTCAATGCTCAGATTGAGAAGCTTGAAAAAGGAAACTACCAACCATGGCGATTTAGAATAAGCAATTTTTTGATGGGGAAAGGTTTGTGGGGACTTGTGAGTGGTGGAGAGCCAAAACCCTACATAGATGAGGTAAATACAACCAATGACCAGAGAAGAGCAGTAAGAGAGTGGGATGAAAGGGACAAAAGGGTCATTTTCATTTTATCTTAGCATATTAGCAACTCTATGGTAGGGCATATTCAAGATTTGGATACATCGAAGAAGGTGTGGGAGTGCTTGGAGAGATTCTACTCAACCTCCACAAAAGCTAGAAAAATTCAGCTCAAGAATGAGCTAAATAATCTTAGGAAAAGCCCCTCTCAAGGTGCTAATGATTACATATTAAAGGTTAAAGAGCTTGCAGATGCACTAGGGTCAATCGGTTGTGCCCTAGATGATGACGATCTTGTCGCCCATACCCTAAATGGACTTAGGGATGATGAAAAATGGAGGGCTTTCACAACTTCAGTATATGTAAGGGACTCTCTTCCTGATTTTGATCAACTAATCACTCTCATGGTGACAGAGGAGATGAACCTTGGTGGTCATAATGCCAAGGATAGCCAAGGGCAATTGTTGTATGCAGGTAGAGGAAGAGGAAGACACAATCGAGGTGCTACAAGACGAAGAGAAAGATATCAAAGCAACCAAGGAGGTCAAGGACAACAAGAAAATGCAGGTCAAAGAGGTGGAAGAGCCACAAATAGAGGAAGAGGTGCAAGATTTGGTGGAAGAGGACAAGCCACTTCAAATGGATGCTTTGTATGCGGTAAGCCCGGTCATTTTGCAAATGAATGCTATCATAGAGCTCAAAGACAAGGGAATCAAAGCAACAACAACAATTATAGAGGGCAAGGTAATTATGCAAACACATCATCCAGCCAAGGGAATGATTATTTACTTGCCATGAGGTATGGTGAAGATACAACTCAAGCTAGTGAAGATGTATGGTATGTAGACAGTGGATGTAGCAATCATATGTCATGTCGAAAGGATCTTTTTAGTAATTTGCAGGTCCCAAAGCATCACGGGCATGTGGAAACAGGTGATAACTCAGAGCATACCATTCAACATGTGGGAGATATTAGTTTGGAAGGAAATCAAAGAGCAAAGTGCTTATCAGAGGTATTACATGTCCCTACTATTACCAAAAACTTGATTTCGGTAGGCCAAATGGTAGAAAAAGGCTATCAAGTTAGGTTCAATGAAAGAGGATGTTTTGTTGAGGATCCAAGGGCAGGTTTCAAGCTCATAGCAAAAGGAAAAAAGCAAGGGAGAATGTTCACAGTGGACATAAATCAGCCACACCATTCAATGTATGTCACATATGGAGACAAGAGGATAGCAGATTTGGATCTATGGCATGAACGAATAGGTCACATCAACCTACAAAAGCTCAAGGACATGCAAAGGAGGAGCTTGGTAAGAGGCCTACCAAATTTTACATCTAAAATGTTGCATGAAATTTGTGTAGCTTGCCAACAAGGAAAACAATCAAGGCTGCCCTTCAAGAAGAGTACCTATGTAAGTGCAAATGTTTTAGACCTCATTCACACGGATGTTTGGGGTCCAACAAGAGAAGCATCCCTTGCTGGAAATAGGTATTTTGTAACCTTCATTGATGACTTTTCAAGGAAAGTGTGGTTGTATTGCATTAGAAACAAATCAGATATGTTCCACTACTTCAAGAAATTCAAAGCACAGGTGGAGAAGGAGTCTGGCAAGTTTATCAAAACTTTGAGATCCGATGGAGGGGGAGAGTACTTCTCCCATGAATTTTCTGAATTTTTGCAGGTCAATGGCATCAAAAGACAATTTACATGCAGGTATACCCCTCAACAAAATGGGGTAGCAGAGAGAAAGAACAGACACATAGCAGAGGTAGCAAGGTGTATGCTCAATGAAATGAATATGCCGCATTGTTATTGGGGAGAGGCTACATATACAGCCACATCCATCATGAATAGATGTCCTACATCAGGTATACATCATCTAACCCCTGAGGAAGCATGGACTGGAAGAAAACCTTGCATTTCACATCTTAGAATCTTTGGTTGTATATGCTATGTACATGTACCTCAAGAGTTGAGGTCAAAGTTAGATGCCAAATCTGAAAGGTGTATTTTTTTGGGATATTCTATGGAACAAAAGGGGTATAAATGCTATAATCCCATCACCAAGGAGCTGAAGGTAAGTAGGGATGTTGTCTTTGATGAGTTGAAGCCTTGGTATGCATGCACAAGTCCATTGCAGGTTGAAGACATAGGTGAGACAGATTTGAAGAATGATGATAGAGTTCAAGAAAGCATGGATTTGAGTGGTCCAAGCAACTCATGCAACACAAGGACACCCTCACCATGGAGTGGAAGGCTTAGGGAAAGAGAGACCAGCTCTGAAGAAAGCAAAGTCAAAGGCAAAGAGAAGATTTCAGTTGAAGAAGGAAGCTATGTGGACGAGAGCATGTTGGAAGATGAAGAGATAGAAGAAGTTCAAACTCCAGGAGTGGCCAAACAAAGAAAGAAGATGGCAACCACACCAAAAGGAAGTGAAACAAGGTCTTCAAGAGTAAGATATCCAGTACAAAGGTTAACATATGATAATTTCATTGCAAAGCATTATGCATACATGACTCAGGTAATCAAGGACAAAGAACCAACTAGTTATGAAGAAGCTAAGGATTGCAAGGAATGGCAAGAGGCAATGAAGGAAGAGCACAAAGCACTTGATGAGAACCATACTTGGAGCTTGGTACCAGCTCAAGAAGGCATGAAGGTGATAGGTAATAAGTGGGTTTACAAAATTAAAAGAAATTCAGATGGTTCCATTGCTAGGTACAAAGCAAGGTTGGTGGCGAAAGGCTTCTCCCAAAGCTACGGGATAGATTATGATGAAACTTTCAGCCCCGTAGCCAAGATGCCAACAATTAGGACTTTGATTGCAGTGGCCACATCAAGGAAATGGAGCTTATATCAGTTGGATGTGAAGAATGCCTTCCTCAATGGAGAGCTTGAAGAAGTAGTCTACATGAGCCAACCTCAAGGATTTGCTACTATGAGGTACCCAAATCATGTTTGCAAGCTAAGGAAAGCACTATATGGACTAAAGCAAGCCCCAAGGGCCTGGAATCAGAGGTTAGTGGATTATTTATCAAGTTGTGGATACAAAGAAAGTGTTGCGGATCCATCACTTTACATGAAGAAGCAAGGAGACAAGACGGTATATATATGCATCTATGTGGACGATTTGATCATCACAGGAAGTGATATTGCAGGTATTAAAGATATCAAATCAAAGCTAGGAAAGGAGTTCAAGATATCTGATCTTGGAACACTAAAATACTTCTTGGGAATAGAGGTAATCTATGCAGACAATGGCATCTTCTTGATTCAAAGAAAATACTTGTTGGATGTGCTATACAGGTTTGGTATGAGTGGTTGTAAGCCACTTTCTCAGCCCATGGAGCCCAATACAAAGTTGGTTGCAGGTCAAGGAGAGGCTATACAAGATATTACACTATATAGAAGCATAATTGGTTCATTAATTTATGCTACATTCACTAGACCTGATCTTGCATATGTAGTAGGTGTTCTCTCTCAATTTTTGCATGCACCTACTCATGATCATCTTATGGCGGCAAGAAAGGTGCTTCGTTACATCAAGCACACCATCAACCAAGGTCTATTTTACTCATATGATGTTGATCTAAGTGTCAAAGGATATAGTGATGCTGATTGGGCAGGTAGCAAGGATGATCGAAGGAGTACATCGGGTTATGTTTTCATGATAGGTACAAAAGTGATCTCTTGGAGCTCTAAGAAGCAACCCACTGTTGCTCTTTCATCCACAGAGGCTGAGTACAGAGGTTTAGCATTGGCTACATGTGAGCTATTATGGCTTAAGAAGATACTTAAGGACTTGGAAGTGGAAGTGGAGGAGTTTCCTCTTTATGGAGACAACATTTCAAGCATCTATCTAGCTAACAATCCCATGTTTCATGCAAGGAGCAAGCACATAGAGGTTCATTACCACTTCGTTAGAGAAAAGGTGATGGCAAAAGAGCTAGATATAAGGTATGTGAACACTAAAATGCAGGTTGCAGACATGATGACAAAGTTTCTTGAAGGTACAAAGCTTGGAGGATTCAAGGAAGCTATCAACATAAGAGACATAGGCTACAGCAACAAAGGAAAAGACTTGAGCTTGAGGGGGAGTGTTGAAAGTTTTTCAAGCTCAAGAGTGTGGGAACATGCCCCAAATTGAACCTTCCACATCATCCACAATCAAAGGAGGCTGATTTCCACGAGTTTGAGGCATCCAATTATGCCCATAATGGAAAGAAGTTGATTAGAGAAGATTTAGCTCACCTCTTGATGTGATTGGACCTCACTTTTGACATGTATATGTTTTTGATTGGTTAAAGAGGTTAGTAGGTGGTCTTTAAAACCTCTAATGAGTTGTATTATGACTTAGAGTCATGGAAATACATGCCCAAGCTGCCCCCTTGCTTAAGCACACCCCCTACTAGCTGTTCTCTGCATATTTTGCAGAAATTTCACTTTTACACACTCTATCTATCTAGATGTTTTTGGTAGACCCGCCGGTTTTGTAATTGTTGTTTCTCCTTCATCCGGAATCCATTTGCAATGATTTTTGTCTTGTTGGAAAGCTTATGAGTTTTACTTTGTCTGGTATAAGTCAGGATCAGTGCCTGCACATGTGCACAGAAATGTCCAGAACAGTGTCTGTCCAGTTAGCTCATACTCTGTGAAGAGATCAAGTTATCTGTTTTGTTGCAGCTTGTTGAGGCATCATCCAGTATCCAAATGGAATGATTTTACTCTCATTTGAAAGCTCTTAAAGTCTAGTTTATGCCTGCAAAATTTCATTTTTAGTCTCTACATATACTCAGAGAAACTCAGAAAATACAGAACCTATGTCTGAAAAATTTCAGGATCCTAGGAGGGTTCATTTGCTTTTGTTGTGCACATAGGAGTCTTTATCCTCCAACAGGTACATCACATGGATGTTTCAAGCATCACAATGTCCAAGGTCTTGAATTTGTTGTGCATACGAGGTTTCTGAGATCGTTTGTTTGGCTTTGCCATAAGATACAACTTCAACCCAAGATTTGTATGTGTATGATAATCAATGTGTAATCCATTTAGAAACTTCGTTATCCGTTGTTGACACATCCTCCTCCACTTCAAGTGGAACTTTTGGGATTACCCCCAAGGGCCTTACTTTGCTCTGATCTGCCAGCGTAACTGTGAAATTTGCAGGTCTTGAAGGGTGGAGTCCAATCCTTTTCATGGTATGTTCAGGCATCAAGTTAATGCCAGAACCACCATCTACAATAACACCTTGAAATTCATGACCCTTGATTGATATTGTAAGCCGAGGACTTTTATAATCTGTAAGGGGTGCTTCCCCCCTAATTATCCCTTTATGTAAAATAGCAGTCTTGGCCTCTAAGCTTGTAGTAGAAGCCTCATCAATTATCTGCAATAATTCTGACCTGAATTTTCCATCCATCTTTATTAATTCAAAAATACTAACCTCCTTCTTCATTGACTTGAGTAGTTTTGAAGCCTCTGACTCTTTAAGAGAGTGAGTTTCATTTGCTTTGCCAAACTCTTCTTGAGCCCTGTTGAAGGCATGCCCAATGGCATCACTGGTGCCTATGAGACATTCATTTTGGTTTGTGTCTGCACTTGTAGTATCTTTGTCTTCAATTGCAACTCTGTCTTTGTTCAATTCCTTAATTATCGATTCTTGATTTTCTACCACTTTTGCCGTTCCCTTACTTCTTGTCTGTACTACAAAAGATTCGAGTTCTTCTAATTGTACCACTCTAGTAGATGGTGAGGGTTCATTCACCTCAGGGAGTGTTTCCTCCTTGAATACAGAGATCATTTGGAGATGGGGTCCGGAAGTAGAGGCTTGATTCTTAGGACAACAGTTTGTATAGTGATCCCTGGCCTCTGGACAGTTCCTGCAAGGAGGTGCATTTTCTGGGAGGGTGCACCTAGATTGGTAGTGCCCACATTCTCCACATCTGAAGCAAATAATTGGCCTTCTAGGCCCATTTGCAAAGTTAGTTCTCGGTCTAGGATTATAGTTGATACCTTGGTTTGCTGCTGCTGCCATTACATTTGCTGGTGGCAAAAGTCCTCCTTGTGTCCAGTATGTCGTTGTCGGCATTCCCCTTACTTGGCATTCATGGGCCTCATGCCCAATCTTCCTGCATAATTGAC
The DNA here is from genome assembly GCA_020310875.1 of Ceratopteris richardii. Lineage (NCBI taxonomy): Eukaryota > Viridiplantae > Streptophyta > Polypodiopsida > Polypodiales > Pteridaceae > Ceratopteris > Ceratopteris richardii. Next base: position 130,107,973 of record CM035415.1, read on the forward strand.
AAGTCACATTTAGCAAAGGACATTCACTTACTATGTGCCCTTGCTTGCTGCACATGGAGCACCAGAGTCCGTTCTTAATGCCGCCTCCTTTGAGTTCTTGCAACTCCTGTCTCAGCTGAGCTAGTTCTTCTGCTTGGGCTTCCTCTTCCTGTTGGAGCTTGAGGGCTTCAATCTCTTTTCTCAGCTGAGCTACAGTAGTCTCCTCCTCTGTGTAGGGCTTATTCCTTTTCAAGCCCTCCAGTTCTCTTCTTAACTGGCTCACTGGGTCCTCCAGTTCTGTACCATATGATGGTTGGGAAGAAGTTGTACCATATTGGTGCCTTATCTGTTCCAAGCGTGTGGCCGTGTTGATGAACTCCTCCACAGAGGCAGTAGGTAGCACTAACTCTTTTATCTTGCATTGGGTGATCACAGGTAGAGGTTTGGCTAACCACTTCTTGACAAAGAAGTCGTGTGGTGGATCCGGTAGTTTAGCCATTAGTGCTTTGGCCCTGGTCACGAACTCTGGGAACTTTTCTCCTGGACCCAACTTCAAGTTTTCCAATTCTTCTATAATGATCTCAGCCGTGTTGCCATGCTGAAATTGATTTTTGAAAGCCTCTTTCATCAATTCCCAAGAGGTAAAGTGATTTTCAGCAAACTGGCTAAACCACTTGTCTGCCAGACCTTCCAATGTGGCGGGGAAGAGTATCAAGAAAGCATCTTCCCTACCCATTAGACCTCTAGTCTTACATAATGCAAGAAATCTTCGAATGTGCTCATCTGGGTCCTCATGGGCTAAACCTCTGAAGGAGGGAAATTTTATGTTTAATCTGGAGAGCAAGATTTCTAGGTCCACCTGTCCTGCCATGCTTCCTACCGATGAAGTCGATGAAAGTGGACTCGATGATCTTCTGTTCGTCTTTCTTCTTGTCTGCTTGCACTTGATCCTCAAGGTTTGTGACCGGGTCGCGGTCATGAGCTATTCATGGTTCACTTAAAATGAGACACTTGATAAAAGTATGTACCTTTTGGCCCACTAGAGTAGTGTTGTCGACACTGGAGTATTGCTCTCCAATGGCAATATATAGTCTCCTATGCTCAAATCTCCTTGGATGTCCCACCGGCCGTGCCAAATTTGTTGGGGATTCGTGGACAAGAAGGAGTTTGAGGGTTTGTAGGAGAAAAAGGAGATGATGAAAATGGAATAACAGTGAGAACTTCTGCAAAAGAGTAATCCTGGAAACCTTGAATATTGATTATCTTGCAACAGTTACAATGACTGAATATAGTCCAATCAATGACTAAATACAACTTCAGAGAATGTCAATTACTGAAGACCAATTATCTCAAGTCCTCTAGCAGCGGCCTCTCCTGCACCAATCCTTCACTTGCTTCACGCTTCCCTTGTGCACACCTTGCACTAAGCTTCCACCAAGCTAAGGAATTGGTATCTCGGTCGCACACACACAATAGACCTTGGGACTCTTGGAATCCAATCCGCCTTCTCTGCACACCTTCCTCTTGACACCTCTTGTGCTCTTCAGTGTCGTCGCACACTGGTGGCTCTTCCTTTCCTTTCTTGCTTCCCCTGAAGCTCTCCCTTGCTCCTTACTTTCAATGTGTGCAAGAATAGCCTTTGTCCTCTTTCTTGAATCCGCCGGTCCCGTGACTTCTAACTGCCATGGACTCTTGGGCTTCCTTTGATGTCCCAAGATTCTCTTTTTACTTGGCGGCCAACGAATTGCCCTTTGTCCTGTAGTGACTTTAGTGTAAAACCAAAAATTTTAATGGGGGTCATACTTTCACTTGTGGGTACACTTTTCCGCTTCACATGCCTTCACATTCCCTTTTAATTCTTCCTTTGTGTACTAAAGGGGGTTCACCTAAACCTTCCCAAATACTTTAAAACACATTCAAATACGCAACCCGCTTCTCCAATTTACCCTTTGCGGGACAATTAATTGTCACTTAGGCACTTTGACTTTGCACCTGTTGGCTTGACCTTGACCTTGTTGACTTTGACCGGTTGGCTTTGACCATCATGACTTTTATGGGCTCAACAGAGGCTCATTCTCATAAAAAAGACTAGAGACATCCATTGCATAACAATCTGACCCAAAAGGAGCAATATGAGACCTTGAATAGGTACAATATGAAAAGTTGCATCTAATTAGCCATCTCTCAAAGTATGCACCAACAATTTGGGCATGATTTTTTCCTTTTTTTTGTCAACCCTCTCGTCAACAAGTGCATTATGTACATATGCATCAGGAATGGAATGATTTGCACCACCATTAGGAACCTATGAAGGTTTGGAAATCCCTTCACTTGGACCAACACTTGTTTGTCCACCTATAAACGTAGGTAGCAATGTGTCATACCCATTGGTACATGAAAGTAAGGGCTATATTGCATGTTAAACAAGATTAACATCATGGCTAACCAAAATGCATTAAGTCTTATAGCTAACAAAAAAACATTTTACGGCCTTATCATCCATTTTTTTGTGTTGTTCCTTAGGCACTAATGCATATGCCACATAACCAAAAAGATCGAAAGATGGCTTATGGTCATGCCAAGCCTAATATGGAGTAGTAGACTGCAATGCTTGTGTGGGATACCTTTTGAGTACATATGATGCATGAATAAAAGCCTCAAACCACAAACTATGTGGTAACGCTTAACCTTTTACCATACACCTCATCATTTTCATGAGAGACTATTCTTCATTTCAGGAAGTCCATTTTGTTGAGGTATTTACGACAGTGTATACTAATGTTTTATCCCATGTTCACCCACAAGTGCATTAAACCAAAAGAACATACACCCCTCCCCCTCGATCAGAATGAAGGGTGTCCAGTTTACATGAAAATAGATTTTGAGCCTTAGTGAGGAAATACTTAAATCACAAAAAGAGTTAAGACTTTTCTTTCAATGGATAAACCCATGCATTCCTAGAAAATTCATTGAATGCAAATCATGAAGTAGAGGTAGTTCCCAAATGAAGATGTTTGCACACGAGCAAAGATGTCACTATGAACAAGCTCCAATTTATGAGAAGCTCTAAGTGAACCAACTTTTTGAAAGGATAAAAATTGAACTTTTCCCAAAATTTAGCCTTCACAAAAATGTTTAAAAGATGCTTGAAGGTTGGGAAGAGAGAACGCAATTTCAGCTTTTTTCAGGCAAATCAAACTAGAAAAAATTAGATGATCAAAGCATGCATGCTAAAGCTTTGCATCCTAGATAGCTCTAGAACCATAGACTCCATGTGATGATTCATTCATAGATTTTGCGTAGTCTATATGCTTGTAAAGCCCATGACATAAAATGCTAGAAGCAATAATAACATCACAATTCAAGAGATCATGAACTCTACAGTTGGCATCAACAAATTTGAGAACAAAACCCATCTTGGCTAATGTTGAACTTGATAAAAGATTTTTCTTCATTTTTGGCACATATAGGGCATCTCATAATAGAAAAGGATTGTTGTTAGTAGTAGCTAGAATGATTTTTCCAACTCCCATTATAGGCTAAGAGGAGTCATTAACACATTTGGTAGTATGCCCTATATGGGTACACTTAAGTAAAGTGAAAAAATTGTGCTATAAGATAATATATTTGGTTGCACCACTATCGAAACATAAAATTCATGTCTACTACAGACGTACACTCCTCATGTGAAGATGGTTCATAGTTGGAAATAATAGTAAATGTTTATTCGTCATTCTAAACAAGTTTAAAAGGCTCTATTTTAGGTGTAAAGGCTTTTGCAACAACCATTCAAGCCTCTTTCTTCTTTGCCTGCTTTAATACACCCAGTTTATGACAACTCTTTGTGATATGATCATCTGCCTTAAAGTACTTGCAAAATTTTTCTCTACTTCTTTGTTTTCTTCTTATCTATGTCTTCCTTCTTTGACTATGTTGCATTAGCAAATTTCTAGTTACTAATAGATGAGCACCATTTACCTTTTCCCTTGTAACTATCCAAGAAAGCTTGATTTTCAATGCACATAAAGAACCTGTTTTGCATAGAGTGATGTAGTATACCAAAGACTAAATCCTTGAATGTTAAGATATTGAGATTTCCTTTAATAAGCAATGAAGATTATAAGCAAAACTATGATATGAATCTAGAAGAGCATTAAGAACATTGTACAGAAGTGAACTATGTGGGAAAACTTCATCAGCAAAAATCAACTACTCTTTTAGATATTTGATCTTTGTCAAAAAACTTTCCATAGAATCTCCTTCATTCATATACTCACTCTCCACCTCTTCTTGGAGGTAAGAAGCACGAGCCTCTTTTCTTACTTAGTATAATGTTGTATCGATATCCCAATCATTTTTGTTATTTTCTAAGAGTGAGTATGAGGGATAATGGCACAATCTATAGAAAAAGCTTTCAAATGAATGTGCTTGTGCATCTCTACCATCCCAAGGAAGTTGATCTAGAGTAGGTGCAAATCGAGTTGCAACACTACTAGAATATTTGAAAATCATAATCTTCAACACCATCTATATCACCTTCAATAAGTGTATTTGCAGGTGTAATAGGACATTTCTCAATACCTTGCACAATATCCCATAACCCATTTGCTACCAATACATGACACATCATGTATGCCCACAATGGGTAATTAGTGGCATCAAAATTATGATCAATAGGTGATAGATGCAATATATCAGTGCTTTTAGCCATGGCTAGTGAATAAAGACCTTGATGCAAAAAAAAATGACTCTATCTCAAAAATTTGAACAAAATATGTTATTGAGCTCTTCTAGACTTGTAGCAAACTTTGAAGTGCTTGTATAGAGGAACCAAAACTTGAATATATATTTGGCACAAAAGGGAAAAATTTCTTGCACAATGATTGTGATAGTGGATTCAGAGGAAGAAATAAGCTCAAATCAAAATTTTGACTCCATAGGGCAAAGGTGTTTTTTACTCCTAGTTGTGCAGAGTATGCTCACCAATTTTGATGCAATTTTGAGGTTGTGACTAGAGGAACCATACATGAAGCACTAACTTAGGAATTAGTTGGAGTTCAAGGTTTGTGGAAGCACATAAAGAACACATGGAAGAAGAAGCTTGGTGAACAACATAAGATATAATATATTACCAAGTGAATGTACAAAGATACTGAGCTCTTAGGGTTATGTGTATATAAAACCTGAGGGGCCAGGGGGGTGGAATCCTAAAGAGGGAGAAAAGTACCCCAACAGTCTTGAGTGTGTTGGGGTAATGCTTCTATGTATCACCATGAGACATATATGTATTCCTATGGCAACGGATATCTCTACCATTTGAGATCTCGAGGGTGAAGATTGAGTTTCAATGGAGTTAAGATTGTTAAGATTGAGATTACCAATGGAGCTAAGATCAAGAAAATGTGAAAACGAATAAATAGTCTAGCAATTAGTTAATCATAGAACAAATATCATTCGCATTTTTCTATTATGGAGGGTTTACGAATGAAATGATAAGAGAACAACCCAAGAATTGCGTACGCAGTATGCTCTAAATGTAGTCTATGTAAGACATCCTCATCAAAATACTTTATTTTCTTCTAGTTTCGGAAAAAGAAAAAGGAAGAACTGCATAGACATGTACCAAGTTTGTGCGTAGAATCGAGAGCATAAAATTACTGAATAGATCTGCAGAAACGAACCGAAGTAGTATCCCATCCACTCCTACAACTAATTTATTAGGAAAAAACGGAAATAATAAAACAGTGACGAACACTACGAGCAGACCATGTAAATCACTCAAAACGACGAATCGCCCGTCACAATGTCTGTCCCGAAATTTCGCAAACCTTTTCCGAATAGCGTCTCACCATCCGTTGGAGATTTATACAGTGATTGCACATAGTGATTGTATAATTTTTACAAAGTGAATCATTTGACTGCTAGCTTAGTCACATTCCTTCAATGTTTAGAATGCCCAAGTCACTTAATGTCTCGAGCTTGCCTTGCCCTGCCACGTTGATTTGCATACTTTTCCAGTATGCCATCGTTGATTCATCAAACTCTCGAATCCTATCGAGATACTTAAGAGACAGAAGATTTCTCTCTCTAATAACAACAAAGATACCTCGTTGGCCAAACTGATTTCTAGAAACAAGAGCACTTTTAGGCTTGTGGGCCTTCCAGGATGGAAGGGTCTTTATCTTCTCACTTTGTTATTCTTCCCCTATCAAATAACTCCGAGAGGCTCGAGCTTAGTTTGCTCCCTATGGAAGAGTTGGAATAAGGTGAAACAAGTTATCAAGATAAGTGAAGATTGGAAATGGGCTATCCGTACTAGACAAAATGATTTGCTATGTTTCCTTATCAAAGGCATCAGAGGTGTTGTGTTATACTCAAGGCATGACAGACAAGAGATGGATGAATGACACCCTAAGAGGGAGGATTAAGAAGTAATGCTGAACCATCTCTTTTGGGAGAAGTGGTTAGCCCATCATACTCCTATCTGGTAGCTCATGAGTTCAATTGCCACAATTGATATTAGGACCTAGGAAGCAGGCTTGGGCAAGGTGGATGGTAGGCATTCATGTCGCTTTCAAAGATGAGCCCATGAAAGATTTGAGTGTATCTCCCAATCCATAGGTCAGATTTAGACAAGTCAGGTACGGTTGGAAAGATCTTGAAATAAACTTTCAATGGATGCATCTAGATTGAGGATCCAAGATACCTATCATGGATGAGAACGAGGTTCAAGATATTGAGGTTGAGAACAAGGGGCTGAAGAGAACAAGGTTATTAACAAGGAAAGTTTCTAGAAAAGTGTCCAAGAAGTGGAAAGGCAAGGTTAAAGAGACCGAGGTTGAGAGAAATGGTTCAAAGAGATAAAGGTTGAGAACAAGAAGAAGACTGTGCAAGGGTGAGAACATCAATTCAAGGGGAGATCAAGGATTGATCATTGAGGGCAATGATCCCTAGAAGGGGAAGAGATTGTTAGACTCAAGATATGATAGGCAAAAGATGGTCAGACCACACCCTAAGAGAGAGGATTAAGAAGTAATCCTCAACCATGGCTTTTGGGGAAAGTGGCTAGCTCGTCACACTCCTAGCCAGTAGATCATGAGTTCAATTATGACATGCTGAGTCTTGGAACCTTCAAAAGGCTAGGAATTTTTGGAACATAAGTTTTCACTTGTGCAAACACCTTTGGAAACAAGAAACATGCCACTAGATTAGATTTGAGGACATTGAGTTGGGTAGGAGAGTGGACTATGAAGAATGGTGCCTCTTGCTGAGCAGACTCAAGCATGGGAGTGCTTGAGGACTCACCTTCTTATCGGGCATGACTCCCCTCACCTTGAGGGTCTTATATGGAACAATGACAATAGTCTTGATAAAATTATGAGATTCAAGATCATTGTGGACCTTCATGTCATGCTAAATATGAGATGGTATGTGGATTGGTCGAGTTTTAGATGGGATCTTGAGTTCCAATTTCTTTGGCATCACCTCATCGAGACTAAGAAATCAGTTCTTATGTGGAAAATCCTCCACTAGGGAATCTGGACCAATGTAAAAGCTAACGAAATTTTTGGAGCCCCTCCATGGTGCAAACGATGCCTTCATGGCAATGAGGACTTAGGACGCCTCTTCTTCTTATGCCCCAAGTGTCGGTCTGGTGTGCCCTTGGGAAAATTATTTTGCTATAGGAAGAAATCAAGTGGAAGCAAACGCTATTGGGTGAAGTGCTCGGTTGTTCTTCAGCACTGTGGAATGATATATGAGGAGAGACCCTTTGGATGATCTCGAAAGAGAGGTGTGCCGCCAACCTTGGTAGCCCTCTTTAAGAATGATCAAGAATCTTTTTCTCTTTTAGGAAAAAGAATTTCCAATTGTAAAAAGCATCCGCCTTTTAGGCATCAGAGAGTGTTTTTTCGGGAGAGCAACAAGATTAAAAGCAAGTGGACTCCCATGAAAAAGACGAAAGGGTTACCAATTTTTTGTGTAATGTCTTCTAGTAAGCTTTCAACAATTCCTAGTTTGTGGATTAAATGAGTCTTATGCCGTTCACTTGTAGAATTGTTCTTTCTAAATTAAAATTGTTTTTTTCTTTCTAAATTAAAATTGTTTTTTTTTATTAGTTAAAATTTGGAAGAATAGGCTATAGTTGAACTTCCTTTGAAAAAAAATACATAGTGATATGTATAATACTTAAATCGTGATTGTGTTTGCAGTCTGCACATCGTGGGTTTCAAAGGTTCAGGGGGCTGATCTCTCACTCTCATGATTCATCTACATTCGCTTGTGACTTGAGTCTTAGACGCGGCATCATTGCTTTGACATGTTTTGATATCCTATTTTTTTTTAATGTAAAGGAAGTTCGGCAATTGCCTACTCTCCCGGACTTGAATTAAATAAAGAAAAGTACAAGAGAAGGGGACTAGTGCCCACGGGACCCCCCAAATCCCACAAAGCAGGGGAAGCTTTTGATATCCTATTGGATGAAGTATAGAAAAACATACAACCGCGTATTAAAATTAAGACCGAAGAAACTGATGTCTAGTTTCCTCTCTCTCTCACCATATCCGTGTGTCTGTGGGGGCCCAGTTTATACGTCAGCCTACTGCGGTCAACCAGCTAACTGAAGCAACTTGTCTATTCCCTCTTGCAGAGCAGGCTCCAGCTCTCTGGTTACTTCCAGAACTTCTGCGTTCCCCGGCAAGGAGACTTAGAAGTTAGGACTCAGGAGAGGCTCGACTTTAGAAGTTAGGACTCAGGAGAGGCTCGACTTTGTAGGCGGTGGGACTCACGAAACCAAGAAGACAAGAAAAGGGTGCCTTTCCCATGAGTTAGCCTCGCAGCCCGCATCTGTTCATCGTCAATGCCTACCTGACTTTGCCTCCACCTGCAGTGTCGCCTTTTTTTAAGGAAGCTCGAACATTGAGAATTTGAGATCCCTATATGCTTGACTTGACTTGAACCAATTGAAGTGCGAAAAAAGACGAGCATACTGTCCATGGGATCTTTCATATCTCACAAAGCCACTATCCACGATACAGAGTAAGAAAACTCAAAAGGTTCAATTAAGGTAATAATTGGCAAAGGTTAGCTTGAAAGTTAAAATGAGATAATTGGTTTGAACTTGTCAACAATCTTGATTATTTCTAGACGAGTTTCAAAATCAGCAATGGTGTGAACAACCTAAAGGCATACACATTCATGTCAACACAAAAGTGTTGAGGGGTGTCCAAGGCAACCATCAAAGGTGTAGATCTCTAGATATGTTGATTGAATCTACAAGAAAGGTGGGTATGGTACCCATTAGACCTCCAATATCTCACAAAGCAAGAGTTAGATGCTTAACCATGGTTACGATACAAAACTTGAAACACTGCTAAGGTAGTAACTAGTTTAAAATTATGAGAAAGCCAAACTCATTTTGACCAGTCCAAAGGCTAGCAACAATTTTAAAGAGCCCAAGAACATACACATTCATTTCGACATGAGAGTGTCCATGATGTCTAACAAGGGCTAAACCCCCAACCTACCACGCAAGAATACTAATCAACTATGCCAACATGTCCAAAACTACTTGCCTTGCAATGGCCCCTTCTTAGTTCATAATGAACCTTCTGGTGTAGACCAATCCAATCCCTCTGTGTGGCAGTATAAATATTATAGAGTAATATAGAGAAATGAGCATTGGTTTGTGACAGCGAAGACTCAAAGCCCTAAGATTTTTTGCGAATCCCCGCTCTGTCGGGAGCCCATGTTGATGGATTTGCAAAAGATGTATTTGGACACACACACACATACATATATATATATATATATATATATATATATATATAGTTTGTGTGTCTATATTATATAGATGCTTGATTGACGGTCCAAGCAAGCGTTCATGTTGCTCTAGAGTTCATATAGTTTTGCCACAGTTGATTGATGGTCCCAGCCTAAGTACACTCTGTAAGGCCTTTGTTTTGCGTTTTCCTTCTTCAAAAGCAAGTTTGGCAATAGGTTACTCTCTTACATTTTAATCAATAGAAAGAACAACTATACATATGACCTGTCCTAGCACCAATGGGACCCCTTGAATCCCACAAAGTAGAGGTTGCTTAAAACTTGTTAGAAGACATTACACAAAAGGTTGATAATCTTTTTGTCCTTCTCATTGGCGACCCACTTGGTTTTAATCTTTTTGCTCTCGAGGAAAAACACTCTGTGATGTCTAAAAGGCACGGATTTCTTACAATTGGAAATTCTTTTTCCTAAAAGAAAAAAAAGATTTTTCAATCAACCATTCTTTAAGAGGGCTACCAAAGTTGGCAACACACCCCTTTTTCTAGATCTTCTAGAGGGCCTCGCCTCTTATAGCATTCCAGAATGCAGAGGAACAGCTAATTACTTCACCCGACAACATTTTCTTCGAGTTGATTTGTTCTTACATCAAGAGGATTCTCCCAAGGGCCCGCCAGACCCACATTGACTTTGGGCATGAAATGAAGAGGTGTCTCAAGTCCTCATTGCCATGAAGGCACCATTTACACCATAAGTGGGCTTCACAATTTTTTTTAGCTTTTACATTGGTCCAAATTCCCTGGTGGAGGATCTACCACATAAGAACCGCTTTTTTATCTCGATGAAGGGATGCCAAAGGGGTTTGGAACTTGAAATCCCACCTAAAATGTGACCAATTCAAACACCATCTCCTATTAAGCATGCCACCACTCAGAAACAAATAGAATAATAAAAGGACTTGAGAAAACAAATAAACAAACAAACAAAGAGAGATTCAAAGTGAGAAAGAGAGAACTAAAACTCTCAAATCTCGAAGACCATTGCAGCTACAAGCATGGTGATGTCCATTTGTGCACTCCAATATGTAGCATAGATGGAGATCTAGAGGAACTCTAGATAGAGGGCTTGATATTGTGCAATGTTTTGTAGAGCTTCACATGGGCCATGCTTATGTAGCTTTTACAATGTGAGTCCTTGTAGATAAACGTAGTTTAGAGAGACAAAAAAGTTCCTAGAATATAGAATCTGACATTATCTTCATGACCATAAATCATATGGTCTAGGCCCTCTGAACAATTGGGATAGGCCCTCTAGACCCTACAAAAGGAGGAATGCGCTCCCCCCCCCATACTCCCCTAATGAAGGTTCTATGGGGAAACTCCACGATGCCACAGGGCCTTTATTTTCACTTTGAATGGCAACCCAAGGACACAAAAGTTTATGTATTATCTAATCTCATGGCTAGGATTCCAAAGAATCATCTATTTACAATCATGGTCACACATAGGCCTTATCCAACTTGGAAGTTAGAGTTACACGAATGTTTGTGCTCTCACAAAAACTTATTTTCATAATGGATACTTACAATTTAGCCAATCATGGATCATTTGTGGTCACTTGAGGGTGGAGTTTTGTGCATATTTAACAAACGACTCATAAATGAAAATCACATATTGTAACACGATTCTAAACCTACCCAAGGCATTTATACCCATCCATTTGTCTTTTGGTAATGCTTCTATGTATCACGCACGCATATATGTATTCCTATGACAACAAAAATGTCAAACATTTGATGTGAAGATTGAGTCTAAATAATCCAATTGTAATCCACACTAAAACTTTGTGAGATAACCAATGGAATTAAGATAAAAAAATGTAAGAATAAATCAGTACTCGGCAATAAGTTAATCATAGGACAAATATTATTTGCACTTTATATAGTACATGGTTTAATTAAATTGAGAAGAGAGAAACCAAGGAATTGTGTACACAATATAATCTGATGAGTTACACGTTTGAGATACATATCGTGAAATGTATGTTATCCTTTTGGGGCCTTTCTCCCTATATGATATGTAACACAGCCTACACCTAAATCGGCCAAAACATGTATGAGCCACATACACTCAACAATCATTGTGAAAGTTGTTGTAATCTAACAACTAGAAGTGGCTATATTAAATTGCTTCTTGCTCAACCAAGATATGCATGACGTACCAAGCATGAAGCAAAAACCAGTAGTGAACACATAGTATCATAGAGACTAACCCAATCTTAAAGAGAAAACCCATAAATTCATGGATAAGGATCCTCCTTGACCATCCGTTGCCCAAATCATTTAATATCTCGAGCTTGCTCTGCCACGTTGATTTGCATCAAATTCTCGAATTCTATCGAAATACCTAAGACACGGAAGAGCAGCACTTCTGCTTCCTGGTTACTTCAGAACTTCTCCATCCCCCCTTTTCTGTGTCGATTTAGAATTGACTAGGTTGCGCGTATGCGGGCATTGTACGGACCGACTTGACTTTGTAGGCGGTGGGAATCGGGACTCGTCACTAACGAAAAGAAAAAAGGGCCTTTTTCCATGAGCTAGCCAACGACTTTGCCTTGCGTGCGCCTACTTTTAAGGGAGCTTGACTAGACTTAAATGAGATCCCTATATGCTTGAATTGACTTGAATTAATTGAAGTAGAAAAAAAGACGAGCATACTGCCCATGCGATCTTTCATGTCTCACATAGCTATTAGCCACTATCCACGATACAGAGTAACAAAATCCAGAGGTTGAATTAAGGTAATAATTGGCAAAGGTTAGCTCTAAGGTTAAATAAGATAATTGGTTTTGAGTTATCAAAAGTGTCAATTATTTCTAGGTGAGTTTCAAAATCAGCAATGATGTGAACAACCCAAAGGCATACACATTTTTGTCAATACAAAAGTGTTGAAGGGTGTCCCCAGCAACCATCAAAGGTGTGGATCTCTAGGTATGTTGATTGAGGCTATATGACAGGAGGGTATTGTACCCATGAAACTCTCCACATCTCACAAAGCAAGAGTTAGATGCCTAACCATGGTCACGTTACAAAACTCAAAACACTCTTAGAGTAAGTAGTTTGAAAGTACGAGAAAGCCAAACTCATTTTGAACAGTCCAAAGGCTAGCAACAATTTTAAATAGCCCAACAACATACACATTCATTTCGACATGAGGGTGTCCATGATGTCTATCAACGGTTGAACCCCCAACCTACCACGCAAGAACTCTAATCAACTATGCCAACATGTGCAAACTACCTACCCTTGCCTTGCAATGACCCCTTCTTAGTTCATAGTGAACCTTCTGGTGTAGACCGAATCCAATCCCTCTTTGTGGCAACATAAATATTATAGAGTAATATAGAGAAATGAGGATTGGTTTGTGATAGCGAAGAGTCAAAGTCCTAAGTCTTCTTGCGAATCCCCGCTGTGTCGGGAGCCCATGCTGATGGATTTGCAAAACATGTATTTGATTGATGGTCCAAGCCAGCGTTCATGTTGCTCCGGAGTTCATATATTTTTTCCACAGTTGATTGATGGTCCCAACCTAAGTGCACTAGCGCATCGATTGTTCTACTCAGTAAGCCCTTTTGTTTTGCTCTTTCCTTCTTCAAAAGCAAGTTTGGCAACAAATTACTCTCTTAAACTTTAATTAATAGAAAGAACAATTATACATATGAACAGGCCTAACATCCATGGATCCTCATAGGAGGTCCACTTGCTTTTAATCTTACTGCTCTAAAAAAAAACACTTTGTGATGTCTAAAAGGCACAGACTTCTTACAATTGGAAATTCTTTTGCCTAAAGGAAAAGAGACTTTTCAATCAACCATTCTTGAAGAGGGCTACCAAAGTTGGTAGTACACCACTTTTTCTAGATCTTATAGAGCACCTCACCTCTTATAGCATTCCACAATGCAGAGGAACAGCTGATCACTTCGCCCAATAACAGTTGCTTCCAGTTGATTTGCCCCTACGACAATAGGATTCTCCCAAGGGCCCGCTAAACGCACATTGACTTGGTGCATGAAATGAAGAGGTCTCCCAAGTCCTCATTGCCATGAAGTCATTGTTTACACCATAAAGAGGCTTCACAATTTTTTTTAGGTTCTACATTGGTCCAAATTCCCTGGTGGAGGATCTACCACATAAGAACCACTTTTTTATCTCGATGAGAAGATGTTAAAGGAGTTTGGCTGAAATCCCACCTAAAATACGAGCAATTCAGACATCATCTCCTATTAAGCATGCCACAAAAGTCTATATTCTTCTGAAATCTTGGAATTTTCTTCAAGACTATTGTTATTGTGCCACCTTAGACCCTCAATGAGAGGGGAGTCATGGCCAATAAGGAGGCGAGTCCTCGAGCACTCACAATTGAATTTGCTCCATAGCACGTACCACTCTTCATAGTCCGGTCTCTTATCCAAGTCAATGTCCTTAAATCTAATCCGTTGGCATGTGTCTTGATACCACAAGTACTTCCACAAAAAAACCTTTGTTCCAAATCTTCCTAGTTTTTTGGATGTTCCAACAGTGAACAACTCTCATACCCTTGATAGGGAACCAGACCGAATCATTTTGTCTAATACCGGCTGCCCATTTCCAATCTTTATTGATCTTGACATACTGTTTCACTTTGGTCCAACTCTTTCACAGGAAGCAAGCTAAGCTTAAGCCTTTGGGAGTCATCAGATAGGGGGAGAACATAAGAATGAGAAGATCTAGACCTTTCCACCTAGGAAGGCCCACAAGCCTAAGAGTGTTCTTGTGACTAAAAATCAATTTGGCCCAAGAGGCTTCGCTATTGCTCCATGCTTTAATTAACCATTTGGCTGCCAACTTATTAGCTATTCCTTCAATGTCAATAGAGCATTTCTAGAAATTCTTTCCAATTTGACAATCTCTTGGTCCTTTGGTCTCTAGCAAGAGAGAAAATAAATAATCAAAGAGAAAAGGAATGTGTTAAACACCATAGTTTGCCCCTCGAGGTTAGTTTACATACCTTACTAATATGTCAACTTGTTATTGAGTTTAAAAAGAGCCTAGTTCCATCACTCATCCATTGAAACGTAGAATCCCATCGAATACCTAACAAGCAAAAGATTTACCACTATGGGTTAACTCATTACCATGGTCAAGCAAATTTTGAGATGGATGCGCAATAAAAGCTTTGAAAGCGATTTTAAAGTGGTTTATTTTGGAGCTTCATAGCTCACAAAATGTATTTAAAAATCATAAATGTATTTAAAAAACACCAAAAGGTATCAATTCTATCAAAATGCAAGTTCTTCGTTACTGGAGGAAGCCAAAACGACAGTCAATGCCTCTATTATGCGCGCAGAAGCACAATGAGAATAAGTCAAATGAGAAGGAATGCGTCAATCCTTTTGCGCTGCTAAAGCTCTCATATCATAGCTTCTTGTCTGAATTACAACGTATGTGACATGATATAATTCTTTTCGGAGACTTAGTCCGTGATCATGTGGAGGGGAGTCTCTACCCTCTTTGTACTTATTTACATATTCTTCAATTAATTTTTTTGTCGTTCTTTTTGAAAAAGAAAAATATGTTTGTCGTTTTGCCCTTCAAAATGAGAGGGATGTATTAGAAAGATAAGATTAGAGACCGGAGAAGGTCAAGCTGCGAGAGCTCAACATTTCACGAAGAAAAGAGAATTCATGAAGCAAAACTTAATGGACTGATAATATTCTTTAATACTCACATTCACCATTCTTTTTTATCTTATGAACTACATTGAAGAAGGCTTGAATTAAGGTCCTTCATCAACACCTAGCACCTACTATTAAGAATCAACAAAGTTGGAAGCTCTGCAAAGGATACGATAAGGGAAAGGATGGCTCTAAAACGAGACGAGTAGAATTCCTTGAACGTTGCCACAACAAGCACCACCGTTGCTACCGTTTCCAATGAGAATTGAGAATGTTCGGAAGCCAACGAGAGACATCCACAAAGAACATTTCTTTAATCTCACAACGAAGCTGGCAAACCATCCTACCAGTGCACCCTATCGGTAATGAAATCTTCTAGCAAGAAACATTGATAACAACTAAAACCAAAAATGCAAGATTTTGTTCACCTCTTCTAGGAAGAAACACTCAAAACAACTAAAACCACAACTAGAAAAAACATGGGAAACTTTCAAATAAGGTTCTTTCACTAGGGGCTTGGATGACTATTATAAGCATAAGGGTGTACATATGAGACATAAGCCTCCTGATTTGATGCTCCCAACAAATTCTCTCACGTCATATGCATTGATTGCCCTTTGATAATTAATTAAGTGCAATAAAATTAAAGTAAATAAATTAGGAACAAAAGTAGAAGTGTAATTAAGAATAAAGGAAAATAAGATATATATAATAATGTAAATAAAAATAATCTAGAGAAAAATAGAAAGAAAATGTGTAAAATAGAAAAATAAAAAGAAAATCTAAAAAGAAAAACAAGATATAATAAACAAGAAAAAGAAACAAAAAGAGGATCAAAGAAGAAAAATGATCAAAGTAAGATATATACTTTTTCTTTTTACTAATATCGAATGCACTAATGGGATTTTTTTTTCAAAATTGGAGTTTTTTAGAGCCAAATTAAAGCAATAGTGAAAAAGTGAAGCGATTTGATCTATAGCAACACATGTGATACTGGAACATGGAAAACCCAATCTACTTGTAGCAAGTAGCGAAGCAAACTTGGCATGGAGAAGAACGTGCAATTCATCTCATGATTGGATCCTTATATACTTAGATAGCTAACATTGTTGTATTAGCATCATCCATTTTATGGGTTTTCACCTATACCATTGTATATTTCATTACACCCATGAATAGTGATTATGTTATTTCCTCTACCGATTATGTTACTTTGATGTTCTTCATCCAAAACAATCATGTTACCACATCCACATACTTCCCCACTCCCCTTGAAGCACATGAAAGGGTCCATCAACTATTCCTAAAGGTGCCTAGCGCACATCACCACTGGTCAGATGGGTGACAGGCTTGATCCACTTGGTCATCCATTAGCATCCCTGCCTCCTTGACCTTACGACAATGGATAGAGGATCCAATGGGTCAAAGACCTCCATAATGCATAAAAAAGAAGTAGGAGAAGATAGGAAAAAATACACAAAAGATGCAGAAACACGAAGGAGAAGATGAATGAGCGAGCAAATTAAGTAAAACAATGGAAGGAAATCATTGCAAAAAAATCCATGCACTAGGTGGAGTACGATGCATATAGGGGTGCGTTGTTCCAATACGCAAATCATGGATACATGGTGTTAAGAATTCCAGGAATTGTAATATGGAAATAGTTTGGTTCCATTAACGAGAAGCCATAAGGGTTCTTCAATCAAAGTCTCTAGGTGAAATGTAGCCCAATCCAACTAAGCCAAAATTTGGTAAGGCCTAAACCATCACACTCAAAGTTTTCCTATAGTGCATTCAACTTTGGAATTATAGAACAGAACCAATCGGCCTTTAGTAAACATAGAAGCTTTAAGAATGTACTCCCCACAAGTTAGGTATCTTTGAACTCAAGTTAACATGAGTTAACTTGAGTTAGAAGGCTCTTTGGGCAAACCTCTCGCCCCATGCTCCCCATGGGGGTTGAACCCATGACCTCCTCTTTCAAGACCTTGAGACTTAACCACTAGGCTATGTGGATCACTTGTTTAATACAACACATGAACTTATGTTTAAGTCTAAGCTCTAGCTCTTAGGTCATACACATGAGTGACCAAACGATGTTAGATTTCAAGTCTTTCTGAATCAATCGGACTCTTAGATCCTAGAATTACTTTATTACACCTTTTACGTTGTTCGATAGCCCCATAAGACACTAAGAAGAAGCTGATCCACCATTCAAGATAATCAATGATGGGGTTCTTTAACATGGTTGATTAAATTTTATTTCTACTTTCATCCAAGCCATTGGCACAAGGATAATAAGAGTTACTAAATTTATGGATAATCTAGAGATCTTAATTAAGTGTAGTAATTAAATCATTGGTGGAATGAGTTCCCTGATCAGAAACAATTTCCAAAGGACAATGAAAACACGAAAAAACTTCATGAGTTAGGCAGTGCACAACCATCATAGCCATTGCCAATTTCTTTACCCGTGCTTTAGCCTATCACATAGCATAATCAATACAAGTTATGATATAAAAATTATTAGTAGAAATAGAGGGTGGAGTAATTGGACCAATGAAATCAATGCCCTATTCTTGGAAAGGTTCTAAGGCATTACGAGTTGTAAAGGAAAATGGGCACATGGAAGAGGTTGATCGATACATTAGCAAGGATCCCAAGCTGTAACATATTGATAGGGTGGCTCCATTGTGGGCCACCAAAATCCACTCCAAAGCAAACTTCTAAGGCTAGATCAAATGAAAATTGGCCACTAGTGGGGTGAGTAAGAGCAAGGGCAAGGACCATGGGAACTTCATGATTGGGCACGCATCAAAGCCATGTCCCGAATTAATCATAATAATAAATTTAACCAACAATGAGTCAAACGTGTCAACTATAAAAAGCATCTTTCTAGCATGCTATAGTAGGGAGATGTTTAAGAGGATAGTCAATTGTAAAAAAGGTGAGCAAAGTATCATAGTAAGATGTAGAGAAATCCCACAGCATTGGCAAGTGACTAGGTTGAGAGTTATAGATAGCAAGAGAAGAGTTATCAACAATAGTAGGATCTCCACCAAAATCTAGTCAAGACAGAAAGTCTACCATGAGAAGAACTAGGGCAATGAATTACATCATACTCAAATTTTTGAAGTAATAAGACCCAACAAGTTAACTAACCCCCCGAATTGTGTTGGTGCACAGGATAGGTAAGGGCTGAATGACCCACATGAAAAGTAAATTTCCAACCCAAAAGGTAATGGAAAAATGTCTTGATAGAATAGATGAGGTCTAAACATTCTTGTTCAATAACAAAAGAGTTACACTCAGTAGGGGCCAATCTATGACTAGCATAAAAGACCAACCTATACCATTTATTGTAAACTTGCATGAGAAAACTAGGCAATATGAGAGGCATCCACCAAGACATCGAAGCGAATATCCCACTTGGGCACTTACAGAATGGGTGCTTGAGTTAAAAGTGTTTTGAGAGATGTAAAAATAGCTTGACAATCTTCCATCCACTCAAATTCATTTGGGGTAGTGGTTCTAGTTTGATTGTTGAGGTACTAGCATTTGTGGCTGACAAATTTTTGTATTGTTTGTTCATTCTTCCCTTCCTCCATTTTGCAAGCAAAGAAAGTCAGGTTCTAAAAACATAGAGCTCCTTATCAATATCCACAACTTATTGATGATTTTTAGCTTCCTTTAGTTTGTCATATGCATGGGAAAAATGTTCTTGTGTTTCATACCATATATATACGTTTCCCCATGAGTTCCATTTGTGTCATTTGGTCTAGTATTTCTTTGATAAACTAGCTCAAGTGGAAGATTAGGATATTGTTTCACTACTGGTTGCATTCAAGGGGCTACATGTGGCATCATAAAAGTTTGAGGAACACCTTGCAGTTTATTTCCTTGCATTGGATTTACATGACTTCAACTTGCTAGATCCAAGATCTTGGTAACCCATAGAATGCACTTCGTTATGTAAATTGGTCATCTCCTTTGATAGAGAAGCCTGCATGATAATTACATTATCCAACTGTTTACATAGAATCTCGAGTTGGAGTTCTATTGGACTCCTCGATGTAGATGCAACATTGGTTGTAGTCGTTGTCATAATTACATTAGGATCAATAGAAATAGGCATTTCTCTTGGTTGCATTTGAACAAGCCTATCATAGAGTAATGCTTCATCTAAGCAAAAACCTCAATCTCTATTCGACTCATTTGACAATTATCTATCTGTCTTTTACCTAGATCCTAGATCCTTCTCTCCAGTTTTGCCTTATCTTGAGGACTTAGGATATTAAGAAAATGAATTACAAGATCCAAGGTCAAAGAATATTGATCATCTTGGGCAATTAGGAAAATTTCCTCATAAAGTCAATCCTCAAAGTAGAAAAGTTATGTAACTTTCTTGAAAAGTTTCCTAGTCTTTGCTTGCATGCAGGCATATCACATCTAGAATGAATTTTAAAACAACCGGATCAAAGTATTGTGTGAGAATATCATCGATTAATCCATCAATTTGTGCCTATTATTCACACACATTGAAATACTCAGTGACAATTAAATCAATAAGTTTTCCTTTCTCTTTCGCAATGGCTTGCACCAATCTTTCTCCTTGGTTTTTACATCATAACGACTTTAAATGATTCTTCCATTTCTTTTCTCTGGTTTGCCTTAGAGTGCAAGACTATGTCCAATTTGATAGGTTCTATTATGTCTCTTAAATTGGAGTAGAGCTTCAAGAAGAGGCCAATTACACTCTTAACCAAGGAAGACCACTCACCTAGGTTTAGACTCAAACTCCTGAAGCTCTTCATAGGAGTTTGGATATGTATGAATCATCTTTTGTTTTTGTAACTCTCAATCGATCACCCATGTTAGAGTCTAAAACCTTAAATCTCACTCTAGGTTTAAGCGTAGAGTCTTTTATCTCACTCTAGGTTTAGGTCTAGAGCCTTGCATCTCACTCTAAGTTTAACTTTAGAGCCTTGAATCCCACTCTAGGTTTACGCGTAGAGTCTCGAATCTTATCCTCGGATCAACTTTACTTTTGTTTTAGAGTTTTCCTTTGAACTGTTAGTTTTTGTTACTTGCTTCTTTTTATGCTCTCCAAATACTTTCCTCTTTTTAATCTTCTCTAACTTCGAATGCTCTTCAACATCACTCTTTTCTTTTCCTTTCTCTTTCCTAATGGAATTCTTTTTCTTTTAATTCATTTTCTTTTGAGGCTTCAATAAAGTTATCTTTAGTTTTATTTGTGATTTTTTTCTTTTTATTTTTATGAAATTTTGATTTACGTTACGAAAATTGCAATGTTACCTAACTACAATTACTATAGAATGTGATCATAATGGTGTCCTAAAACTAATGCAAAGTGGAATGCTTGTTCACAAGCAAACTAAACAAATCTTCGATTTCAATTCAATGCAATGTAAGTGTCGAATGAACTTCAAAGTATGATTACCTCCAATTCGTTTTGATAAAGAGGCTTTCAAAACTTGTGCAGTGAGAATATTATCTACATTAATGAGCAGATCGAACCCTAAATATAAAGGAAAAATAAATATGCACTGTACTTCACTGTGTATCAGTTGATGTACCGAATAAAGCAAAGGGGGGAGACTATTCGGGACCTCGGCATGGCTTGAGAGTTTTTTGTGGAGGACTAATTTTTCCTTTGTATATAAGTTCCTACATAGGAACTTCTCTTTACCCACTTTTTGAGAAACTCAATAAAAACCCATCTTCATAAATTAGAATTTCTTTTTTGCAAAATGTTTTCCTTTTAGTTTTTAATTTCCTTTTAGATTTTAGTTTCCTTTTAGATATTTAAGATCTTTGTTGCACACATGCAAGAGTTCTATCTCTCTTCAAGATTCCTTCTTGATTTCCCTAACTTCCCACTACATAGCAGATCTTTTTTTCTATTTCAAGAACATGTCGTATTTTGAGCACATGTTCTCAACGGATTCCTTATCCTCTCCTATATAAGGAGAAGTTCTTTTTGTAATCTTTGTCCCTTGGTTATAGACTTTAACTCTATGAAAAATAGAGAAGGTTTCATTTGTTATTCTCCTTCTTCTTTGTGTGCAGTGACATTGGTCTTGATCCATGGATTTGCATGTGGGTGTGCTTGTGTGGGAGGATCTCCACCCTTGCTCCTTGTGTCGTTAAGCTTGGAGCCATTGTGCATGAGCATGGGCATGCCTCCACTTGCATTCTTTCCCCCCAATGTGCAGGAACCTCTATTTTGTGAGATGCACCTTGACACTTGGAGGAGGATGAGTATGTGTGACCTTTGGGTAGCCAAGGGTACCACTTGATTTTTTTTTATTTTTAAAGTTTTAATTTGTGTTCATTTATATTTTTGATTGAGGACCCTCCCTTAAACCCACTTCTCTCTCAGTCTCATACACACAGACACCTCCACACACAACGATATGGGAATTACTCTCCACCATTGTCATTTCTTGTTTTGCATGACTGCCTTGAAAAGGGGAATGGGAGTGCAGAGGCTCTCTCTTTAGCCCTTCGCTCTCTTCATTTTTTCAAGAAAACCAAAAAGAAATTGGTGAGTTTGTGATTTACAGTTTCTCACGAATGTCACACTAGATTGGATACCGCCTCTCACGTGAGAGTGAGCTTCAAGAATCTAGAAACGTTTGCCCATCCACACAAAATTGGTGGCTAACGCAAGCATAGACTTCTCCCTCTCTCCCTCATAATGTCAACAAAAAAAGCACGATTTGTTTCGGACATGAGAGCCATTAAGTCTCCCTCTTTGGGCTTTTAAATGACCTCTCATATAAGCATAGGTGGAACTTGTTGGGTGTGGGAGCTCCTTCCTTCTCACTACCCTTTCAAGTTGAATGGATGTAATTACGTGGTTGTTGGAGGAGGGTACTACTCTCCTCCTATTCGACCATGGGTCCATTTTGGATCTAATTCATTCTAAGCTCCTAGTCTAGTGCATTCCTATGGCTGCTACTATGAGGATTGACCTCTATTGAGCTGTTCTTGCTCTTACATCTACTATAGGGCATGGGATTGAGCTTTATGCAAGCTCCTCTTCTCGTCTTCTACTCAGCAACATTGGCAAGTTAGGGTAAAGCTTCCCCAGCCCCACCTTTTCTATCTATCGTCGAGCTACCTCTGCTCTTACATCTACTATAGGGCATGGGATTGAGCTTTGTGCAAGCTCCCCTTCTCATTTTGTACTCAACAAAATTCGAAAATTAGGGCAAAGCTTCCCCACCCTGACCTTCTCTATCTAGTTTCGAGGGACTCCACCAAGGTGATCCGCTGCTCTTTGTTTGAGAGCATGGTGTGGAGCATAGCTCCTCATTCTTTTCATCTCTACAAGCTCCCCTTGTGCACATCTTCGTGGCTACTCTATCACAATCGTGTGATCTTAAGCTATCCTATTTTCTATATGGTTATGTTGGGAGTTGAGCTATTGCTCCCACTACTTACTTGCTCTCAGTGGAATGAGTCTGAGGAAGGCTCCCCATGCCCTTTGCAACAACCTGTTCCCTCCTCCCATCTTGTTGATGAGAAACAAATCTTTGGGACTGAATGCCTCTAAAGCTCCCTCCATTGTTGCATGCGCTATGTCAAAGTCAAAATTTCCCTCACCAAATTCTTCAACATGTGTTATGTGCTTGGTTCGTAGCTACTTGTATCATCCTTGACTTCCTCTAGGCCCCCATCCACCTCTTTGGATGCATGGGTTGAGCTCTAGCTCCTCCATCAACCTATTGTGCTTGATTGTTTGGTTGGGGTTGAGTCATGCTCCCCTAATTCCATCCTTTTTCTCAACCCAAGGCTCCAAATCATCTACTAGGGAAGCTAGGTTTTGAGCACGCTCCCTTATCTATGCAAGATCCATCCTCCAAAGATACATTAACTACTTGAAAAAACTCATGGTGACCTCTATACATCTTGGGTAGACCCACGTGATTGTGGGAGGATGATCTATCCATGAAGAAAGGGTCATTCAAGATCTCTATCAATATGTGGCGTATGGCCCAACTAAAGCTCAAAGCTCTACCTTATTGTGTTGATTGATTTTTAGTGAATAATTATGGCTAACCTCATGTTTGGGGGAAATTTTGACTTCTCCAAAATTTGTCCGCAAGGCAATTAAGGAGCTACACAAGTAATCCATATTTCTACTTTCTTCTTCCTCTTCATGAACTAGCACCTTTGGACTTTTCTCATTCGAGCCTCAATGTTGTTTAGAGTTTTCTTTCTAACCTTATACTCCACCTATGTATGGAGTCTATGTCCATGATCCTTTTACAAGATGTAACCATATGGTTGAAGGCAAGATCATGAGTACTATAAACCTATTATTGTTAAGGATTAAGCTCTAACTGCACCATGTTGAATATCTTCCTTGCACACATATGAGCATACTTCACAACCCCTCTTTCCTTGCACATGCAACAAAACACAATTCCTCCCCATCATGCATGCCAACACACTGAGCTCATGCTTTGTGCCTTGCAATTTCCAAATCCGTTGGTAGTGTCATACTCACTGACCTTCGAGATGTTCCCATTGGAAAATATGACCGGTTGCCTCTTGTGTGAATGTGCTCACTCATACTTTCACGTTGCATTATTTGGCACTTGAGTTGCGAGATTTTATGACATATGCCAATTCTCCACTTGTTGGGAGCTTGCACTAAGGGAATTTATGGAATCATCATTATTGTGCCGCTATTCAATCCCATATTCACACTATGCATGCATGATAAGGGTATGATGCTCATATCGTGGAGGTATTCATCGCTCATTCACCTAGTTGGATAATGAACAAAAAATGGTGCACTCATTCTTGGTTTTTTTTGGAGAGGCCTAGAAGTTTGAAGATTATAATCTTAAATTCAACGCTCGATTCCATACTTTTTGGAGTTTATATTCCTGTGATGATAGATTTTTGAAGTCCATGAGGTTTTTAGCTTGTTCTCAACCATCCGATTGGGGTTTTGTGACTAACTATTGGAGTTAGACATCTGCGGAAGCACGCGAACAACACAAGGAAGAAGAAGGAGCTTGAGGCACAACACACAATGCTGAATGTATTACCACTAGAATGTACAAAGATAAGCAGCCCATTAGGGCAATAGGTGTATATACAAGCCGGGGAAAAAAACCTCCTAAAGAAGGAAAAAAGTGCCCCGGTGTTCCTAGAGTGTTCACACACATCACTACCTAAATATATCAACAAATCCCCCCTAGGAGTGATGTGGTGAACAAGGAGCTGGCACTCATGTATAAGGAAGTGCCAAGCTATGTGGAATCAATTCTCAAAAGGAAGTAAGCCCAAAGCTTTGTAGAAAGCTTCAAACTTCTCCCTTGGTAGAGCCTTCATAAAAAGGTTTGCAATGTTCTCGTCCATGGGCGCATAAGCCAAGCTGATCTCCCCAGCAAAAAACTTGTCCGTGACATAATGATAATGCCCCTCAATGTGCTTAGTGCGAGCATGAAATATAGGGTTCTTCGTAATTGCCAATGCGTTCTGCCTCTTAGTGAAGATGGTGGTGGCAGAAGAGTGACCAACAACCAAATCCTCCATAAGGCATCTGATCCACACACACTCAACAATGGATGTGAAAGCTGCACTATACTTAGCTTCACAATTGGAAGTGGCCACAGTAGGCTGATTCTTGTTCAACCAAGATATACATGAGCTACCAAGCATGAATCAAAAGCCACTAGTGGACACACAAGTGTCATAGCAACCAACCCAATCATTGTCAAAAAAAGCATGCAAATCTGATGGTAGTGATCCCCCCTTGGGATAAAACAATCCAAGTAGCCGGGTACCACTCAAGTAGCAAAAGATGTGCTTAACCGCCTGCCAATGCTTGAAACCTAGGCAATGCATAAACCTAGTGAATATCTAGCTGAGTAATGCATAAGTAAATCAAGCATCCAACGTCCTACTGATAGACAACAACATCAAATGCAGCTCGAGCATCATGCAGACTCAATCAAAAACCTCTCTCCATAGGGAGTGGCAAAAGGCTTATAGTCTTCAGGCCAAAACACTCCAATAATGTGTCCATATATTTCATTTGACAAAATCCATTCCACCATCAACGTGCATAAATTGAATGCCCAAATAGTGATGCAAATGTGCCAAATCAGTCATCTCAAATGTTGCATGCAAATTGTCCTTAAAATTAGCAATATGGGTGTCATAAGGACCATTGAGCAACATGTCATCAACATACACCTTAATGATCAGAAGTACATCATTAGCACGCTTAACATATAAGGTGCTTTCAGTTGGACTATTCTCAAAAGCATGTGCAATGAGATAGGCATGTATCATTTCATACCAAGCATGTGGTGCTTGCTTTAAACCATATAATGCCTTCTTTAAGCTGCACACCTCTTTATCATGCCCTTTCTGTACAAAGCCATGTGGCTGAAAAACATACACTTCTTCATGCAAGATACCATTCAGAAATGTTGTTTTAGTGTCCAAGCGATTTTCATTCCAACCATGATGAGCTGCAAGTGCATAGATGCTACAAACAGTATTCATTCGGCAAGTAGGAGCAAAGGTTTCATCAAAAGCAATGCCCCTTACTATGCATAACCCTTTGCAATAAGCCTAGCTTTATACCTGTCAATTGTTCCATCAGGTTAGCTTCAGCTTGTATACCCACTTAGTGGCAATGTCTTTCTTGCCAGGAGGCAATTCACATAAAGACCAGGTACCATTTTTCATGATAGCATCATATTTAGATTGCATTGCAGCCATCCAATGTTCATAATTTTGTGCTTCATCAAACGAAACAAGTTTAGTCTCATCACAAAGACTAGAGGTAGCCATAGCATAGCAATCTGATGCAAAAGAGCTACTATGAGAGCCTGATCGATAATGATATCACATAGTTGCATCTAATTTTCTATCACGCAAGGTCTGCACCAACCATTTTGGCGTAGCTTTTGCTTGCTCAATATCAGCTCTCTCATCAACAAGTGCATCATGTAAAAGTGCATCAGAAATGGAATGATCTACATCATCACATGAAACCTACAAAGGCTAAGAAGTTGCCTCATTAGGACCAGTACTAGACTTTCCACCTGTAAAAAGATGCAGCAAAGTATGATACATGTGTTTGGAGCTAACAGATGTCTCCTTAGTACATGAAAGCAATGGTTGAATAACATCTTCCACAAAAACGACATCATGGCTAACCAGATTGTGTTTAGTTTGTGGATGATATAGTTGATAGCCTTTACTTTTAGAAATGCACCTAACAAAAATACATTTTACTCTTTTATCATCCAATTTTCTGCAATGTTGTTCAGACACTAATGCATATGCTAGACAACCAAAAACATGCACATGAGAAATAGATGTCTTGCAACCATGCCAAGCCTCATATGGAATGATAGATTGTAGTGCTTTAGTAGGACACCTACTCAGTACATATGTTGCGCACATAACAGCCTGAAGCCAGAAACTATGTGCTAAAGCCTGACTCCTGATCATACACCTCGCCATATCCATGAGTGACCTATTCTTTTGTTCAGCAACTAAATTTTGTTGAGGTGTATATGACACTCTACACTCATGTTTTATCCCACGTTCAGCCTGAAACGCATTAAAGTCAGATGACATATATACCCCCCCTCGATCAGAACGGAGGGTGCCCATTTTACATGGTGACAGATTTTCAGCCAAAACTAGAAACTCTTTGAAGCACATAAACACTTCGGACTTTGCCTTCAATGCTGAGAATTATGCACTACACATGCCAAATCATTTATAGATCTTTCATAGTCTATGAGCTTATACAACCCACGACATGGAATGTCAGAAGCAATAATGACATCGCCATTTGACAGATCATGAACTATGCATCTGTCATTAACAAATTTCACAACCAAGCTATTCTTGGAAAATGGAGAAATTAGTGACATATTTTTCTTGATCCCTGACACAAACAAATCATCTAAGAAAGTGAAAGAACTACCATTAGTAGTAGTCAAAATGATCTTACCAACTCCCATAACAAGATAGGAGCAGTTGTTCGTGCATGTAACAGTATTCCTTGTAGGGGCAGCCTCGAGTGAAGAGAAGAAACTGCATTGTGAGGTAATATGTTTGGTCACCCCACTATCAAAGTACCAAACATCTGAGTCTACTACAGACATGCACTGCTCATGAGAAGATGGGTCAAAACTCCAAACAATAGTAAACACCCATTCTTCTTCTTGCATAAGATTAGCTGACTCTGTTTTTGGTGTAGAGGCCTCTACAACAACCATTCTGGCCTCTTTCTTCTTTGCCTCTTTAGCAGCTAGTTTGGGATAGCACTTGATGTCTTGATCAATTCTTTTACAGTATTTGTAAAACAATTTGTACTTTTCTGATTTCTTCTGATTTTTGTCTTCCTTCTTCGAATGTATTTGCAAATTTTTGATTACTGTAGAAGAGCTCCATTTATCTTTGCGCTTTTGATTAGCCAGGAAAGCTTGATCTGCAACACGCATAATAGACCTGTTCTCCCTAGACTCGTCTTCTTGCAATAAAACAGAGACTAACTCCTCAAATGACAAGGCATTTAGAATGCCTTTATCATCAAACAAAGAGTACAAGCAAAACTTTGATATCAGTCAGGAAGACCATTCAGAACGGTCTGCACAAGTGAGCTATATGGTATAACTTCGTCAGCAAAAATCAACTGTTCTTTCAAATCTTTGATCTTTGTGAGAAAACTGTCCATAGAATCACCTTCATTCATGTGCTCACTCTCCAATTGTTTCGAGAGTTAAGAAACACTAGCCTCAATTCTAGTGTGGTACAATGTGATAAGTATATCCCAAGAATCCTTAGTTGTTGTACAAGAGCGAATGTGAGGAATACTGGCACGTTTGACAGACAAAGCTATCAATGCACGTGCATGAGCATCTCTTCCATTCCAAAGAATTTTCTCTACAGTAGGTGCAATAGAAACAACAGCACGAACAAGAATCTTCATAATATAATCACCTTTGACACCATCTCCATCAGCTCCATCAGCTATATTTGTAGTACTTGTATTCGCAGGTGTAACAGGATGTCTTTCAACACCCTACACAATATTCCATAGTCCTTCTGCGACCAATACATGATGCATCATATAAGCCCATAATGGGTAGTTGGTACCATCCAACTTATCCTCAAGAGCCTACACAATACATCATTGCTTTTAGCCATGGCTAGTGACTAAAATTCCTTGATGCAAAAAATTGATTGTATCTCAAAAAGTTGAACAAAATTGCCCATACGAATTCTGCTAAACTTGTAGCAGACTTTGAGACACTTATATTGGCGAAAAAAATTGGTATATACCTTTGGCACAAAAAGACAAAATAGCCTCCACAAGCACTGTGATAGTGCATTCGTAGTATGCCTACCGAATTTTGTGCGATTCTGAGACTGCAACCGGAGAGGTGTAGACAACACACTTGATGAAGGGGTGACCTCCTCTGATACCAATTGTTGGAGTTAGATGCCTAGCACGAGAACAACACAAGGAAGAAGAAGAAGCTTGGAGCACAACACACAATGCAGAATGCATTACCACTAGAATGTACAATGATAAGTAGCCCGTTGTCAGAAGTATTGGTTGCTCGGATGATGGATCAAGTCATCCGCCAATTCAATCGGCACATGTTGGGTGTTTGGAGCAAACTCAGGTAAGTTAAGTATACATGAAGAATAGGGTAAATGAAGTTTCAAAGTGCTATAATTACTTATGTTATGATAGATTCTAAATTATTTTGACAACATATTTCTAGTTCAAGTGTTAAGAAACAATGAGTTGATTCAATAACATGTTCAATGTTTTCATCAAATAACAATTACCCTTTGTTTTTTAAATGTTTTTCATATGTTTTTCATATGTTTTAATGAGTTTTTTAGGAATTTTTTGAAATGCAAAATATTATTTAAAACAGAAGATGGAAAATAAACAGACATCTTATCTAAATTATGTACAAGAGTTTGCGAGATATTGAACCAGAGCCCACTGTCATCTTGCTCAATAGTGGCATTTACTCAAAATCCTAATCTAAATGTGTCAACGGGGTTTTCCTTAAAGACCTACGATTGCGAGGATGATTAGTGCAAAGCATCATAAAGTGAACGGATTTAAGGCTATCACGAGAACGAATTCTAGCAAAAGCACTACCATCATCAAGTACTTTGGTTTCCATTCTTTGTTCACACATGAATGGCTGACCCAAAATAATTGGATATGAGCATTCATCATGAACAAAGAAGTTATGCTCCTCTCTAACATCTCCAATAGTGATTAGAACATTTGCACATGCACCAAGTAAATATCCAAAAGCATTATTAGCTACTTTCATCTTCCACCCATGGTCTGTATCTATAGGCCATTTTCCCACATTGTACAACTCCCTTGAGACAACATTTATTTGAGATTCTAAATCTATTAAAGCTATTTGTGATTTATTACTATTTGCAACTTTAACCATGGTTTTAGTAGCTCCCCTAGCCCGATTTTTTTGAGTAAAGTGACTATTTGGGACTCCATTTCCTTTATCAATATGTCCTAGCAGTGGCCCCAAATAATTTTTATGTTCAAATGGTTCACGATATTGAGATTCATTAATTTGAACGATACTAAATTTAGGCTCATCATGTTATTTTCTCTCTTCCATTTCTATATCCTAAGTTTTGTATTCAATGGGTTCTCTTTGTCTTTTAATTACACTCATAAAATATTCTTTAACATCTATGCGTGAAAAAACTAACCATTCTTCTAATGTCATAATCACCTTTGCTTTCATAATTTTCTCATCCATTACCTTCCGAATGTTCATCTGTTTTTCTATTTGAGATAGCAATCGGAAACTATGTGGTTTCTTTTTAGCTTTTTCTTCTTTAACACCTTCTTCACGTATAGGTTGAGATTCATTGGTTTTATCTTGACTTTTGTCTTCATCTATTGCTTTTGTTTCTAGGTTTTCCACTACTTTCTTAACTTTCCCTTTGTTTTGAGGTTTTTTATCCTGCTCTTGTTGTTTAGTTTCTTAATTAGGCTCCATTCTAGGTGGTTCATTAATTGATTCAGTAGTTTCACTCTCCTTTCTATCCCTAGTAGTACATTTGGATTGCTCCTCTTCATCGTGCTTCCTCTTTTCATCTATATAAATCTCATGAGCATAGATAGAGGACATGTTGAATGGTTCATTCCAACATGTCTTTGCTCTAATATCAGAGCTTCTAGCATATAAGGACTCAACTGGTAATTTCCCCATACTAGCAACGTCATATACATGATTCCAAAAGTCACAGTTAGAGTCATCACTTTCAAGCCTACATGCATATGTGTTTTGACTTGTAGAGGCTTTAAAGAAATTCTTCATACCCCCTTTACCATAGTTTGTTGCTAAAGGTCTTTTGGTCACATAATCACAATTTTTTTGATCAAGCTCAGTGACCCAATTCCTATCTTTGGGCTCTTTAAATAGATTACATGTCCAATGTGGGTGGTCAATTTCATCACACCAGAGGCATCTACGGGCTTGATTAAATGTCCTCCTATTTGGCATTTGAGTCCAATGAGTTTGTTCTAGCTCTCTCAGTCTTTCTTGTTCTCTTAGTCTAATTTCTTGCATACTTTTCATGGTTGCCATTTCAGCTGCTAAAGTCTCCATATGTTTGGTTATGGATTCGGCTGTAGTTTTCAACATTGCAATTTCTGATTCATCCCTACCAAGGTTTTGAGAAGTGTGATCATTTTCTACCTTAACTAGTGTATCTTTGTCATTTATACTAGGGGTTTGTATTTGATTGCACTCTTGATATTGAGCTAGCCTATGGACACCTGCTCGTACATTCTCCCAATTTCTAGTTAACCCACTAGTAGTCGTACCGTCCTCGAGCATGGGCTCAATTTCGCATCTAAGAGAGATATCTAACATGCTTAGAAAACTACGTAATTTATCCGGCTCTAAAGTTGCACGGTCCCTTTGAGGAATTTGGTTAAATTTAACATCAAATTCAATTAACCCTTGAGTTATATGTTGATCAAGTTTAATAGTTCCTACCCATCTCATAAATGTAGCCCTATTATTCTTACTATAATCCTCGTGTGAGAATTCAGTAAGAAGTTGGGTTTTAAAGTTTGCCCAAGACATATTAGGTTGGACTACTCTAAGTTGAATTCTTTCTCTAGTAAACCCATGGGAAATATAAATGAATGTGTCCTTTTTATGATCCTCAGGTAGACCATATTGTTTAGTAAGTTGTTCATAATACCTAAGGTATACAGTAGCGTTTGTTCCATTGAATTTGCCTCGATCCATTCTCATTGAATCAATTATTTTCGGTATGTGTTGTTCTTCAAAATGATTAGCCATATTATGTAAATCTACAGTTACTGAAAGAAATGAAATATATGTTTGTAGTTCTCGTAGCAGTACGTCTATTTCTTGTTCTTGAAGTGATGTCATGGTAAAATATACTTTGTAAACAGAAGATAAAGAAGTATACCTAAATAAACTCATTGAAGGTTAATTTCTTTACATTTGAGCTGATCAATCAATGCTAATACATCAGTTCTAGTGCATGAATGTGCAATCGTATCTTTCACAAAAGTTGAGGGACAAAGGTAATGTGAAGAGGATCCTTCTACTTGTCAATCTCCATGAGGCGCTCAGGTCACACTAACGAGCCCTCGACAACCAAGAGATTGCAAGGTTTGAATGTAGGCTACCACTTTCAATGATGTCGACACAACCACTACAATTGCCCATTTACATACATGCATATGTAGAACACAATAAAAAACGTGTACTTGTATATCTAAGATGCCGTGCCGAGTCTTCACCTCGGGTTAAAGGATGTCGAAAGTATTGGTTGATCGGATGATGGATCAAGTCATCCGCCAATTCAATCGGCACATAGTGGGTGTTTGGAGAAACTCAGGTAAGTTAAGTATACGTGACCAATAGGTTAAATAAAGTTTCAAAGTGCTATAATTACTTATGTTATGAAAGAGCTAATAAGTATCTAAAATTAACTAATGTGAAATGCTTATCAATCTATGCATCTATTGACCGTATGGTTGAGGAGCTCTATATCTAGAAATAGCATCTTGATATGATTGCAAAATTAATGATTCATTGGTTATCTATTCTTTAATACTCTCATCTACTTCGTTTTTAGTTTGCTTCGGTTGAGTTAATCTATTTAGAGGCCGTGGGAATAAATTTTCACTACTCTAAGGTTCAAGAGATGCAATGGAAAATAAAGTTAAAATCCTACTTAAACAATGATCGTACGATATAAAGGTTTTGTGGACATCGAAAATATAGACTAATGGAAAATATCAAATTAATTAATGAATGTGACAAGAATAGGTATCAACAATAGTACTACTAATGCTAAACCTTTCTAAGTGATAAACTTTGCTAAAATGATGTATACTTCCAATGAAACCTATACAACATAATGTCACAAATAGCTAGATCAGAAGTAGGTTTCAATTGGTTTTGATAAGGTAGATGGAATAGTGCATAAGTAGCTCAATCTCTGAACATGTAACTGTCAAAAATCTTCACTCTTTGGTAATGCTCTTTTGATACTCTTTTCTTCAATGTGTGCAAGAAAACATTAGGAAAATAAGTATTTCTCAATAAATCATTTACATTCAAATATGCATGCTAAAAATATTCATACATATGTTACACATGCCTATAATGTTAACATACACTCTAATGCATGTTAACACATATGTTCACACTCTCATGCACATGCAAATATGCTAACACACACACACTCTCTTTCATATGCACATGTTAACACTAGGTTCATGCATACAAACATGCATTTGCACACATACTAACACTTGCATCTATTATTCATATGGACATACATATATGCTCATGTTTCCAATAACATGCACACATGTTGCTAACATACATATATATGCATACACATAAGTAAACATACTACTTATATCCATCCTCATGCATTCTCATATATGCTAATACACACTCTATCACATATGCTAACATATACTTCATTCATATGCATTTCTCCTGTATATCCTAATGCATTATCCTAATTTTTATGCTAACTTAGTTATGAACTTACTTATGCATAAACTAATACACATTCTTATCCATGCTAATGCTCTTTACATGCATGCTCTCATTATACCATTCATGCATGTGCATCCTAATCATACACACAAATACACATGCATTTATTATGCTCACATATGTGCTTATGTTACTACATAGTATGTATACATTAGGTAGTTTACCTATGTGTTTTCATAGATATGCACACTTCATTCATCCATGCATATGCATTCACTTATATAAACATGAAGTCATACCACACACATCATGCTTATGCACATCATACATACATGCACACTAACTCACTTTAATATATTCACGCATTACACTACGCATTCATCTGTAAACTGCATTGTGCACACATACATATCCCCGCATCTCTTTATTGTATCATATGCATATAATAAAGTAAATAAGAACTCAAGATGGGAGATTTGAACTCAAGACCTACCAGCTAGGAGTATGATGGGCTAACCACTTGCCCCAAAAGCCTTGGTTGAGGATTACTTCTTAATCCTCCCTCTTAGGGTGTGGTTCAACCATCACCTGCTGATTATATCTTGAGTCTAACACTCTCTTCCCCTTCTAGAGATCATTGTCCTCAATGATCAATCCTTGATCTCCCCTTGGATTGATGTCCTCGCCCTCGCACAATCTCTTGAATTTTCTTGTCCTCAACCTTGGTCTCTTGAGCCTTACCTTTCCGTTTCTTAGCCACTTTGCCTACAGACTTGCCTTGCTCACAACCTTGGTGTCTTGAGCCTTGCCTTTCCGCTTCTTGGCCACTTGCCTACAAACTTGCCTTCATCTCAACCTTGGTATCTTAAACCTTGCCTTTCCGCTTCTTGGCAACTAGCCTACGGACTTGCATTGCTCTCAACCTCGGTCTCTTGAACCCGGTTCTGACCCATGTTAGGTATCTTGGATCCCCAATCTAGTGTCTCCATTGGAATGCTCGTTCCGAGATCTTTCCAATGGTATATTATACGTTGAAATCCAACCTACGATCAAATCTTTGTTAAACTTACCTTTGAAATCGATGCGCACGCCTTCCTTCCGCCTTGCCCAAGTCTACTTCCTTAGCCCTGATACCAATTGTGGGATTTGAACTCAAGACCTACCAGCTAGGAGTATGATGGGCTAACCACTTGCTCCAAAAGCCATGGTTGAGGATTACTTCCTAATCCTCCCCCTTAGGGTGTGGTTCAACCATCTCCTACCGATTATATCTTGAGTCTAACACAAGATTAAATGTATTATTAATAATTACATTAATTATTTAATCATCCTACATTGGAACAAAATTCAAAACTCTCTCTCTCTCTGTCTATCTCTCTTCCTTTCTCTCTCTTTCTAAGTTTCTCTCTCTTTCTCTGACTTTGATAGATTGCTTCATCCGTGCTCTCTCGTCAGTAGGAGGAAGGTTGAGGTCCACAAAGGCTCTTTGGCATAAAGGTTCCTCAGAGAGTTCAAGAAAGGACATCTCATCTGTATCTAAAATGACAGAAGAGAAAGAGTCATAATCGCTATTAAAGCCTTCCGCATCTATGTCCCTAATACTTACATTTGACTAGTGGCCAACATGCATATCAACAGGAATAGAAAAGGGAAAAATTATCCTGCATCCTCCCTTTTGTTTCTTTCTTTATGGGACATAATCAAATTCCTCGACATGAGAATGTGCCCCTTTGCGCTTCACTGAAGCACTTCCATCTTCGTAGCCGGAATCTTGATCCCTTAAAACAATACTTTGAGTCATGGCATCCAGCCGACTCTGTGCCATAAGTTCTTGGGGTACCTGATGATTCAAGTGTACTACTGTGACTAGTGCTCTGTTCATCAAGTAGAATGGTAAAATTATTTTTGGCTTTGATACCACGGAGAGCCCAAGCTGCAGCATCATAAGCACGGGCTGCATCCTCCGCTGTATCAAACATGCCTAGCCAAACCCATGTCTTATTTACAGGATCACGGATCTCGGTAGCAAATCTCTCCCATGGCCTCTTTCAAACACCTCTATAACATTGACCTTCTGATGGCATATTCAAGATACCTCCATCCGATATTCCAATGATAGGAGAAGGAACAATAAGCTTACGGCGTTACGTCTGTGAATATACAAATCAAGATAATCAAAATAGCACGGCACCCTGTGTAGATCAAACACTCACACCTGGCATATTTCATTGTCAGCTAGAAGAAAAGAACTCCAGTTAACACTGGCTCATTTGAGACTAACCGTGAGAGACGACAAACATAATATCCCTCCTTTTCACTTTCACCTATGCTTCAAAGGACTAGTCTGACTGTTGAAGCGAAGATGCAAAAATGAAGAAATATCGGAATAACGGGCCGTAGAGCAGATGATCAAGATGTAAGCCCTGCTTTGGCTAAAATCATGGGATGAAAACTAAGACGGCCACCGTAACTTTAATCAAAACTTGCCACAATTCCCGAAAGCAAGTACCACTAGAACGCGGTATAAAGGACAAATGAACTCGCCCTCCTCTTTAGTCCAATTAGCTTTCTCTCTCTTACTCTACATGATCCCTTTATCTCTCTTACTCTACGTATGCTTCTCTCTCACGTCAAAGGCAGTCTAGAGCAGTGTCACAGTGTTTGTTCAATAGTTGAGGGAAGAGAAAAACAGACAAGAAAAAGGAATAGAAAATAATACTTGCAAGAAAACATTCGGAAAAAAAGAAGAGTACAATATATATATATATATATATATATATATATATATATATATATATATATATATATATATATAGACAAAGTCATGAGCCTACCACTCTTTTAGTTTTGCTTTAATCTCTCCTCCACACTTTAACACTCCACTTTAACCACATAACTTACTCATATCACTCATTCATCTACTTTCCACACATACCTCTCATTTAAACTTCTCTTTAATCCACTTTAAATGCATATTCACTCATAACACACTTTAAATCACTTTAATTACACATTTTTATGTACCACTCTTTAAATACTTACTCACACACACCACTCATTATTTATCCATTTTTATTCATCATTTTAATTTAATTGTTCTTAATTTTAATAATTATTAATAATTTTGATTTAAGTTTATACTAAGAGTTTAATACCTTAATTGATATAAAAACACATCCTTAAAATCACTAATTAAAGCATATGTTGAAATAATTTAACTAAGTATAAAATATAAGAAATTTTAATTAAATGTATCCATATCATGATTAAATTATCAATTTAACACCTACACATACATATATAACCTTTGAAACCTTCATAAATACTCATATATATACTTACAACCCATTTATTTAGCTAACCCTATAAGTTTCTACCCATACCCCTACATATTAGGGTACATTCACACATTGAAATAGCTTTTTAGGGTAAAAACATAATATGGACACATATAAGCTTCAGTAATTTAAACCTGCAGGCACTCCAAGAGAAAATAGTTCAACTCAAAGCAGTTTATCAATAATGTAATAGAGGGGTTTAGATATCACCAAACAAAAATATTTTTATTTCCCTGAATATCAACTTGAAGGTGGAAATCTTTTCGACACCGTTAGGGCAATAGGCTTATATACAAGCTGGGGGAGGAGGGAAAAAATTACCCCGGTGGTCCTACAATGTTCACACACATCACTACCTAAATATATCAACACTAACCACCTAACATGGGATTGTGTCGAGAGCGACCATTGCATGTTGCTTCTAGGCCTTGATGGAGTTGATGCTTCTATAGGGGTATATTCAAAGATGGTGGAACTCTTATGGGCTCATAATATGATGCATTGAAAGGTATTATGATAATTTATGAGTTGATTCTTTTTATTTCAAGTTTTCCATGCTTTCTTGGAATGCTATGAAGCTTTGATTTGGTTTCTGTGATGCCCCTCATGGGGATTGTGCCCAAAACCAATTCAACTTGGGTGCAAAGATGAGGCTCTTATATTTGATTCTGGAAGATGGTATAAACCTCTTGAAGTTGCCTAGGAAAATTGTGTTTTTTTCCTCTTCCTTCTTCTCTTCTCACTTTGGCTTCCTTCTAGTGAGAAAATGTGTTATGTATACTCATGGTTTGCCCCTCACTTTGTTTCTAGAAGCATCGATGTTACGAGATTCTTTAGTTGAAAGGGACTTGAGTGTTTGAAGGAGAAGAATGGGAAGATGAAAAGATACAAATACACCAAAAAAACTTTGTGACTTGATTAACAATAAGAAATACAATATCCTTATCTAGAATGAGAAAAATTTGTTCTCTATCAATAGCGTATAAGCAAAAGAGCACACACAAGTATACAAAATACCACAATTTCTTGTGCATTCGACCTCCTCTCTGTTGGTCCTCCACCTTTTCCACCAAAGCACACCTTGCACTCAAGCTTCCAATAAGGTTGAAGGAAGGATCACTCTCTGTTGTCAATGCGGAGCGCTTCCTTGATGGTACTTGTTGCACCTTAGGTGCTCTCCTAGTTGGTCTCTGCATACTCATTGTTTAAGTCTCTTGCTCACTCTTTCTCTCTCTTGCTCCTTAGTCTAACTCCTTAGTCTAAGCAAAATTGCTAATGCTCTTTTGGTTGTGTGTCAATTCTCCTTGCGTGCATCGCTTCAATTGCTTGTGTATCTTAGTGCTCACTTTGATGTTCCAAGAATCCCTCTATGTGTAAGGGCATGACTCTTTATTTTTCCCTATATTTACTTCAGGAGAAACAAAATTTTAAATGGGGGCCACTCATAAACTCTTTTGTAAACTTTCTCTTCATATCTTTTCCACTTTTGAGCTTCCTTTCTTTAAAATCTATGCATAAGGGAGGGTTCAGTTGAACCTTCTAAAACACTTAAAAAACCTTGAACACCTTTGAAAAAGACTATTTTGCAAACTGCATTCAACTTTTTCTGCAAAAGCATTGTGAATAAACTATTTGTGCACTACCTATGCACCCTTGTTCTGGGCCACTAAAGCACCACCTGTGCACCAATTTGCACTTTTGCACTACTTGTGCATCACTTTTAAAGTCACCACTTTGACCTTTGATCAACTCCATAATTGACCACTTTGACCTTTGACCAAATCCACAATTGACCATGTTGACCTTTGACCAACTCAACAATTGCCCACCACCTAATGTACTCTTCGACCTGGTGAGGAAAATGACGTCCAATGAGGAGTAGCCATAGAGTAACATGTCAATGTTTTGTAAAACTAGATATGCCTTTTTGACAATCATTGTGATGGAAGAACATGTGATGGAATGATGAAGAGTGGGAGAAAAGGAGGGGTGATGAATAGGGGGTACGGGGGAGGTGTAAAGAGGGGAGTAGGGGGGAGGTGTAAAGAGGGGAGTGGGGGAATTGCAAGGCGGTGTTGAATGGAGGGAAGGGAGAGGATGAGTACAAAAATATTAAGAACGGAACATACTAGTAAAATAAAATTGGAAAGAAATTATTGATAGAACAAAAAGATCCATAGCTCCATATATCGAGTAACAGTCCATGCAAAGCATCAAAACATGATGCTCAAATAAAACAATAAAATGATAAGTCCAACTAGAGCAATGGAAAGTACAACCAAAAAAAGAAATGTCTAACTAAAGCAAGCATAAATGCCAACATCCTAACGCTATGGGGGTGGATAATGAGGAGTAGGGGATATGGAGGGGGCATCTAGGGGAGAATCGTGGCCAGGTGGGGGAGGGTGATTAGGGGATTATGGAGGGATAAGAGATGCCTACTCAACCATAACCATAATCCTGCTCATCGAGTGACGAAGATGGTCCCTCTCACATTGAACTCGATGACAGACTAGGCTGTTGTAGAGTCCTAGTGAAGAGCACTGGCGAAGCTCCAAAAGGGCTCGATTTGCAAAATCGGCCTCATCACGAGAGTGGTCATGCTCTTTTTGTACCACATGCAAGGAAGACTGATAGGCCTACCACTAGTAGGTGGATAATGATAGGATGTGGTTGATTGTGGAGGTGTACTGCTTGTGGAGTGTGGCAATCATGAAGATGGAATTGAGAGAGTGATGTGCATTGTCTGCTCCATCCAATGCAATGAAGGTTGCATTGCAAAGTAGGCCGAGGTAGGGGGGATCATCTGGAAGGAGCTTGGGTGCATGAAGGGTAGTGGTAGGAGGAGGTGATAGGGATGGTGGGTGGGAAAGAGAGCATGGAGGTGAAGGTGGAGGTGGGAAACGGTGAGGATGGGAAGTGGAAAGAGACTCGATGGAGATCGACAGGGAGGCTATCTAGTGATCATGAACTAATGCACAAGGGGGATGCTAGGGAGACAGTGCAAAGGGCGATGGGTAGGGGAGGTGAAGTTCAAGAAAGAGTTAGCAAGGTGGGCATAAACATGATGAGAGGGTGGAGTGCTGATGACAATGGGTGTCGCACTATGGGTGGTGGATGGAGGAATAGGCTATAGCTAAGGTCTAGAAGGATGTGTCAGTCGCAAGGAAGGGCATGATGATGGAGGATAATGGGAAGGCTCTGGTCGAAGGTATGGGTGAGGCAGATGAAAATATTGACTTGGCAAATGGTAGAGCCATGCTAGAATGGGAGCTGAGTAATTTGAGAAAGAACGTGTACCCCTAGATATGGTGGTTAAGTAGCGTTGGGGTTGAATGGTGAAGAAGGTGGACATGAATGAGGCATAGGGATACAGGCGACAATGGATGAAGCAATACAAGGGTTCGACGATGTAGATATCATACAAGGGTTGGGCGGACGATGGGCTATGGAAAAGAAATTGGAAGATAAAAGAATGGAAAATGGCCAACATTCAAGGCAAGAGAACCACATCAATGCCAAATGTGTGTTGAAAATAGGCCATGGTCGCTTTGCATGACAAACTTGAATAAAGGAAGGGAGGGGGTCTATAGGTAAGCTTAGAGGAGCTCATACCTACGTCAATGATATGTGCCGTGAGGGAGCCAAACAAAAAAAAAAGGGGGAAATGAGATAAGTACTAAATGGACATTAGTGCCTTTGGGCACCCACCAAAGGATGGAAGCTAGTTCCTAAAGACTAGCATGTCAAAGGCTATCCTTAGGAAAAAGATCTATGAGGTCAGTAGGCAAGAGGGATAGATGAATGCAGAGAGCTAGGGGAGACAATGGATCCCTATAATCAACTATGGATACCAAAGTTGGGTGGATGGCTATAAAAAGTGGATGACTATCTGAGTTGGGAGTAGCACGGCCAATGGATCCACAAGAATGTGCAGGAATAGGAGTATGGGTAGGGAGTCTAGATGGAGGTGCATTAGGGCTATAAATAGATGATCTCGAGAGCAATGGACACAGGAACATGGAGGCAACGTGATAACTTGCTATGGGAGGGTCATGAAAGGATGGAGGTATAGGATGGGGGGCATGGGAAATGACAATTGGGGGTGGTAGGAGGTCGGGGGCAAGGTGATGGACTTGCAAAGATGCATCTACTTGCGAAGTGGATGGGATGAGCTCGAAAGTTAAAGGAGGAAGTTCCCAATACTCCTCACCAACAAAGGATGAAGCTTGGTGGAGTGTGGATAAAGCCATGGTGCAAACGCATAAGAAATAAATACTGATAGTAATGTTGAAAAATAAAAGGACCATCAATCAACTCATCAACCACTACAAGGGTAGATAAGGGAAGGTGCAAAAAGTTCGTGAAATGGTTGTCCCAAAATAGGAATGGAAGGGAAGTAGGTTCAAAAATGAATGCATACTCGTACTGGAATAGTCAAACATAGAGAAATCAATCATATAACCCCTCAAATCCCCACCATGAGCTTAGAAAATGATAAAACTAGCTCAAAAATCTAGCTCAAAAGGTTTTGAAAACATGAAATTGACTCAAAAAATGCAAAAATTAGACATTCACAAAGGGTAAAACACTAGCAGAACAAAATGATGAAATATTTGTTTTTTTTCTTTAATGGAGAGAGTTGGGAAGTTAGCTATACGATAATATTATCCTATGTTTGGTTGGGGGGGGGGGGGGGGGGGGCAGGTGGGGTGGGGGGAGGAAAAAGACAAGGGAGAGAGAGAAGGTGAGAAGGTAGGGAGAAGGTGAGAGAATTATAGAGAGAGAGGGTAGAGAGAGATAGAGAGAGGGTAGAGTTTTTTTATTTAATAAATCAAAAGGCAAGGGGTATGCCTCTTTTTTTCTTTTCTTTTTCGAGAATATACCCAAAAATAAAGAAAAATCTAGTTAAATGTGAAAAATACCAAAAATAAATTTAGAAAAAAATCAAAAAATTTCTCAAAAAATGTCACTTATTCTAGACAACATACCATATTCAAAGCGTGAGAGAGCTTCCTTTTATTTTATTTATTTCAACAAGGAAGAGAGCATTGAAAAAGAAAAACATTCCTAAAAAAATCTAAAAGTGCAAGAAAACTAATTCTTAAACGTTTCCAACAAGGTGATCATGATTTGGTGTGAAATGGCCTCTAAATTGTGTGAAAAACTTATTGAACAACCTTTACAAGTGATGAAACTAAGAAAACCAAGCAAAAGAAATAGAATGAGAAGAACTATGTACAACATGCACATATTTTGCAGTTTGAGGTAATCCACAAGACTGAGATTTAATGTTGATGACAGGCATGAACCTAGATATGTTGACTAGTGGCGACACTTCTCCATTCATAGTCTCTAGCTCCACTGAACCCATTGAAGTAATGTTTTAATCCTGTAAGGACCTTCCCAATGGGGAAGCTATTTGCCTCGTAAATGTGCCCATAACTGAGGTTTATGTAACAACACAAGCATAGCCTTCTGTAATCTATTAATCCATAGATTTTGATCATGAGCCTCCTTCCTTTTCATTTGAATCTCCTCCAGTTGTTTTGCTACTTGTAGGTGAATTTCTTCCACTTTATTTAGTGCAGTAAACCTAGCACAAACCAGGATCTTTCCTTTCTTCCATAGATTACATTCTAAGGGAGCCATGTAAAAACTCAAAGGGCTCTATAGGGATTACTCCATATACCAATTAAAAGGGGGAGTAAATTGTTGCTTCTTTACATGCTAGCTGTAGGCCCAGAGAATACCTAGATAAGCAGTACCCCATGTAGTGGGCCGTAGCATACATTTCTTTCTCAATAGAGCAATTAATACCTTGTTACTTGATTGTGCTTTTCCATTTTCGCTAGGGTAATATGCATAGGAAGGTCGGTGTAGAACCTTGTAGTTGTTAAAAATTTCATACAAAATTTTGTTCACAAAGTGTGTCCCTGATCTATGTGAATTTTTGGTGGACAACCAAATCTACAAACTATGTTGCTGTTTAAAAAAATGTGCAACTATTTGGGTTGTGCAATTAGAGGAAGTAATAACCTTTGCCCACTTACTTACATAGTCTGTTGCAACCAATAAGTATTTCTCTTTCTCGAAGAGGATGCATGATAGAAGGACCCTATCAAATCTGGTCTCCATTTCTCAAATGTTTGCCATGCTCTGGAGACAACCAAGGCATTGTGTCTCTATTTTGTGGGCTTGGAACCACACCTTTGACAGAAATCATATTCCTGAGCCCTGTCATCTACATCTCTGTATAATGTAGGCCACCATATGCCAACATCAAGAATTCTATGACTCATCATATAGCTTTGGAGGTGCCCACCACCTCGTCTTGCATGTGCATTATTAAGAATTTTTCCAAGCATTTCTACAAATGATTACCCTTACTATATCTATATAGCTTCCTTTCAATAAATGTAAAAGGGTTGCTCTTGATTAGAAGCCTTTCCCTTTGCAAAACATTGACTTTAGCTTGATAAATTCTGATCTTGAGAAAATAATTAATGTCCTCTATAAATTTGTCTTTCACTCCAATTGATTCGTCCTTTGAGCTAATGCTGGATGGAGGATCAACCATAACATTTTCTTTGCGTGGTCTATGTACAATTGTCAAATCAAATTCTTGAAATAAAAGTAGCCATCTCCATACCCTTTTGGACAATGGTTACCATTGCTTAGGCCTCCTTTTCTATTATACTTTTCTTTTTGCTTTAGT
The DNA here is from genome assembly GCA_020310875.1 of Ceratopteris richardii. Classification (NCBI taxonomy): domain Eukaryota; kingdom Viridiplantae; phylum Streptophyta; class Polypodiopsida; order Polypodiales; family Pteridaceae; genus Ceratopteris; species Ceratopteris richardii. Next base: position 130,151,583 of record CM035415.1, read on the forward strand.
CAAAACTCAAATAGCAAACTGAATGGGTCTATCTAGCTTGTACTCTTCACTATGTTGAGAGACGACTACTCCCACTACATATGCACTTGCATCTACATGGACGTGAAAGACTTTGGACGAATCTATTGTAAAAAGAATAAGTGCAACCATCAGTTTTGACCTCAATGTCTAATAAGCCATCTCCTCCTCTTCATCCCATTTGAATGGCATATCCTTGGCTATGAGCCTAACTAGAGACCTTGCTATATTTGCATCCATTTTAATAAACCTCCTATGCTCACCAGTGTGACCCAAACTTTGAATTTCTTTTGGTGATTTTGGCTTAGGTAACTTCAATATGGCTATAATTGTATTTGGCTCACGGTCATACCTTTATTTTGTTACTAAGAAGTGACATTTATTCGGATTCGATTTCAATTTTGTATCCTGACATCTATTGAAAACCCGTTGTTATTGAAGTAGATGATCATTAAAGCAATCCATAGGAGTAATGGTATGAGTACCTGAGAAAGATGAAAAATCATCCATGAAAATTTGCAAGGCCTCAAAAAATAAGGTTCACAGTCATGTTGAATGTGGGTGGGGCATTTTTAAGTCCAGAAGGCATCTTGACATAAACATATGTTCCCCAAGGAGTAATGAAGGTTGTCTTCTCCCTATCCTCTGAGTGGATGGATATTTGACTATATCCATTGAATCTATCCATGAAGTTCTACAGTGTATGTTCAACCACTTCTTCTAAAAGTTACTTTGCAAAAGGCATAGAAATCCATCCAGAATTGTTACCGTATTCAATGCTCTAAAATCCACACATATGCAGATTTTCTTTGTACTCTTCTTGCGCACTATGACCATGGGAGTAGCCAGTACGAATGTTCCACTGGAATTATAATCTCGACATTCTCCACTTTTAGGAGCTCTAGGTAGAGTGTCTCAATATATGTTGGAGTTAATCCGTAGCTTTTGTTGGAAAGAGTAGTTGGCCACAATAAGAATATATCACAGCTTTACAGGATCTTCCAACCGATGAACCCGAACATGCACACCTTAAGACTCAAAAATAGATGAGTGAGAGATAGAGAGAGATAGAAGAGATTTCAAGTATAACGGTAAGCTATAAGGCTCACCTACACTAACTATATATTAGTGTCAAATTACAATGTGTGTATATGATAAAAACTGACAATATCTGTATGTAGGCCAAAATAGGAACTAGATACAAGAGATTGTCTGCCTAAGAGGTATGAAGAGTGTGTGTGAGTATATGGAGAATAAAAACAGTTTAGAACTGTTTTACAACACACCCAAATTCTCATCAACCTAAATCAGAAACGAGTGACCTAGCAAGTAAGAAGGGAAATAGACTTGCTACTCACAGTAAATCAACAATGGATGTTGATGGTAAGCTGGCCGAATCTCCCCAAGATAATCACCAAGATGTAGAACAAAGCTCCTCCAAGAGTGTATGTGAACACTCCCTCCAAGATGGCCTCCAAAGATCTTCTCCAAGATCTTAATCACCTCCTCTCCTTAGCGTTGAGCACTTGAGAGATCTTGAGTTGATGATTTAGAAGTGCCATTGTCTATTCTTTTGTGTCCTTGAAGTACTCATGAAAAGCACCTTAGAAAGCTAAACGAAATCAACATCGCTACAAGTAAAGCACTTGCGATTGCTACTTCTAAAAGAAATGAAGCAAAGCTCTCATCATAATTCGGCGCCGCTAATAGCTTATGAAAACAACTTCAAAAAAATGCAAAAGATTCATAACAAGCTTTTGCGGCCTTCAGGGTTTGAAATCGGGTCAAATGTTACTAAGATATTTCTTCTAGTCCAAATTGTGCATGCCACTTTTGTTGTTGAAACTCTATAAAATAAAAGACATATGCTATTTTAGAGCTCTTTCATGTTACATAAGAACAAGCTCTAAAGTTTTGTATTTTAGGCTTATGGATTTTATTATTTATGATAAATAACATGTGGAGGAGCTCACATCTCCAAATTTAGAGTAAAAGTAGATAAAGAAAAGAAGAAAAGGAGAGGTGCCTATTTTTAGACAATGAAGGCGCTTCTGTTGACAGCCTCTCAATAAAAAGAGTGGTTCTCTTAGTGTAAGTGGCCAAACTGAGTGATTCATGTTGCGTTGCGAAGCTTACAACTTGTACTATATAACTAGATCTGTTTCTTTACAAAATGCAATGGGAAAATGCCATGCAAGTAGGCATTCTTGCTGATCTTCTTTCTTGTGTCTATCCGGTGTCTCAACAAAGACATAGAACTCTTCAAACTTTGATATCTCAGTTGTTATGAGGTAGTTTTGAGTGATTTCACTTGGAGGATTTTCTTTCTCTCTCATAATCTCTATGTATACCAAACTTTGGAATAGATCTTTGAGTTTATGTACTGCTGTACATTAGCTTTCAATTCAAACAGTTAGTCATACCTTGTTATTGCAATCACTACTTCTAAAAGAAATAAATAAACACTCTCATCGTAAATTGGCACCACTGATAGCTTACGAAAACAACTTCAAAAAAATGCAAAAGATTCATAACAAGCTTTTGGGATCATCAGGGTTCGAAATCGGGTCAAATGTTACTAAGTCGTTTCTTCTAGTCCAAATTGTGCACACCAGTTTTGTTGTTGAAACTCTATAAAATAAAAGACATATGCTATTTCAAACCTCTTTTGGACCATTCACCATGTACTATAGGACATTGTTTCGAATAGCTTTTGCCCCTTACTGGTTTGGCTCCTTCAATCAATGGAATCCTATGCTCCCCAAAGCTTGTAGGCACTCCTTCTAAATCTTTTTAGTGCCATGCAAATACATCAGCATAAGGTTTTTTCATGAAAGATGTGACCTTTGAAAGCACCTCTAGGTAGCTCCACAACTAGGTAGCCACTAATATAAGATAAGAGTTTTCTTGGGTGTCTAGCTAAATTTCTTTGACTAGGTTCCTATCCATCAATGTGTCCAAAGATTCTTCTCCATCTTTAGGATCTTCCAACACTTTATCCCACATAGTATGAGTGTCATATGCATGGGTACTCTAGATATCACTTTAATCTTCTTTTTCTTGCATCCATCTTGCAAGGATTTCATGAATAGGAAAAGAAGTATCTTCAAATTGATTGGCTTACCTTGTAGGTAGATTCTTTCTTCATGTTCGGGTTATTTGGATCAGCTTCATCTAGGTTGCACTTCAAAGGATTTTTCTTCCCTCTTATATATCATGTCACTAGTTCACTCCATCAGCCTCCATGATCTCCTCTTTGTTTTCATAATCGTCTTCTCTACTCAAGTCGATTGGAAAAAATCCCTAGCAAGAGAATGAGTTTACCACTTGCAGCCAAGCAAAATGTGTTCTTCCTCATGTGACTCCAACTCTAGGCTGTCTTATTCCATACACATGCGAATGAATTGCATCATGCTAGTATTTCCTTGATGCTCTGGTCCTTCTTCTAAGTATGCCCGTATAAAGTCCTTTCCTCCATGTTGGACCCACATGTATCTTTGCCACAATCATGCACAACACTTGCATGCCTTAGCCAAGGTCTCCCAATCAATAGAGGAAATCCTCCATCTACATGAACCTTAAGAAAACAAATTCCAAAGTAAAAAAGTTACGTTTGAACCTCAACAGGAACTCAGGGAACACTCCCATTGGTCTCACTCTACTTTGATTGGCCAATGTAACACTAAATTTGATTGTTCTCCAAGGTTGGAGTACAAGATTTTCCATGGTGCGTTCAGGCACTAAGTTAATGCCAGAGCCACCATCCACAATAACACCTTGTAATTGATATCCTCTGATAGTTACTATGAGTAGTGGGCTCTTATAATCTAGGTTGCATTATTTGTTATTCGACAATCCGTTTATTCATGAATAATTACAGAATTTTATAGCAACCCCCCATTATTCAACCAAATTATTCGATGCCACATCAGCTTATTCGGACATGAGCGAATAATTTTTTCACGATAATTCGACAATGTTCGATTGAACACGCTTTCAATCGAAAAAATTTTTGATAAAAAATTTTATAGGTCAAAAGTTTTTGGATCAAATATGTTTCCAATCGAAACGAGTTCTATCAAATAATTTTTTATAAAAGAATACAAATAGAATCCAATTTCATAAGAATTACTTTGGTTTTTACAAACTTACAGTGTTAAAGAAACAAGGTATAAAATCTTGCTATAAATATTAAGTGCTTTTGTACTAAAATCATAAAGAAAACTTTTTTGGTTTGCGAATTAAAAACTATTGTGATTGTTTGACTCAACATTGATTCTTACTTCACCATAGTACATGTATGTGTGTGTATGATTGTGAGTAAACACGTATTGTGATTGTTTGAATCAATATTGATTCTTACATCAAAATAGTCTATGTATGTGTATTTGAGTGTATAATTGTGAATGAAATCTATTGTGATTGTTTGATTCAACATTGCTTCTTACTTCACAATGTGAAGAGATGGATAGGTATGTGCTTGAAGATGAAGATGTGTTGCAAAATCCTTGATCTACACCAGCCAAATGAACTCCCGGAGTATATGGTGGGCCCTTTTGGCTTGCCAATGGATGTATTAGACACCCTATGTACCTTGGAACATCACTCTCAAAAAGATAGATCAAAACAGATAAGTTGGAGTTAGCTCAGAGGTGAAAATTTGCTATTCTTGGTTCATACACCTGTCGAGTGTTTTACATAATTCTTTGAGCCCCCAGTAGCAATTAGCTTAATTCCTCTTGGGAAATCTAGGTAGCTTAAAGAGCTAACTTTCAAGAGTAATCTCATAAAAAATAATAAACCACACACTAAGAATCAGTTTTAACAAGTGATGACATCATCCCGATTTTCACAGGCTGTTACAGTTTGAGACCAGTGAGCAGAAAAATGAACATAAATCAAAATGTAGGAATTCAATGATTATGAAAATTTGTACAGTTATACTAGACAGCAAGGTGAATCCAAAACGATTTAAATCACTAAATTTGGGTGAGTAACCACTGCGAAATGGCTCTCACAAGGTGAGTAAAAAAGTTGGGTACCTCACAGAGAAGTGAAGATGACAGACAAGGTTGACTTCACCTGAACATAACTGAAGATTGAAACCCCCAAATGAAATGAAACTTCATGAGCATACAGAAGACTTATAGAGCTAACTTTACCAAGTTACATCACTGAAAATCATGCACCAAGCTCAGAGAAACCATCTCTACAATCTGACTGAGAAAACTAAGAGTAATGGCAGTGAGTAGTACACTTCACAAGAACATGGACATATGAACTCAAATAATCATGAAAATGAAAGTATATTTCTTGTACAATACAATGACTTACTGATACATATGTGTGCCTCGTAATCACACCTTGATATGGCATAAATCTCAGCTCTTGGAGGTCTTCACATAGGTCTCTCTAACGAGGACTAAAACTACCATCTATTTATAGTTGAGTTTGGGAGGCTACCTTCCCTCAATCACTCTCCAATCAATCAATGATTGATTTGATTCTCTACCTACCACAAATCACAAATTCGTGGCTCCTTTTTCCTTTTTTGATCAAGTGGACTCAACCACTTAAGATTCTTTCACTTTTACATTAAGTAAACTCTTCAAAAGTTACAAGAGGTAGTTCACAAGTGAACTTTACATAGTCTTCATTTTAAATCTTCTTTTATGACTCTGTGGGACTCAAGCCAATACTTAGGCTTGTCATACACTTACTCCAATAGCTCCCCCTCAAGCCAAGTATGCTTGAGGTCTTCAATCTTCCAAGATTTCCTGCAAACCAATCATAGCCTTGGATTTGCAAAGCTTTGTACCATCCAATGCTTTGGTTAGAATATCTACACATTGTTGATGAGTGGACACATATGATATTTGAATCTCTTTGCTTAGAACCTTCTCTCGTCCATAGTGATAATGAACTTCAATATGTTTAGTCCTTGCATGAAAAATAGGATTAGCAGCCAAGTGAATAGAACTCATATTGTCACAAAAAATAGTTGGAGTTCCAAACTCCAATCCAAGATCTTTGAATAATGTCTTCATCCACATAGCTTCCTGAGTAGCTATGGCAAGACCTCTATATTCAGCTTCAGTAGAAGAGAGAGCAACTGTGGGTTGCTTCTTGGATGACCATGAAATAAGCTTTGAACCTGCAAAGGTAAGATAACCTGAAGTGCTCCTTCTATCTTCCTTGGAGCCAACCCAATCTGCATCAAAAAATAGCTTCAAACCTAAGTCAGATACATAAGGATAATAAAGTCCTTCATTTATGGTTCCTTTGAGATAGTTGAGAATCCTTTTGGCAGCATCCATATGTGGTTTCCTTGGTGTGTGCATAAATTGACTTAGCACACTCACACTATAACATATATCTACTCTTGTCGATGTGGCATAGTTGAGACTACCCACTAGACTTTGATATGATGTGATGTCCTCTATGAGTTCACCTTCATGTGAGCTCAATTTGTGATTGACCTCCATTGGAGTACCTGCAATCTTACAATCTTGCATCTTGAATTTTGCCAACATGTCCTTAATGTACTTTCTTTGAGTGAGAAACAAACCATGATCTTTGTAGACAACTTCCAAACCTAGGAAGTAGGTAAGTGAACCCAAATCACTTATCTTGAACTCTTCTCTCATCTGATCTTTGATCTTCTTCATACCAGCTGCATCATTTCCTGTCAATATAATATCATCTACATATACACATAAGTAGATGACCTCAGAATTACTCTTTTTAATAAAGAGTGAAGGATATGTCCTGCTTGGTTGAAAGCCTTTGTCCTGCAAGAATGAAACAAGCCTAAAATTCCAAGCTCTTGGAGCTTGCTTGAGACCATACAATGCTTTGTTAAGTTTACACACATAATCAGGATAAACTTGATTCTCAAAACCCGGTGGTTGTGCCATATATACCTCTTCTGTTATCCAACCATTCAAGAATGCATTCTTTACATCTAGTTGAAGTATCTTCCAATTCTTGGAAGAGGTAATACTAAGCAAAACCCTAATAGTAGGCATCTTTGCCACAGGAGAGAAGGTCTCCTCATAATCAATTCCCTGAGTTTGTGCAAAGCATTTTGCTACAAGCCTTGCCTTATACCTGTTAATGGAACCATCAAAATTCTTCTTGAGTTTATAGACCCAACTTGAGCCTATTACTTTCATGGTTGAAGTCTTGGGCACCAAATACCAAGTGTTGTTTTCCTCAAGTGCTTCAATCTCTTCCTTCATTGCATGCTTCCATTCTATTTTTGCTTTAGCCTCTTCAAATGATGATGGCTCCTCTTGGTTTATGTCCTGTGCTATGTAGATAGAATGTTTAGTTACTAATGAGGTGTCAAACCCATACCTTTCTGGCTTTTTCTTTTCCCTCGTAGATCTTCTTAGGCCATGATGTGATGATTCTGCCTCATGTCCAAGTTCTTGCAATTTTGCTTTACCTTTAGACTTCCATGATTTGATCTTTTCCATCTTAGATTCTTCATCATCCTCCGAGGTGTCTTGTTCTTCAATCTTTGGTTGTTCTCTACCAAGCTTTGGAAAATCTTCTTCAAGATTATATGGTAAATTGATCTTTTTGCATGAATCTTCATACCATGAATTGTTTTCATCAAAAACTACATCTCTGCTTACCAAGAATCCTTTGTTGGTAGGGTTGTATAAACTGTAGCCCTTTTGATTGTTGTCATATCCAATAAATACACACCTTTCTGCCTTTGGATCCATCTTGCCTCTAACCTGTGAAGGAACATGAGCAAAAGCAATACATCCAAAGATTTTACAATGATCTAAGCTTGGTCTTCTGCCATTCCAAGCCTCATATGGAGTCATCCCATCAAGGGATTTTGAAGGCAACCCATTAATCAAGTATGTGGCTGTAGATACAGCCTCAACCTATAGATAATTAGGTAAATGCTTTTCATTTAACATGGACCTTGCAGCTTCAACAATTGTCCTATTCCTCCCTTCTGCCACTCCATTTTGCTCAGGAGTGTACCTTGTAGTTACCTCTCTTTTGATTCCTCTTTCTTGAAGAAAAGAATCAAAATCATGGGAGAAGTATTCTCCCCCTCCATCTGACCTTAGCCTTTCTATTGATTTACCTGTTTGATTCTCCACAAGAGCCAAATATCTTTTGAAACATGAAAAAAATTCATCTTTGTGTTTCATAAAGAATAGGATAGTCCATCTGCTGCAATCATCAATAAAGGAGACATAATACCTTGATCCAGATATTGAAGCTTCCTTGTTAGGTCCCCATACATCTGTATGAACCAAATCCAAGAGATCTCCATGCATATAACCTTTCTTCATGAATGGTAACCTGTGAGACTTTCCAAATTGACATGCACTACACTTATAAATCATATGTTATTTTGACAAATTAGGGAGTCCAAGTACACTTTGGTCCCTGCAAATTTGCTTTAACGACCTTTCACCAATATGTGCTAACCTTTGTGCCATACTTCCAATTCTGTGAGTGTCTGAATACCATAATTAAAGAGAGCAATGTTTCTAGTGTCCTGTAATTCAAATGTGAACAATCTACATGTCTTTTCACCTTTTGCAATTTTTCTGAATCCTTGACTTGGATCTTCAACAAATGCTCCTGCTTTTGTGAACCTGACTTGCAACCCTTTCTCTACTATCTGCCCAACACTTATCAAATTCTTTGTAATGGTAGGGACATAGAGTACCTTACTGAGTAGGTTGATGTTTCCATCAGGTGCTTTGACATTGCCTATTTTCTCCACAGGATGTTTTGTATCATCTCCTTTTTGTACCTCATGCTTATTCCTTGGATCTTCTAAATCTGATAGGAGTGCCACATTTCCTGCCGCATGATTGGAACAACCTGAATCTATGTAGAAAACATGCTCATCAGATTTACCTTGTGGCATAGCCATGTTCATGATCAATAATGAATCCTCTTTGTTTGAGTCTTCTGTGTAGTTATTGTAGTTTCTCCTTCCTTTGTAGCCTCCTTGATAGTTTGAATGATTGTAGTTGTTGTAATTGCCATGGTAGTTGTTGAACCTTCCTCTTGAGTAGCCATAACTTCCTCTATTGTATCCTCTTCCTCTTTGATTCCTAGAATTCCTAAAGCAATTTTCAGTTGTATGATTAATTAATCCACAAATAGAACATGGGTTGGAGTCTTGGGATCTCCCCCTGCCTTGTCTACCTCCTCTTCCTCTACCTCTGCCATGTCTTCCTCTACCTGCATAGTTAGCTTGATATAAACCTGCTTCATCATCCGCTTTCTTTGCCTTTCCTTTGTTATCTTTGGACTTGCTTTTATCAGTTTATAAAGCTGAAGATTGATTACCTTTAGAGCTTTCTCCATTTTTTATAAGCTTTGCCCCTTGAGTAAGTAGTTGTCCAATGAGTGTATTGAAATCAGGTATATGCATGTCCATGTACAAATCCATAGCTGTGGTGAATGCTTCCCACTTGTCATTTGTCTTCAAGCCATTGATGGCCTGCCTTAGAATTTGTTCTTCATTTATTACCTCTCCAATGCTTCCCAACTGATATGCTATGTCCTTGAGCTTTGTGACAAAATCAGTCACATTTTGTTTGGGAGCCTTCTTGAGAGTTGTGAAATCCAACCATAGTTGATGCTTCCTAGCTTTAGTACTTGAAGAAAAGAAAGCTTCAAGTGCATCCCACACTTCCTGAGATGTCTTAAAACTTCTAATGTGAGGCAACAAAAAATCTGAGATAGAGTTGAGGAGATAAGACGTTGCAAGTGCATCCTTGGAGCACCACGTGCTCAATCTTTCTTGCTCTTCTTGTGTTGGTTGACTTTTGTTCCTGAAACTTGGCATAACTTCATCTCCAGCCACATAACCATATAAACTTCTACCTTGGAGATAAGCTTCCATTCTTAATGACCAAGCTGAGTAGTTACCTCTGTCCAATTTGTCAATTCATGAAGGAAATCCATCTGCCATGTTGTCCAACCTTGCTCTGATACCACTGTGAAGAGATGGATAGGTATGTGCTTGAAGATGAAGAGGTGTTGCAAAATCCTTGATCTACACTAGCCAAATGAACTCCATGAGTATATGGTGGGCCGTTTTAGCTTGCCAATGGATGTATTAGACACCCTATGTACCTTGGAACATCACTCTCAAAAAGATAGATCAAAACAGATAAGTTGGAGTTAGCTCAGAGGTGAAAACTTGCTATTCTTGGTTCATACACCTGTCTAGTGTTTTATATAATTCTCGGAGCACAGCAGGAATTAGCTTAATTCCTCTTGGAGAAGTCTAGGTAGCTTAAAGAGCTAACTTTCAAGAGTAATCGCATCAAAAATAATAAACCACACACTGAGAATGAGTTTTAACAAGTGATGACATCATCTCGATTTTCACGGGCTACTACAGTTTGAGACGAGTGACTAGAAAAATGAACATAAATCAAAATGTAGGAATCCAATGATTATGAAACTTTGTATGGTTATACTAGACAGTAAGCTGAATCCAACAAGATTTAATTCACTACATTTGGATAAGTAACCACTGAGACATGGCTCTGACAAGGGGAGTGAGAAAGTCGGGTACCTGATAGAGAAGTGAAGATGACAGACAAGGTTGACTTCAACTGAACATAACTGACGATTGAAACACCCAAATGAAATGAAAATTCATGAGCATAAAATAGACTTATAGAGCTAACTTACCAAGTTAAATCACGAAAAATGATGCACCAAGCTCAGAGAAACCATCTCTGCAATCTGACTAAGAAAACTAAGAGTAATGGCAGTGAGTAGTACACTTCACAAGAACATGGACATATGAACTCAAATAATCATGAAAATGAAAGTATATTGCTTGTACAATACAATGACTTACTGATACATATGTATGCCTTGTAATCACACCTTGATATGGTATAAAGCTCAGCTCTTGGAGGTCTTCACATAGGTCTCTCTAACCACGACTAAAACTGCCATCTATTTATAGTTGAGTTTGGGAGGCTACCTTCCCTCAATCACTCTCCAATCAATCAATGATTGATTTGATTCTCTACCTACCACAAGTCACGAATTCGTGGCTCCTCTTTCCCTTTTTGATCAAGTGGACTCAACCACTTAAGATTCTATCACTTTTAAATTAAATAAACTCTTGAAAAGTTACACGAGGTAGTTCACAAGTGAACTTTACATAGTCTTCATTTTAAAGCTTCTTTTATGACTCTGTGGGACTCAAGCCAATACTTAGGCTTGTCATACACTTGCTCCAACACACAATAGTATATGTATGTGTGTGTATGATTGCGAATAAAATATTAATAAGTGAAGATCAAAGGCATCTAGGGCTGCATATCAGCTAATAGAAGGTTCTTGTTGTATCGATTCAATACAACTTCATAGATCCATAGATGTTCTTTAGGAAGTTGTATTGTATTGATACAACAAGAACTTTCTCTTAGTTGAGATGTTGGCATCAACACAATAGCATCAAGAGGAACTTGTTGGGAGGAAAGAAATCGACTTGTTGCGACAATAGCATCAAGGGGGATGGCGAAGTTTTGATAGAAATCAACTTATGCACTTGATCCTTGGATACTTACGACAAAAAAGATGCAAAAAGTAAAAAAAGATGTTACTTTTTATGATATAGATTAATATTTTTTCAAGCATATAATAATGAATTTTTATTTCTTTATAGGTTATTTTGAAGGTTGATTGATTTCAAGCTTAGTAGGTGGTGGGAGGACTAGATGCAATGTGTATATACTTAAATCATATGACAAATGCATACAGGTACAAAAGTTGAAAAAACGTATGGTTGAAAATACCATACATGCATATGTGTAGGGTTGGTTCTTGATGCCTCAAGAACCCTCTTTCCTAGTTTACTTACTTGTACATGATTGTGAGGGCAGATAATATTTCTTGACTGTGCTTATTTTTTTTCAAGGCTCAAGTCAATTTTCTATGTGTATGTGCTTGTGTTTATGCATATATACATATGCATGTGTGTATGTAAGTATGTGAGTATGTACATATGCATGTGTGTATGTATGCATGTGAATATGTATACATATGTGTATGTATGCATATGTATGTATGTAAGTGCATGTGTGTATACATGCATCTATGTATGTATGCATACGAATCTGTATGCATACGAATCTGTATGCATATGCATCTATATGCATGTGTGTGTATGTATGCACATGAGTGTATGTGTGTGTGTGGCTATGTGTGTGTATGTATATGTGCAAGTATCTATATTTATATGTGTATGTGCATTTGTGTATATGTGCAAGTATCTATATGTGTATGTCTGTATATGCATATGTGTGCATTTGTAAATGTATCTCTATGCATATCATATATGTGTGCATTTTTCTATGTGTATATATGTGTGTATGTATGTGTTTGTATATGAGTGTATGTGTGTGTATGTATGTGCATGTGTGTGAATGCATGTATCCATATGCATGTGTATGCATGTGTGTGTATGTATATGTGCAAGTATCTATATGTGTATGTGTATGTGTGTATTTCTATGTGTGAGTATGATTTTGTGTGTATATGTATGTGTGTGTATATGTGCAAGGATCTATATGTGTATGTACATGTGTGTGTATGTATATGTTCAAGTATCTATATGTGTATGTGTATGTGTATATGTCTATGTGTGTGTATGATTTTGTATGTATATGTGTTTTTGTATGTGTGTGTATATATGTGTATGTGTGCATGAAAGTACATGTATGGATGTGTGTATGTATGTGCATGTGTGTATGCATGAAAGTCTGTGTATGCATATCTGTGTATGTTTGTGCATGTGTGACACATGCACATACATACACACATATGCATACACGTACTTTCAAATCAGGAAATCAAAAACACTAACTTTACCTCTGAAAAAAGTCTCTACGGTAGGATTAGAGCTTTATAGACTCTCAATCAAGCACATGCAGAAGATGTTTTTTATCAAGTAAAAATATTGATTTTTTTATAATCCTGTATTCAATCAAAAGAACTTTCAATCGAAAAGTTTTTCGATCGAAAATTTTTTGTTCAAAAAGATTTCAATCGAAAGTTTATGCCTGTCCATTTTTTTTATGTTTATTTGGACAACCATGAATAAAATGAACGTATTCAGTATTTGTTAATTATTTGGTCAAATAAATGCAACCTAGCTTATAATCTGTAAGGGGGCTTCAACTATAACTTTACCCTCACTCTTAGCAGCAGCCTTTGCCACTAGCATGGATGTGGTGGCTTCATCAATGATATGTCGAACTTCTAATCTGAATTTTGCATCCATATTTATTACATAAAAAAATCTTAGCTCCTTTTTAGTGGATTTGAGTAACCTAGAAGCTTGAGATTCCATAGGAGCTTGAGATATGTGTGATTGTTTAAACTCCTTCTGAGCCCTGTCGAATGCATGTCCAATGATAGTACTTGTGCTTATAAGCTCCTCTTTTTGTTGTGTCTCTTCACTTGACCTGGGTCTACCCTAATGTATCCCCTTGTCTTTGGTTAGTCTATTTGTTCTTTACTATTGACATGTTTCTATTTGAGCTTTCCCTTTGTTGATTTTCTGCATAACAAAAGAGTCTATTTCTTCTTAATGTAGTGCTCTGCTAGATGGTGATGGCATGTTAGCTTCCTCTACCACCTTTTCCTTACTCATTAATATCATATAAATGTAAGGCCTTGATGTGGATGCCTTGTTCTTTGGGCAACAAATGATGAGTGATCTCTAGCTTCTAGGCAACTTCTACAAGGAGGGGATTTTTTTTGGTAGAGGGCATTTGCTTTGATAATGACCACATTCTCCACACCTAAAGCAATTGATTGGCCTTGTGGGCCCATTTCCAAAACTACCCTGAGGATTTGGTTTATAGGTGTTACCTTGAGTTTGTACAGCTACCATTACATTCAGAGGTGGTTGGACTGCTCCTTGTCCTCAATATGCTTACAAAGGCATTCCTCTTGAGTGACACTCATGGACTTCATGGCCAACTTTCCTGCATAACTGGCAAGGTACACTTAACAGTGGGCATTCACTTACCATATGGCCTTGTTTGCTACAAATGGTGCATCGTAGTCCATTTATTATGCCACCTCCACAAAGTTCTTACAGCTCTTGTCGAAGTTGTGCCAATTCTTGTGCTTGAGCTTCCTCTTACTTTTTTAGCTTCAATGCTTCAATCTCACACCTTAGTTGATTTAGTGAACTTTCTTCTTCTTTTTGGGGCTAGTTTCTTTTTAAGCTCTCATGCTCTTTCCTAAACATTTTTACTAGGCCCTCAGGTTCCACAAGGTATGGTAGACGAGAAGATCTAGTTCCATGTTGATGTCTGATCTGCTCTAACCTTGTTGTTATAGAATGAGTTCTTCAATTATTGCTATCAAGAGCACTAACTCCTTAATCTTGCACTGTATGGATATTGGAAGTGGTTTAGCCAGGCACTTCTTGATAAAAAAAACCATGGGGAGGGTTTGGTAATTTAGCCATAAGCATTTTTACTCTTGTAACAAATTCGGGAAACCTCTCCCCTATACCTAGTCGTAGGGTGTGTAGTTCTTCAATGATGTTTTTTGGTGTAATTCCTTGTTGGAACTATGTCTTGAAGGCCTCCTTCATTAAGTCCCAAAAAGTTTCTATAAATTGACTACACCACTTGTCTACTAGACCCTCTAGTGTTGCTAGGAATAGGATAAAAAATTCATCTTCTCTTCCCATTAACCCCCTTGTTTTACATAAGGCTAAAACTCTTGTTAAATTCTCATCAGGGTCTTCATGTTCTAATCCTCTAAATGAGGGAAATTTGATATTCAATCATGAAAGTAGAGATTCTAGGTCTACTTGAGTCACCATACTTCCTATTGATGATGTTGATGAAAGAAGGTTGGCTGACCTACGAATGACTTTCCTTCTTGGTGTTTTGCAAGGGAATCTTAAAATTGTGATTGGGTTGTGGTGATCAGCTACGCATCCTATTGTTGGAAGTCAATGTCCTCATTGGCTTAACAATTCAATAGCAGTTTTATAAACTACTCCAAGGGAATCCACGCGGGGGCAACATCCATATAGGAGAGTCCTTCTAGACTCTTGTACAAGTGACGACGGGCGCTCATGTGGTCTAGTCCATCGTTCTAAAAGCTTCCTCAGTAGACCCGGGTTCAAATCCCGTCGGGCGCAGCGCGAAGACAACTTTTCGAGTTATTTGTTTTTAGGAAAAACACACGGACGAGCTGCGTTTATTGTCGAACGCGATCAAATTCCATCGTAGCTTTTATTTTAGCGAAGGTAGCTTTTAGTATAGCTTTTCATGGATACTCACAAACTATATAAACAAGGCCTTGGCTCCTTGTTTAATCACTCACTCAAAGATCTAGAGCTTGGAGATCTTCTTGAAGACAGAGTGTTCTCACACTCTTGAAGGAGGTGAAGTTGTGGTGAAGGAGAGGCTACTCTCATTGCAGCAGGAAGTCTTCTACGAGGTGGTGGTAACTATCTTTTGTGAGTTAACCTTGTGGTTGATTTACAATTACGTTACACTATTTTGTTAGCTTCGTTGCTTCATTCTCTTCACACACACTTAGATTATTTCAACATAATCTAAATTTTGTATCATCATCTTCTTATTCTTCCATTAGTGAGTGCACCACTTTATATGGTTGAGTAGTACTCCCATGTTGTAATTTGGACATCTATTATCTTTAGTGAAGTAAGCATCCAGCTTACGTTCCCTATCCTTGTCTCAAGATCTCTTTCTTTCTCTATCTCACTTATCATCTTGTCAATTAAGTTGTGTATGCTCAAGAGGTTTTAGTATTGGAACGATCCTGGGGCCCCAAATTCCAACACTTGGTATCAGAGCTACATAATTGACATACACACTTAAGATAAGATGAGTGAGATTAGAATTGAGATTGAAGACAAGTTGGATGGATCTTCTAATTATCCCATGTGGAGTTTCATGATGATGAACTTGTTAGTGACAAAGGATTTATGGAGTATCGTCAATGGATCCTTAACAAGACCAAGACGAGAAGGCGAAGAAGGGTCTACAGAAGCTTCAAGAGGTATTGCAATTGCTATTACAGAACCAACAGAAGAAGAGGTAACCACTTCGACATCCAGAGTCACTGATAGGTCTTTACCTAGAGTTCCTCCTACTGAAGATCAGGCAAGATGGGATGCTAGAGATGCTTTAGCACTTTCATTCATAGCAATGAGCATCAAAAAGCATATTCTACCACAGATCAGATCTTGCAGAAGTTCTAGTCAAGCTTGGTTAAAGCTCGAGAATCTTTTTCAGAGCAGAAATCCTGCTAGAAAAGCTCACTTGAGGAGACAACTAGCAAATACAAGGATGAAAGCTGGTGAGTCAATTCAAACCCACATTACAAGACTCGTTGACTTAAGAGATCAACTTCTAAATGTAGGAGTTGAGATATCAGATGAAGAAATGGTAAATACGCTGATTAATTCACTTCCTATTTCATTTCGATCTTTCATAACCACTCTTACCCTTACCACAAGAGATAGAGAGGTTACATTTGAAGAATTAGAGTTCTAGTTGCTTCAAGATGAAGATCAGTTGAAGGGAATGGAAGAGAATGAAGAAGCGCTTTCATCTTCATCAAAGGGTAAGAAGAAGAAGGATAAGAAGAAGGAAAAACAATCCAAGAAGGAAAGTAGGTTCCTTTCACCTTCTACTTCAGATTCTGTATCTACGACATCTAAAGAGAATTCTTCTAAGAAGAAGGTAAAAATATGTTCTTTTTGCAAGAAACGTGGACATATTCAGTCAGAATGTTATAAAAGGATTGCAGCAGAAAAGAAAAAGGCATCAGGTAATGTTGCAGAAGATGATAAAAAAGGGAAATCTCAAGGTGATTCTTATGCCTGTATCACTATTGAGGAAGTAGCTTTTGATCAAGCAGCTTTACAAGTTCTTTCAGCAAGTCCTTGGATATTCGACTCAGGTGCTACAAAGCATATGACAGGTTGTAGAGATGTATTTTCTTCTCTCTCCTATTCTTCAGGTAGAAGAGTTACTATTGCAGATGGCAATGATTTGGATGTTGTGGGAATAGGTACAGTAACCCTAAAGTCAAGAGAAGGTGGTAATTTTCAAATTTCAGATGTCCTTTATGTACCTGAAATGAAGATAAATCTGCTATCTATATCTGCATTTTTAAGTGATGGTTTTAAAGTTGTATTTGAGAAAGATCTTTGTAAGATCTTATCACATAAAGAAGACAAGTGTCTTTTGCAAGGTACGCATAAAGGAGGGGTCTTTGTTTTGTCAAAAATCAGTCAAGCATATGCAGTCAAATCTTCGTCACCGGTGGAAGATATGAAGCTATGGCATGAAAGATTTGGACATATCAGTTTTGGAGCTCTCAAGAATATCAAAGACAGAGGTATGGTTGAGAGTTTACCCTCATTCAAGCTACCTGATGATTCAGATATATGTGAAGGTTGTCTTGAAGGTAAGATGCATAAACTACCTTTCAAGAAACATGGTCATATTACAACTACCAGGAAATTGCAGATTATTCATTCAGATGTGAATGGACCTATGAGAGCAGACTCTATTCAGGGTTTCAGGTATTTTGTCCTATTTGTGGATGATTTTACAAGATACTCATGGATCTATGGTCTTAAGTCGAAGTCAAAAGTCTTTCCTATGTTCAAGAAGTTTGTAGCTATGGTTGAAAATGAAAGTCACGAAACTGTCCAGATTCTAAGAAGTGATAGAGGTGGAGAATACTTGTCAAATGAGTTCCAGACATTTCTCGATGAGAAAGGTATTACTCGACACCTTACTATTGCTTATACTCCTCAGCAAAATGGTGTTGCAGAAAGAAAGAATAGAGTACTTGTTGAAATGATGCGGAGCATGATGGCGTCCAAGAAGCTTTCACCAAAATTTTGGTTTGATGCAGTACATACAGCTAATCACATTTTGAACAGGTCATCTACAAAAGCTTTAAAGGTAATCACACCATATGAGGCTTATTATGGTAGAAAACCTAATGTGAGTTACTTCAAAGTGTTTGGATCACTTTCTTATGTACATGTTGAGAAAAAGGACCGAGGCAAACTAGATGTAAAGGCAAAGAAAGCTCTTTTTATTGGATATCGTGTTGAAAGCAAAGGATATAGATTTTATGTTCCAAAGACAGGTGAAGTTATTCTTTCACGTAATGCTTATATTGTTGAAGATAAGGTTTATGATAAAGAAGCAGAAATTCCGGAGTTCATTAGTGAAAATGACTATGGAATTTTTAGAAAGATTCTGGATGTAGATGTTCAGCCATATCAGGAGGGAGTTAAACCTCAAATTCCTAGTATTCAAGAAAAAATTGAAGAAAGAGGAATTTCACAACCTTCTACAGAGTCAGTTCCACAAGAAACTTTGGTTCCAGAAATGGAAGAAGTTAAAGTTCCAGAAAGTCCTAGTACCTCGACAGGACAAGTTCCAGAACCTGTGGAAGCTGAAAGTTCAGAAAGAGTTTCACCACTATTCAAGGATACACCTACGTGGTTATATCAGACTTGGAAAGACAGTGGTATAAAGACTTTTACTGGAAGAACAAGGACTCAGACTAGACAACAACAACAAGATCATGTAAGAACAAGAAGTCAAACTAGACAACAAAAAGATCATGTAAGTTTTGCTGAAGACTTTGAGATTCATGATATTTTGGCACTTACGACTGTTGAAGATGAACCTGCGTGTGTTAAAGATGCACTTAACATTCCTATTTGGAGAAAATCTATGCAAGAAGAGATTGATTCTATTCATAAGAATCAAACTTGGCAGCTATGTGAGTTACCAGAAGGAAAGAAGGCTATAGGTGTAAAATGGATCTTCAAAATCAAAAGGAAAGCAGATGGTACTATTGATAGATACAAGGCCAGGTTGGTTGTCAAAGGATATGCACAACAAAAAGGTATTGATTATGATGAGACATTTGCTCCTACGTCTAGGATGACTATTATTAGGTCAGTACTTGCTCTAGCAGCACATTTTGGTTGGCATATATATCAGCTTGACATTAAGACTGCTTTTCTAAATGGTGATTTACACGAGGATGTGTATATTCAGCAGCCAGAAGGTTTTGAAGAGACAGGTAAAGAACACTTAGTGTGTAAGCTTATAAAAGCTTTGTATGGTTTAAAACAGGCACCTAGAGCATGGTATGAAAAGATACATACATATCTTTTATCCATTGGTTTCCACAACTCAGATGCAGCTCCAACTCTTTATGTCAAAGCTGAAACAGGTATGATGATTATAGCAATCATTTATGTGGATGATATTATAGTCACAGGTCCCAGAGATGAAGATTTGCAGATGTTCAAAGAAGAATTGAAGCAAACATTTGATGTGAATGATTTAGGCATTCTACATTATTATCTTGGGATTCAGTTTCTGTTTTGAGATGACTGTATCTACATGACACAGTAGAAGTACATTGAGAAACTTTTGGAAAGGTTTCAGATGGGTGATTCTAAACCTATGCAAACACCTATGGATCAGAACACGTCTTTACAAATGGTAGCAGATGCAGAGCCATTTGATGCTACTCTATATAGTCAAGCAGTTGGTTGCTTGATTTATCTTTGTAATACACGTCCTGATATACAGTTTGCAGTTTCTCAAGTATCAAGGTTCATACAGAATCCGACAGTGTTACATTGGAAAGCAGTAAAGCGGATCTTTCGTTATTTGAAGGGAACTTCAAATTATGCTATGGTATTTTCGAAATCTACACATTTGTTACTAAAAGGATTTTCAGATTCTGATTGGGCAGGTGATAGAGACACAAGAAGAAGTACTAGTGGATTTTGTTTTTATCTTGGAGATTGTCTTATCTCATGGTATTCAAAGAGACAACCCACTATTGCCACTTCATCGTGTGAAGCTGAATATCGTGCAGCATTTACAGCTACTCTAGAGTCAGTATGGTTGCAGAAGATTTTCAGTTATCTTGATGTAAGAGTACATCAACCCATTCAGATATTTTCAAATAGCCAAAGTGCTATAGCTATAGCTAAGAATCCAGTGCATCATGCAAGGACAAAGCATATAGAGATATATTTACCAAAGCATTGACTAGAGATAGTCATGAGAAGATTTGCAGGTTACTGAATCTTGTACCAATATGACATTGAAGGAGGGATTGTTGGAAGTCAATGTCCTCATTGGCTTAACAATTCAATAGCAGTTTTATAAACTACTCCAAGGGAATCCACGCGGGGGCAATATCCATATAGGAGAGTCCTTCTAGACTCTTGTACAAGTGACGACGGGCGCTCATGTGGTCTAGCCCATCGTTCTAAAAGCTTCCTCAGTAGACCCGGGTTCAAATCCCGTCGGGCGCAACGCGAAGACAACTTTTTGAGTTATTTGTTTTTAGGAAAAACACACAGACGAGCTGCGTTTATTGTCGAACGCGATCAAATTCCATCGTAGCTTTTATTTTAGCGAAGGTAGCTTTTAGTATAGCTTTTCATGGATACTCACAAACTATATAAACAAGGCCTTGGCTCCTTGTATAATCACTCACTCAAAGATCTAGAGCTTGGAGATCTTCTTGAAGACAGAGTGTTCTCACACTCTTGAAGGAGGTGAAGTTGTGGTGAAGGAGAGGCTACTCTCATTGCAGCAGGAAGTCTTCTACGAGGTGGTGGTAACTATCTTTTGTGAGTTAACCTTGTGGTTGATTTACAATTACGTTACACTATTTTGTTAGCTTCGTTGCTTCATTCTCTTCACACACACTTAGATTATTTCAACATAATCTAAATTTTGTATCATCATCTTCTTATTCTTCCATTAGTGAGTGCACCACTTTATATGGTTGAGTAGTACTCCCATGTTGTAATTTGGACATCTATTATCTTTAGTGAAGTAAGCATCCAGCTTACGTTCCCTATCCTTGTCTCAAGATCTCTTTCTTTCTCTATCTCACTTATCATCTTGTCAATTAAGTTTTGTATGCTCAAGAGGTTTTAGTATTGGAACGATCCTGGGGCCCCAAATTCCAACACCTATTCCTTAGGCTAAGATAATTCCAAGGAAAATGAAGATTACCTCTTCAATGCTATCGACACCTCTACATTTCTTCTTCACTTGGTAATGTGGTTCTCTTATGCTCAATCGGCCTTCTCCCACTAGGCATAACAAATTTTGTTGGGGGATTCTTTAGTTGAATTGGACTTGAGTGTTTCAAGGAAAAGAATGGGAAGAAGAAGAGATACAAATACACCAAAAACCAATGTGTCTTGATGAACAATAAGAAATACAATATCTTTGTCTTGAAAGAGACAAGGTGTTCTCAATGCGTAGCGCATAAGCTAAAGAGCATACACAAGTATTCAAAACACCACAATTTTGTGTGCGGTCAATGCTCCTTTCTATGGGTCCCCACCTTGTCAAGTAGCTTGCCCTAGTGCACACCTTGCACTCAAGCTTCCAATAAGGTTGAAGGAAGGATCACTCTCTCTTGTTGAGGTGCAACACTTCCTTGATGGGACTTGTTCCACCTTAGGTGCTCTTCTGGTTGCTCTCTATGTACTCATTGTTCAAGTCTCTTGCTCACTCTTTCTCTCTCTTGCTCCTTATTCCAACTCCTTAGTCCAAGAAAATTGCTAATGCCCTTTTGGTTGTGTGTTGATTCTTCTTATGTAGGTCACTTCAACTATTAGTGTATCTTGGTGCTCAATTTGATGTCTTAAGAATCACTCTATGTGTAAGTCCACGACTCCCTATTTTGTCATGTAGTGACTTTAGGAGAAACAAAATTTTAAATGGGGGGCCACTCATAAACTCTTGCATACCTCATTCTCTTCATATTTTTCCCCTTTTGACCTTCCTTTCTTCAAAATGTGTGCATAAGGGAGCATTCACTTAGACTTTGTAAAACACTTAAAACCTTCAAAACCTTTAAACAAGACCATTTTGCAACTTGCAATCAACTTTTCCTCCAAAACCATTGAGAACAAATTGTTTGTGCCCTACCTATGCACCCTTGTTCTGGACACATGTGCACCACCTGTGCACCACTTTGCACTTTTGCACCACCTATGCATCACTTTCAACGTCACTAATTTGACCTTTGACCAGCTCCACAATTGACCACTTTGACCTTTGAGTAGCTCCACAATTGACCACTTCGACCATTGATTAGCTCAAGAATCTCAAGGTTAATTATGCACCTCATGCAAGGGCTATCGCTAAATATGTTGTGCCTAGCTTCTAGATATGCACTTATTCTTATTATTCATTCTAGTGTGTCAATACACACAGAGGATCGATGTCATCATAAGATAGCTTATGAAAGATGAACCATGCAAGCGGGAAATGTGGAGGAACATACTTATACAAGCTTGCCTACTCAAGGTATCCTGACTATGCCTCGTTGGGAGAACAGACAGACGCATGGGCATGGTGCTCATGGTCAAGGAGGTAGCTATCCTGGAAGAGGATCACAAGACCAGAGGAGGACCCCAATTAAGAGTTGGAAATGTGGGGGTGATGGGCACATAGCACGAGTCTGCCCAAATCAAAAGAAATTGGTTGACTACACTGCAATATGCAGATACTTCAGTGGAGGGGGCCAGTTTGATGAAGATTGCCAACAATGGAAAAGGAAAGGGGCCAGTAGAGTCCTCAAACTACATTGAGACTCAGATGCATCCCACTCCTAGAGCACAAGAGCACGTTCCTACAATTGGAGTGGTGTTTAGGACTCTGAATCCTCAGGAAGGATCTAGTTCATCCATGCACTTTGTGGATGCTGACCAGGGCAAGGATGCACGGAAAGAGCCAATTGTGGTAGTGGTCATATGAATGCAAGAGCATGCGAAGAGCAACATGGAAGGCAAAAGTGAAGATGCCAGCAAGGAAAAGGTATCCGAGCATGGGGAGGTGGAAAATCAGGTGAAGGGACTTGTTGAACAGCAAGAGTTTGAGGACGCGGACAAAATCGAGATCCTTCCACCAATACCTAAGAAGTTTATGCCGGGCACAGCTCCATTCCCTGAGAGGTTGAAGGTCCCAAAGTTTCAAAAAGAAAGGCAAAGCGCGGAGAAGATTGACAATGTGAAATTGCTAGCTGAAATAGAAATCACCTTAGATGATGAAAATGAGACAGTATCAAAATGTGTTGTTATATAAAGATTATTCGAATCATGAACTACTAGGATGGTTGGTGGGTACAAGCAAGGTTGAGTGCTATACAATGCACATAAGCCCAAAGGAATCCGAGGCCAACAATCATCTAGAAGGAAGAATCCTCAAAAAGGGATGAGACCTTGAATTGACCACCATAGTGGAAGCAGAACACATGAAGGAAAAAGTCAAAGTTTTGGAAGTTGAGCTTGAGCGCACATACCTGGGATGGAACCAATGGTAGAAGAGAAACCAAGTGTACAAGGATTGGATACGAGAGTTGCATTGGAAGAAGTAACTCTGAAGTGAGAAAGCAAAGTTAGGAAATTGTTGACTAGTGGTGCATGCTTATCATTAGGTCAAAGGGAAGCCATGACAGATGGAGAATAGACAGTAGAAATGGGTCTCACAAAGAAAGATAAGAAAGTGAGCAAGGTGGTTGATCCTTATGCAAGGAGGGGAAACTCTTCAAAGGGCGAGAGTCATTCTTCTGAAACTGGTGATCAGAAGTGTCACCAAGAGTTGATAGGGAACCAAGACAGTCATTTATCTTCTGGCCCAAAGGAAGTGTATGAGGCCATGAGCAAAGATATATGCAAGGAAGACCATAAGGGCAAAGGTAGATCTGAGAGAGAAAAGTGGTGTGTGGATCACGAGGGTTCTAGTAAGGATTTAGATGATCGGAAGAAAGACCTCTTGAAGGGAAGAGATAAGAAGAATCAGAAGGTTTTGAAAAGAGGTTTTCTAGACACAAAAGACCAAAGAAGGGACGTGCATTAGAAAGTGAACCAGAGGAAGGCATGGAGAGTAAAGTGCTTCATGCAAAGAGTACAAGTAGGAATGGCAGCAGCTTGAAGGAGTCCGAATTGGCTCATTCCAAGCATGCCAGAGTTATCAGATCAAGGTTTCATGGAGATCGGTGTAAGGATATGAAGCAGAGTGTACAAAGGACGATAGGAGAGGATGCACGGAGAGGACTTCGAGCACGCTATTGGATGATGGGACTTTTTTGCGTGATTTGGATGTTCTTAAGAGAGACGTGTGGTTTGATACAAGAATAGAACAAGAGGTGCTTTCTCTATTTTAGCAGACAACTTACCTTCTATTCGTAGAGATCACAGATGCTGATAGACGAAGTGTGTTGCTATGAAGGAGCATTGAGGGCTAGATGAGAGGTGAATGACCAAGTATATCACAACGCTCTTCGACCTTGTAATATATTTTGCAGATCAAGATTGGCGAGATGGAGATATTAGTTGAAAACATGTGGATGGAATATTGTGTGGAGGAAGCTCATTGGCTGGTACGTTTCCTAAACCAAGGCCTTGATATTGATTTTCCTTTTTCAGAGTTTGCAGTATATCTACTTTGTTGGTCGTGTATGCATAAGATTGCTACTTCTATTACCACAACTCTCAAGGTACACCTGATGAGGTAAATGGAATTTGTTGGGCTACGGCCGATCAATTAGTCATAGATAGCGATGATGAGGCTCCTGAGGTGGAGCTTGACTCAACACCTAGAGAGCATTGATCACTTGCAATGAGCAAGACGAGATAGGTATTTTTGACATTGTCGTGATGAGGGGCATACTGATGCTGCCTATACCGACGGTCACTCCCGAAGTCGGTATAAATGTTGGAAAAGTCCACTTAAAGATACTGACAGTTAAGTGACTGACGGTATGACCATTTAAAACAGATCGTCGGGGTATCTCATGACCACCAGTATGAGCATCGGTATGGGCATCGGTATAAGCGTCGGTAATTTACTGGAAGTTACCGACGCCCATACGGATGCCCATACCGAGGCCGTGTTTTAAACATACCAGGAACCCGATAGCAAAAGTGAACATTTTTGTGCGTGTTTGAGTATTGTTTGTCTTCTGTTGAACTTGCATGCACGAACGGAATTGCGACCTGCATTTTCTTATGCACACACAAACATAGACAAAGATCTCTCTCTCTACACACACACACACTCTGTCTCTGTTTAGATCTCACATCTTGGTAAGTGGTGCTCGTACTCTTAGCCTTTGTCTTTCTCTATGCTTTAGGTCTTATAATTTCTCTTCTCTTTGATTTTGCAGAAGTTCTTTGGCATCGATTCTTTGGAATTCGACGATAGATGACATACATTATGAGTTGACGACAACGATCCAAAAGAGGGAAATACTTGTAAGTGATTTTTTTATTTTCTATTGATAAAGAGAGAAAGAGAGAGAGATGAGCGAGAGAGGGATAGAGAGAGAAAGAGAGAGAAAGAGAGAGAGAGAGAGATGAGAGAGAAAGAGAGATAGAGAGATAAAGAGATAAAGAGAGAGAGAGAGATAAAGAGAGATGAAAGGGAGGAAGATAAAGATAGGAAGATAGAGCATACATACACACACACACGTACACACACACGCATCTACACATCTACACATGCATACATATACACATATGTACACACATGCAGGCTTACATACACACAAATATACATACATGCATGCTTACATACACACACATGCATGCATACACACATACAAATATACATACATGCATACATACACACACACATGCATACACACATACATATACACACATATATACACATATGCATACATACACATACACACACATGCATACACACATGCATACACACATGTATACACACATACACACACACACATATACACATACATACACACATATACACACATGCATGCATACATACACACACATATACACACATGCATGCATACACACATATACACATATACACACATGCATACACACATACATACACACACACATATACACATATGCATACACATATATACACACATGCATGCATGCATACACACACATGCATGCATACATACACACACATACACATATACACACATGCATACATACACACACACATGTACACACATGTATACATACACTCACATATGTACACACATACATACATACACACACACATATACACACATGCATGCATACACTCACACGCACACATACATACATATACACATGCATGCACACACACACATGAATGCATACACACACATGCATACATACACACACATACACATATACTCACACATGCATACATAGACACACATACACATATATACACATGCATACATTTACACACACACATACATACACACATGCACACATATACACACACATAAGCTAGTGTTTTAATTAAATATATATAATTAAATATATAAAATTTTGATTTTAAAGTTTTTTTTTACATCAAATATATAAAAATAGGATTATGGTTTTTAGGCTATTTACGCATACATACACATATACTTATACACATATATATACACATGCATACACATACACATACACACATGTTTTAGGTCTAGGTCTTTCTGATTAGGCTTTTAGGGTTTTTACACATGCATAACATATATGCACAGATACACATACACATACAATACATATATACATGTATATACACATGCATATAGAAATATTTATATATTTTAGGTCTAGATCTTTAAGATTAGGGTTTTAGGAATTAGGCATACACATAATTCAATTACATTTATATTAAGAGAAAATATAGAAAAAAATAAGAAAAAAACTGAATATATAAATATATATATATATAATAGGATAATTATATAGATAAATAAATATGAAAAGAACTAGTGCTTTGAATAAATAAATTAAATATATATAATTAAATATATAAAAATAGGTTTAATTTTAAGGATTTTAATCAAAGTAAATATATATACACATACACATACACACATATACTTCTACACATATCTATATACACATATATATACACCTACACATGCATACACATATACACATGCTTTAGGTCTAGGTCTTTCTGATTAGGGTTTTAGGGTTTTAACACCTACATAGCATATATACACACATACACATACACATATAATACATATATACATGTATATACACATGCTATAGAAATATACATATTTTAGGTTTAGATCTTTAAGATTAGGGTTTTAGGGTTTAGGCAAACATATAACTCAATTAAATTTATATAAAGAGAAAATATAGAAATAAATTAAGGAAAAAATCTGAATTTATAAATAAAAATATATATAAAATAGGATAATTCTATAGATAAATAAATATCAAAAGAATTAATGTTTTAAATAATTTAATTAAATATATATAATTAAATATATAAAAATATGATTAATTAAGAAAAATTTCTGAATATATAAATAAATATATATATAAAATAGGATAATTATATACATAAATAAATATGAAAACAAATAGTGTTTTCAATAAATAAATTAAATATATATTATTAAATATATAAAAATAGGTTTAATTTTAAGGATTTTAATCATAGTAAATATATATACACATACACATACACACATATACTTATACACATATACTTATACACATATACTTATACCCATATATATACACATACACACATATACACATGCATACACATATTTACATGTTTTAGGTCTAGGTCTTTCTAATTAGGGGTTTAGGGTTTTAACACCTACATAACATATATACACACATACACATACACATATAATACATATATACATGTATACACACATGCATATAGAAATATACATATTTTAGGTTTAGATCTTTAATATTAGGGTTTTAGGGTTTAGGCAAACATATAACTCAATTAAATTTATATAAAGAGAAAATATAGAAAAAAATTAAGAAAAAAATCTGAATTTATAAATAAATAAATATATATATATAATAGAATAATTATATAGATAAATAAATATCAAAAGAACTAGTTTTTAAATAATTTAATTAAATATATATAATTAAATATATAAAAATAGGATTGATTAAGAAAAAAAATCTGAATATAAAAGTAAATATATATATAAAATAGGATAATTATATAGATAAATATATATGAAAATAAATAGTGTTTTGAATAAATAAATTAAATATATATGACTAAATATGTAAAAATAGGTTTAATTTTAAGGATTTTAATCATAGTAAATGTATATACACATACACATACACATATATACTTATACACATATACTTCTACACATATACTTCTACACAAAAATATACACATACACATATATACACATGCATACACATATATACTTGTTTTAGGTCTAGGTCTTTCTGATTAGGGTTTTAGGGTTTTTACACCTACATAACATATATACACACATACACATACACATATAATACATATATACATGTACATACACATGCATACAAAAATATACATATTTTGGGTGTAGATCTTTAAGATTAGTGTTTTAGGGTTTTAGGCATACATATAACTCAATTAAATTTATATAACTAGAAAATATAGAAAAAAATTAAGAAAAAAATATGAATATATAAATAAATAAATAAATAAATAAATATATATATATATATATATATATATATATATATATATATATATATATATATATATATATATATAAAATAGGAAAAGTATATAGATAAATATAAAAAGAACTAGTGTTTTAAATAATTTAATTAAATATATATAATTAAATATATAAAAATAGGATAAATTAAGAAAAAAATCTGAATATATAAATAAATATATATATAAAATAGGAGAATTGTATAGATAAATAAATATAAAGAGAATTAGTGTTTTAAATAATTTAATTCAATATACATAATTATATATATTAAAATAAGATTAATTAATAAAAAACCTAAATATATAAATAAATAAATATATAAAAATAGGATAATTATATAGATAAATAAATATGAAGAGAACTAGTGTTTTAAATAAACTAATTAATTATAATAATTAAATATATAAAAATAGGATTTTAATTATATAAGCAATAGATATATATATATATAAGACATATAACACATATACACATATATAGGTCTTGCGTATTAGGGTTTTAGGATTAGGGTTTTAGGTTTTTTTAGGTGTTTAAGTATTTAGGTTTAAGTCTTTAGGAGTATGATTTTTAGGTTTAATAAAAAAATCAAATGTTCTAAAATGTCCATATTGTATGAGATGGCTAGTTTGGATCCGAAGGAGAGAATGGCATGTCCTTGCACTCAGTGCAAGTATCAAATTTATCAAAAACGATGGATTTGTACTACACATGTTAGAGAGTATGGATGCTTTGATAGAAGTCGACTAGAAAACCTACGCTACCATTCGCATGGTCCCTCAGGTGAGCAGATGGACCCGAATGACATTGCACCGATAACATCTCATGGACAAAAGAGAACAAAAAAGGAGTTAGACATACAAGCAAGTACTAATAGCATTACACATAATGAACATATGGAAGAGATGCTTGAAGCATTTTATGAGATGGACGAAGAGCGTGATGGTGGAGA
Organism: Ceratopteris richardii; assembly: GCA_020310875.1. Taxonomy (NCBI): domain Eukaryota; kingdom Viridiplantae; phylum Streptophyta; class Polypodiopsida; order Polypodiales; family Pteridaceae; genus Ceratopteris; species Ceratopteris richardii. The sequence continues at coordinate 130,181,125 of CM035415.1, forward strand.
AGATGCTGAGAGTTTCATGGACACAACAGAATCTCCACGATCAGAAGTCGATGAAGAATATGAAAACATGCAAAGACTAGCTCGTTTACTACTTTATAATGGAGCAAAAATATCTATACTACTTGTGTCACTCGGGATGCTCAATATGCAATCGATTTATGGATGGTCAGATAGAAGTGTCACTTATATTATTCAGGTAAGTGGATTTGAAATAAACTTTCATTGTTGTATCAAAATAGCTTTATTTGCTTCTTGCAGGCTTGTTAAAGATCAATTTTTGCTAGAGGGCAATGACATGCCTCCAACACGTGGAGATGCAAAAAAACTTTTACAGTGCATTGGAATGGATTATACTAAGATTCATGCTTGTCCGAATGATTGCATCCTTTTTCAGAATGCGTATGAGCATCTCCACGTATGTCCAAAGTGTGGAGCAAATAGATTTAGAGAAGACCTTGTAGGCGAAGCAATCCCCGCAAAGGTTCTTTGCCACTTTCCTATTATTCCACGAATTAAGAACATGTTTAGATACAAATCTATAGTTGAGTTAATGTCATGGCATACAAAGAGAAGGTCTACAAATGGTGTAATGCAAGTAACTACTAACTCTGATGATTGGAAGCACATAGATAGTAAGTGCGTTAGACACCTCAGCGCGATAAAGGTTCTGGCCCATCTCGTAGGTTGAGGTCAGGCTCTGGAGCAGGAGGTTCTAGGAGTGGATCTACAGGTAGGTCTAGAGGAGGTGACTGTTGTGGAGGCTTTGCGACGGATGTTGTGTCACCCGCTTCTACTCCTAGGACAAGTACCTCTGATATAGGTACGCCACATGGTACACCACGTACACCTTGGGGTGCTCATGATCATGATGAATCCAAGGTGTATAGTATCCGAGATGGAGCTTCGGTGATGGATGCGACTGGCAAAGCAATGCATGCATGTATACGACAGCTTTGCTCCGTACAGTTTGGACACTCTATCATGTTGAAATGGAGTGAACAAGATAAAGATCAGAAGAATTATATCACACTGATGATTTATAAGGAGTTTCGACCAACCGATGGACAACCTCTTGTGAGTTCAGAGTGGATTCTGCATAGCGCACATGAAGTTATGTCCCATCGACGATCTAAGGCTCGTGATGCTTTCAGAGTAGGCTTATCAAAGCCGCTATGGTTAGATGTTGAGGAGTGGGATATGATTGATGACGAGCAGAAGAAGACTCCTGACCGATATCCGCAGTAGTGAGATATCACAGCCACATGTTTAGATACGATTGGACCCTCACATTTGGGAAGCAGCAGATATGACACGATGCATCATGAGTTTGTAAGTACCATTTGATTTATTGAATTTGTTTGTGTTAAGCTTCTATTGTATGTTCCTCTAATATTTTGTATATTTTTTGTAGGAGTTGGCAATGGGTCGTCCTCCAACACGAACGGAGGAGGCTTATGGATATCTTCATGGATGGACTCCACTATTGGAGGACTTGGAGGGACGCGGTGCGGTTATTTCATGGGATCATTTGCGATGAGGTGATGAATTTATAAACTTGGTTTTTACTTGTTGTTTGTAAATTTCATGTGAATTTATCTCATTTCATTAATGTTCTTTGTTGCAAGACTGTTGATATGGAACGTTCTTTGCACGTGTATGGCAGTGGCACACCAAAATTTTGTATTTGATTTTTATATGGCAATGCAATGTTTTGCCACATTTTGTAAAAGCATCATATATGATAGTGGTTTGCCACACTCTTGTACATGCTTCATTTATGAAGTATATAACTCTTTTTGTACATGGTTCATGATTCTGATTATCTCTTTTGTGTCCAATAGTATTTTGTTTTATGAAATCATATTTCGGTTGACATTAGAGTACACATCACATGTACTCGATTTTTTTTTGCGCAGAGTGTATTGTCTTTTGCTAAGCAACATCATGGTAATGTTGCTGTAGCAAAAGACAACACACTCTACCCAAAACAATTTTTGCAGATATGGTCGTCGGTATAAGCGATGGTACTCCCAGTTATGCCATCAGAATAAGTTTTGGTACACCCAGCAGGCACCGGTATACGTTACGGTACACCTAGCAGAGTTGTCGGTATAGGTGTCGGTATGGGCGTTCGTAATATTAACGTTTATATCGGTGCATATACCAACACTTATATCGAGGCCCATACCGACACCTATATCGGTGCTTTAGTACCGACGCATATAATGACACATACATAGACGTCAGGGCAAAATTACCCACGTTCATTTTCCTCTGTAAAAACCTCGGTATACAGCCGATCTATTGTAGTGTAAGTTGCACTCAAAGAAAATGATACTTGTGTGAGTTTGTTCTAGTATTGAATCTGATAATTATTAAATTTTCACCTCTTTTTTCTTTTTGTGAAACTATTATATGAAATTGTTTGAATGCTATAATGCTATGCTACTATGGAGTTCTAATGTTAATAAATATAGGTCTCGTATTCCAACTCTTATTTTAGCACAACGTCTTCCGTTTTTACCATATATTAGTTACGGAATCCAATGGCCAATGACATGCTTATGCTATTGTTTTATCACATATACGTGCAAAAGGTTATGTTTCGTGAACGAGCTTATAGCTTTCTTATATTCCATCTTTCTCAAGATCTTCAATTGCTGACATCTGCAAATGAGTTTATATCTTGAAGTGAGATGTATAAGGGCAAAGGAATATGAATGACATTATACATATATAACAAGTATGGTGGGAAGGTTATTATGAAGGGTTTGCAAGTAGACGATTTGGATGTTAGAACACACAAAGATTACATGACTAAGAAGTTTTCAACATGAATTGTATGTCCAATAAAGCGGGAAATAGAAACAAATAAGTTTGGACTTTATTCCATTCTCAAAGTTTTTTCTTATAGTGATAGTCAAAATCATTCAGCTCATTATTCCGAGTGTGTCGAGCTTCATTGCTAGCATCTAGCCTCACTGTATTGATGTCTTGTGAGTTTATGACATCAACGGTGAACCAAACTTGAATTAAAGTGTACTTTGAGTGGCATGCATGTGATTTTGATTGTTTGTTTCTTAATGACTGAAATTCTACATGTGCTTAAAAAGTTTTCCTCAAACTTTGAAGCATTGTTGATGACTCGCATTGCTTAATACTTTTCATATGTTTTTCATTGAGGCCTCATTTCTTTTTACCGACAGAAGCTTGCAAGATAGGAGATGGTTAGGAGTTTAAGTGATGCGAAATAACTATAAGAAATTCTAAGGCAGCCAAACCTAGAGATGGTATCATCCATCAGCACTTGGACTATACGAGAAGTTTTACAAGGTGATCTAACCAATCTTAGCGAGCTTGCATATTCTTGGGTCTCCAAAATCATCATTTGAGCTTTCGCCAACAAGCACCTTGCATGTGCCACATACTTGGCGGTTCAACTAATCCACCAACCATGCCATTTGCACTGATAGTGTGTGTTTCCCCATATCCTCCATAGATAGGTTGGGGTGAAATTGTGGTCTTAGAGCAAAAGAAAGTGACAGAGTACAAGGAAATTGAGAAAAATATAAGCATGTGTAAGGCATTTTCCCTTGGGTTTAGGGGTGCAACAGGATTGTGTTAGGACCCATGCAAGAGTCATTCCAAAATTGGAGGTGCTATTTTTTAGGGTTGAAACTGTTCCAAGGTGGAAAATGTTGTGAAAAACGTTCCTCCCACCTCCTTGCTATATTGAAGTTTATTTAACTCTTGTTCCTCTCAAGCTTTGTGGAGGATGAAAAAGTTTTGGTGGGAGGGTTGTTGTGGAGCTAGGCATGCGGCTTGAGACTCACTTGAGGCTTTTTTGTGGAGGAACCATTTTTCATTTGCATTTAAGATCCTACATAAGAACTCCCCTTTACCCAATTTTTGAGAAAATGCATAAAACCCATATTTACAAAATAAGACACTTGTTTTTTGTAAAAAGTTTTCCTTTTAGATTTCAATTTCCTTTTAGATATTTGAGCTCTTGATTTCAACCACATGTGGTCTTTTAACCACATGTTCTCAATGGATTCCTTCACCTCTCCTTTATAAGGAGTGTTCTTTTTGTAATATTGGTTCCTTGATCATGTGGTTGACCTTGTGAAGAATAGATAAGGTTTCATAAGTTATTCACTTCTTCCCTATGTGTGATGGTGTTGTTCTTGGTGCACGGATTTTCATGTGGGTGTGCTTGTGTGGGAGGATGTTTACCCTTGCTCCTTGTGATGTTGGGATTGCATCCATTTTCCATGAGCATGGGTATGCCTATCCTTCACTCTTTGCCCCCAGCTTCGAGAAACCTCTAGTTTCCATCTGAGATGGTTAGGGTTGTTGCCTCCATTTTCTCAACAAGTACTCTTTTAAATGTACACTGTTAGACTCAAGAAATCATAGGCAAACAATGGTTGAGTTGTGAAGAGAGATGGTGGATGCATTCCAAAGATGAGTAGGTGCTGCTACAACCAGCTTCACACCAGCCAACTGAGACTTTAGATTTGATTAGTAGACCCTTTGAGCTTCCAAAATCCACCAAAATATCAGCCAAGTACTTTGGAACATGTATCCCAAAAGTTTAAGTCAAGACAGACTAGTTGCAAAATGACTAGCTCCCAAAACTTGTTATTTTTGGACATACACCTGCTAGAAAAACTGAACAATGCTCTTAACTTGGTAGGAATTAGATAAATTCCTTTTGGGCATAGCAAATAGACTTAGCAAGCTTCCCAATCAAAGTTAAAACACTTCAAATGATGGACTGAGCACTGAGAACAAGATTTATCAATTTTTGGAACATGCCCACAATTCTCGGAGCTCTATAGAGATAGACCAATGAGCAGTAAAATGCATATATCTCCAGAATTGTAAATCCAATGACCATGAACATTGGTATGCAGAAATTAGACAGTAAGCGCTATCCAATGCACGTTAAAACACTGAAAAATGTTGAGTAGAACTCGACATATGACCTTCTGAAGTTACTCCTCTGAGTGAGTATAGCAGAGAACAAAACAGAGAAGTAGATAATGATAAATGTATAGATTCACATATGATTACAACCACATTGGCAATGAATATTTGCACAATGGGAGTAGAATGATAGAGCAATGGAGTAAGCTCTTCAATCTCTACAAAATGACATGAAGTGGTCACGTACAAGGCTTGCTAATCGCATCTTCCTTCTTTCTCTTTTCATAGCTATTCTTGGAGGGACTTTTGAATTCGAATTCAAAATGGCTCCACCTAAAAGTGATCTCCAAAGTTAGGAGATATTCCCTCAGCTCAAAAATTCGTGGTTTTAGGTAGTTAGAGCCACGAATTTGCTTTTACATCATGGATGAGGTAAGCCATCCTTTTCCTTTTTTCTTTTTTCAATTACAAGAGATAAAATGTACTCTTTTACAAGAGGTGTTCACATGACTACACATGTGACTTACAAATGATCATAATATCAAGCATATCAAGCATGTCGGCTTGAGTAAAATGAACCAACAGCTCCCCCTCAAGCTTAACATGCTTGGCCTCCAAATAAGTCTTCAATTGTCCTTGATTTCCTGCAAGCCAATCATCAAATTGAATCTACTTAACTTTGTAACATCAAGAGCTTTAGTCAACATGTCTGCACATTGCATATCTGTAGAGACATAGGATAGTTGAATATCCTTGCTCACTGGCTTCTCCCTTACATAATGGTAGTGGACTTCAATATGCTTGGTTCTAGCATGGTATACCGGATTAGCTGCTAGATGTAGTGAGCTTGTGTTGTCACAAAAAATGTGAGGTGTTGAAGAATGAAGTCCAAGATCTGTCTACAAAGACTTTAACCACATGATTTTTTGAGTTGCATTAGCCAAACCTCTATATTCGGCTTTGGTAGAAGATAATGCCATGGTTGGTTGCTTCTTGGATGACCAAGAAATGATTTTTGAACCTCCAAATGATATATACCCGGATGTGCTTCTTCTATCATCTCTAGATCCGGCCCAATCTGCATCTGAGTAGACCTTTAGCTCAATATCTGAAGTAAATGAATAAAACAAACCTTCATTCATGGTCCCCTTTAGGTACTTGAGGACTCTCTTGGCCACTTCCATATGTGGTCTTCTCGGCTTATGCATAAACTGACTCAATATGCTAACACTATAGCATATATCCACCCTTGTGAGTGTTGCATAGTTCAAACTTCCAATCAAGCTTTGATAGCTTGTGATTTCTTCAATTGGCTCTCCTTCATAAGCACTAAGCTTATGATTTTGCTCCATAGGTGTACCTGCACACTTGGTATTTTCCATCTTGAAATTGAGGAGCATGTCATGGACATACTTCCTTTGTGTGATGTATATACCTGAATCTGTGTAGATCAACTCCAATCCAAGGAAATAAGTGAGTGGTCCGAGGTCACTTATTTTGAACTCCTCCTTCATTTGAGTCTTTACCTGTTTGATTCCTTCAAGATCATTGGCTGTGATAATAATATCATCAACATACACACATAATAGATCACTTTAGATCCATTCCTCTTTATAAACAAAGAGGTATCCGCCTTGCTAGCTTTGAATCCTTGGTCCTGCAAATAAGTCACCAATCTGAAATTCCAAGCTCTTGGAGCTTGCTTCAATCCATACAAAGCTTTCTTTAGTTTGCATACATAGTTAGGATGATGTGCATCCTCATATCAAGGAGGTTGTGCCATATACACTTCGAAATCCATCCATTCAAGAAAGCATTCTTTACATCAAGTTGATAGAGCTTCCAATTTCTGGATGCAGCAAGACTAATGAGAACCCTAATTGTAGGCATTTTTGCAACAGGAGAGAAAGTCTCCTCATAATCAATACCATGGGTTTGAGCAAACCCTTTAGCAACTAACCTTGCTTTGTGTCTATTTATACTTCCATCTAGATTCCTCTTGATTTTGTATATCCATCGAGATCCAATTACCTTCATAGATGGCTTGTTAGGTACAAGCTCTCAAGTGTCATTCTCCTTCAAGGCTTCCATTTCTTCATCCATTGCATCTCTCCAAGCTTTCTTGCTTTGTGCTTCTTCGAATGTGGTAGGTTCTTCATTAGTTGAATCCTTTGCAATGTAGATTGAGGGCTTGGTGACCAAATAAGTATCATAACCAAACCTCTCTGGTTTTTTCTCTCCCTTGAAGACCTTCTAAGTGGTTGATGTGAGCTCTCGGATCCATATGTAGCATCCTGCATCTTTGCTTTACATTTGTTCTTCCATAGCTTTAGTTTTTCCAAGTCTTCTAGGTCAATCTCCGAATCACTTTCTTCAATCTGCTTTGGCTCCTTTGGTTGAAGTGATGGAAAATCTTCATCCAAGTCATAAGGCAGCTTCACTTTCCTATCATCATCAAACCATGATTTGTTTTCATCAAAAATTACATCTCTACTCACAGAAAATCCTTTATTGGTTGGATTGTACAATCTATATCCTTTTTGGTTTTGATCATAACCAATGAATACACACTTCTCTGCCTTAGGATCCAATTTCCCTCTTACTTGAGAAGGAATGTGAGCATAGGCTAAGCATCCAAAGATTTTACAATGCTCTAGACTAGGTCTTCTTCCATTCCACACTTCATATGGAGTTGTTCCATCTAGTGACTTAGATGGAAGTCTATTTATGAGATATGTGGCTTTCGACACATATCTCATAGGTAGTTTGGAAATCCCTTTTCGTTGAGCATGGACCTTGCAGCTTCAACAATAGCTCTGTTTCTCCTCTCTGCTACACCATTGAGTTCGGGTGTATACCTTGTAGTGACTTCCCTTTTAATGCCTCTTTCATGCAAGAAGGCATCAAATTCAGAAGAGAAGTATTCTCCTCCACCATCTGATCTGAGTCTTTTCAAAGTCCTACCTGTTTGGTTTTCAACAAGAGCAATATACTTCTTAAAGCAATTAAACACTTCATCCTTGTGCTTCATAAAAAACAAAATGGTCCACCTGCTACAATCATCTATGAAAGTCACATAATATCTTGAGCTTGATATAGATGGCTCCTTACTTGGACCCCACACATCCGTGTGCACTAGATCCAAAGGATTTTGATACATATATCCTTTCTTATTGAAAGGTTCTCTATGAGCCTTGCCGAGTTGATAAGCTTCATACTTATAAATCATGTGTTGCCTTGTGATATTAGGCAAACCAAGTACACTTTGGTCCCTGCAAATTTTTTTGAGTGTCCTCTCACCAATGTGACCAAGCCTTTTGTGCCATATCTCCAACTCTGTAAGAGTTTGAGATCCATAGCTAAAAAAAGTTATGTTCTTTGTATCTTCCACTTCAAAAGTGAAAAGCCTTCCTGTCTTTTCTCCTTTGGCAATCCTTCAAAAGCCTTGCCTTGGGTCTTCAACATATGCTCCAAATCGGTTGAATCTAACTTGCAATCCTTTTTCAACAATCTGTCCAACACTTATTAAATTTTTGGTAATTGTAGGGACATACAAGACTTTGCTTAAGAGGTTCATATTCCCATCTGATGTCTTCACATTACCTATCTTCTCCACTGAGTGCTTTGTGTCATCTCCTATCTGCACTCATGCTTGTTATGAGGATCTTCCAAATCAGAAAGTAAAGCCACATTTCCTGCTACAAGGTTTGAGCATCCCGAATCAATGTAAAATATGTGATCATCATCCTTACCCTTCGTCACTCATAGATTCATAATCAATAATGAATCTTCTTGAATTTGTTCCTCTACATAGTTATTGTAGTCTCCCCTTCCTCTATGGCCACTTTGATAGTTGTTGTTGTTGTAATTGTTGTTGTAGTAGTTTTTGTTGTAACCTCCATTGTATCTGCCTATATTTGATCCATAGCCACCTGTTGAAGCTCAAGGTCAAGGACAAAGCATGAAAGCACATCAAAGAAGTGGACACACAAGAAAAGGGAGCAAGTAGGGAGCTCCAAGAAGTGTATGTCAAATTTTCGCAAGAATCCCCTACAAAAATAGTGATTTTTATCACTAAAAGCCATTGTAAATACCATTTTATATTTTTTAAACTCCATTTTGTTCAAGCCAAGGAGTCCTCGAGCTTGAGGATATTAGAACCATCATCCTACCAATTTTCATAATTTTTAGACTCCGTTTGAGCCCTCAAATAAGCCCTGGAACCTAATTTTTAACTAGGCCGGACACTAGGTCTGGACAGGGCCAAAACTAGTCAAAAAACTATAAAAAGAGCTAGAGAGCTCATTTTTGAGGTTAGCTTGTTAGAGAATAGAGCTTTTGTACGAGAACTCTTTTGCAATCAAAGCTTTCCATTGTTCCTCTCTTTGATCTTACCTTGTGTGCGTGTGTGTGTGTGTGTGTGTGCATGTTTGTGTGCTTTCACTCATGCACTTGTGCCTTCACTTGCTCGTGGTCTTCATACCGGTTCCTCACGTCTCCGCGGATTGACAAGTAAAGGAGGTTGTGCTTACGCTTGAGCTACACCAAATTTTGGTGCCGTTGCCGAGGAGAGAGCTTTGAGGACAAGCATTGTGATGGTAAGATCCTAGATTTGTGACGTTGGAAGGTAAAAAAACTGTCATTTTTGTTCTTTCTCTGATTTTTCTTCTTCATCTTCGTCATCATCACCATCTCCAACTTCTTCCATCTTCTTCTTCATAGAAATTTCTTATTTTTTAGTGCATTTTCATCATTTTCATACCATTTTTCATGCATTATTGTGTGAGGAGGAGTTAGGAAGTGCAAGAGAGTGCAAGCGCTGTGTTTTTTCATTATTTTCTGCACATACAGAGCTTGCCATTGCTCGGCACTCAGAAATTTGAAGTTCCCGCCAAAAAAACACGATTCTGTGAAAATTCAATTTTTTTTTTGAAAATCGTGATTCTCTGTTTCCCACCTAAAAGCCTTTTGAAAAGAACAGGATTCTGTGGTCATTCTCAGAATCGCAATTCTGTGGTTGTGCTCAAAATCCCGATTCTCACAAATCACGATTTTCAGCAAAAAAAAACACGATTCTGAGAAAACACAATTCTGAGAAAACACGATTCTGTGGTCGTGATTCTCTAAATTTTTGGAAACCACGATTCTCTGAGACAAAATAGCGATTCTCTAGAACACGATTCTCTAAGACACAATTCTGTAAAACACGATTCTCTATTGGCAATCGCGATTTTCATGTCAAAAACACGATTCTGAGACAAAATCGCGATTGTCAAGACACGATTTTGTGAGAACACGATTCTGTGAACCACGATTCTGTGAAAACACGATTCTCTGCTCAAAATCGTGATTCTCACCAATCATGATTTTCAGCAAAAACACGATTCTGTGAACCACGATTCTGTGAAAACACGATTCTCTGCTCAAAATCGTGATTCTCAAAAACACGGTTCTCTGCTCAAAATCGCGATTTTCAAAACACGATTTTGTGAAAACACGATTTTGTGAAAACACGATTCTCAAGGTACAAAATCGCGATTCTCTTGAAGTTCACAAAATCGCGATTCTCTTGAAGTTCACAAAATCGCGATTCTCTTGAAGTTCACAAAATCGCGATTTTTTCCAAAAGGTCCTGTTTGCCTGTTTTGACCCCTAGGAGCCTGATTTGACATAAATTTTTCATCCAAAGTCCATTTTTTGAGCTCTATAGGAAACCAAGGGATTTGAAGTTGGGCTTCAAGTGGGACTAGGAAACCAAGGGAGCTCCAAAGGATTTCTGAACCATACCAAGGCGAAATTTTGGACTCTTAGCCAAAGCTTATGAACCTGAGATCTGGTAGACACCTAGGCAAGGATAGACAAAGCATTAGATCTTCTCAGTCTAGTGTCAACCATACAACTAAGTCTTGGGCACAACAACTAAGTGGTTATCCTTACGTACTAAACTCAGACACAAGTGACTCAGAAATGTCTTTTAGCATGGGGAAACCTGCAGGTGGCTCAGGAACTGCCCATCTACAAACACCAGAAGGTCCCTATAAGACACAACTGGAATATATTCGGACCAACCGATTAGGTGCTCGCATCTATGAGGATGGCCTGAGGCGATCAGTGGTCCAACTCAAAAATCCAGATCAACCCTTTGGACTTGAACACCTGGTGGTCAAGTTCGAAGAGGGTTCATACATTGATAAGGAAGGAACCATGTATGTGGTCACCAACCTACCAGATAGGACCGATGAGTTTGGAAATGTCATCCATGAGAATGAGATAGGAGACCTAGAACAAGGAAATGTAGGACAAGGACCCCAGACTCCTAGAGGTAAGTCAGTTTTGACCAGAGTGATCACACCAAATTGGATCCCTCAAGACAACAAAAGCATAGAACTATTCTTGAATAGAGAAACAGAGGAAGCCTTTTGGAGATTCAAGCCAGATCAACCTAGCCAATTGGGCATAGTCATCATCTATGAATTCAAAGATCCTGAGATACCAGGCAAAGTTGTCTACCTGGATAACACATCAGAGAAGATATTCTTGGTAACAGAACATGATAGACATGCATATACTTGGAAGAGTGAATTGATTTTCCCTCCACCAAGATCCAATGTTTCCCATGGCCCCCAAGGAGTAGGATCATCCCAAGCTCATGAAGCCTAGAGAGAAAGAAATAGAGAGAGGCCTGAGGTAAGTTTTGCACACCCTGTGGGCACGAATAGATTAGGAGTTGAAAATGAAAGACCTGAAAGAGAGAGACATCAAGCACATAGGCAACAAAGAGATGAACATGATTTTCCATTGCTTAGACCCCGGGAGCACACAAGAACCCTTAGACCCACTCAAGTGATCAAGGCAATGAAAAATTATTTTGACGGGACAGGAGATCCTTATGATCATGTGGCTGAGTTCAAACAAGTGTTAAGAGCTGAACAGGTTGAGGATTTATTCACCCAGTACGAGGCATTTGGTTTGACTCTTAAGGGCACTGCCTTAGCTTGGTTTCAACCACTGATTAGTCGCAACTATCACGATATAGGTCAGCTGCTAGACGAATTCATTGTAGAATTTTCCAAGAGTGGTAACAGGCATAACACATCATCTTTGATCCATAGTTTCAAGCAGACACCCCAAGAAACAGTGCGACTAGCAGGTAGAAGGTTTAGACAATACCTAGAAAGATGCCCTGCTCCAGAGTTACCCACATGAGCCAAACAAGTGGCTTTGTTCTTAGATGGCTTACTGAGCACAAAGTTGAGATCATATGTGTATTTGAAAGAGCCCAGATCCATAGAAGAGTGTGTGCGGACGTGCATTGACATAGAAGATAACTTGGGTGAGGAGTTAGGATTGTCCAAAATCTATAAGGATTCTGATAGTTCTACTAGTCATACTTCAAAATCTCCACGGAAATAGATGAGATAGCTGAGCAAGTTGCCAAGAAGCTGGGAGTCCAAAATAGGCAAACATAAAGAGTCACCTCATTGAACCGATGTTATACCTGTGGAGGCGACCACATGGCTAACGTATGCCCAATGCAAAACCAAAACATTAGAGAAAGGAATGCTCCATATTGCACTATTGAGAGAAAATACACAAACCACAGGGCTCAAGATTGTCCCTACAATAGGCAGGCTGTTAGACAAACTTATCAGCAACCTTACCAACAAGGTAGGTATCAGAACCAATACCAACAGCCATATTATCGACCACAACAGCAATATCAGGCACAATATAGGCCACAACTAGTATTGGGAAACCAACCACCAGCTCCTGCCAACGTGATTCCAGTCAAGTATGTTGTGGGAGAGGAAAATCCAAATAGAGCTTTGGTGCCACTGACCCCACTGATCTCAGAGAATGACTCTCATGCTCATAGTTCAAACTACTCCCATGAAGGTAGTCCACATGCTTATTACACAGAGTCACCTGAACATTGTGAGATTTACTCGTATCAATATGAGGCACCACCTATGGAGCAAAATTGGGAGCCACAATACTCCAATGTCATGTACACAAATCCTAACCCTAGGCCCCAATTGAGACAAATGAGACCACAAGCCCGTAGAGGATCTTGTTTCAGATGTCAAGGTGACATTTCATTCGTGACCGTCCTCACCCACCATCTCCGAGTCAAGGTCAAGCTATCACAATACAAGCTTTTTGTCCTGAATGTGGCAAAGACCATCTTCCCAGAGATTGTCCAAGAAACCCCTCCAGTGCACCCAAGATTACACCCATTAATGTGGTAGGCTTAGTGGCGGATTCAAGTTCAAGTAGCAATAATGTGGCACCTGTACAGGCAGTTACTAGGGCACAAGTATTAAAACAAGATAAACCAGTAGAACAATCGGAGTCGAGTGAATCAGGAGAGCCTAGTAAGAGGAAAACAAGAACATGGAAGGATACCAGAGAAAAGGCCAATTGTAAGTGGAATAAAAAGTTATCGGAACTAGAAGAAAGCTTGAAAGATGCAAAAACAAAAATAGAAGACATCGCATCTCAAAACCCCTCCCATGCCGACACTCCATCCACTCTGCCTCATCCCACCCCACCACCCATTGTAAATAGGCCACAACCAGGGTCTGTTCTTGCAGATCCAACCCTAGAAGGCTTGGACATGATGTTCAAGGCCTACCAGGCTCGACTTCAAGAAGGGCCAACAGTTGCAAATCTAGACAAGAGTTATCCTAGAGCGGATTTAGAGATTGAACAAATGAAAATGTGCATGAAAATGCTAGAACAAGCTCAAGCTATACTTGAGACTAGTCAAAAATTCAATCAGATAAACTCTGTCAAACCAGATTTGCATTTCCAAGGGTTACTAGAAATATTAGAGCAGTTGGTAAACAAACCACAAGTTTCTTTACCTCCATAGGCTCAACCTGTTATTGAAAGGGGAAGCTCACCACCAATGGGAGCATATGTTCCTAATTCCACGGATGCAGGAATACCTCCTTCAATTCAATAGTACTCTCAAGAGTTCTTGCGGGAAATACACGAGGAGAAATGGGCCAAGGAGAAGGGTAATTCCCCTCCTATTCGTGAGATTGATGATCTTCATGATCAATTTGCCCAAGACATTCCATCTATTTACGGAGACGAAGCAGAACAACAAGAAGACAAAGGATTAGATTTTGAATCTAATACCTTAGAAGAACTGCCTCAATTTCTAGGCCCATGGGAATCTAAATCTCTTCAGATCAGAGCTCCCACAATATTGGTAAGACATAAAGACTCAGTGGTCCCAAGGAACACTGATGTCGTGAAGAACACTAAGGTTCAATGTCATCGCACTGTAGAAGAGCTGCTCAAAGCAAAACCCGAGCTATTGAACCATGTGAAGGATCAGGTCCCAGAACTTGATTCCAATATGCCAAAAACATGCTCTAAGCAAAAAGTTCCAGAGATACCTCTCGATAAAATAGGAGACATGTGTGAGGCTGAAGAAGGTAAACTTATCTTCCAATCACCTACCAAGGTTACACAACCAAAGCAATCATAGATTCAGGTGTTGGTGTTGCCATTGCAACCACCTCCTTGTGGAAGCAATGGGGCAAACCCACATTAAGACCAACTAAATGAAGCTTCAAATGGCCGATGGTCATTTCGAAAGACCTCTAGGATTGCTTTAAGGGATAACTCTAACTACTTGGGGTGTAGAGTTTGAACATACATTTGCTATATGTGACTTTGAAAAAAATAATGTCTATGAGATGATCCTAGGGAGACCCTTCCTACGACAATTGCAAATAGTAAAAGATTGGGGAACCAACTCCTTGTTCTTAAAACACGTAGGGGTCATCACCAAGGTCAATTTGAAGGATTACTCCTTCAGAGATGTACCACCCCTACACTGGAATACTATCCACAAAGCGAAAGACGATTCCATCTCTGTGCATTCTAAAAGTTCACAAGATCAATCATGGTTGCATGAAGATACTCATTTGTGGATGTGCAAGGTCGCAGAGGAAGAGGAAAAATGCTTAAAGGCAAGAGAAGAAGGAACTTCGCCAGGAGATAGACCAGTAAGCGACCCAACCTACACACCGATGATCTTTCCAGATGAGGAATTTGAGCCTCATGGCTGGCCAGAAATCTTAGCCACCATGGACATTGCTGTCAATGAAGAACAATGGACACCTCATTGTGATGAGGAGGGTTATGATATTTCAGTGTTCATGTGTCAGCCCTTGCTAGAAGAATGTGACCCTAGTGATGTCATAGAAGAAGAAGAGAATGACGATGATATAGATTCCATTGTGACGGATAGTTGCTTTACCTCAGAAAAGCACTATTTAGAAGATGTAGGAGTGTTTAACCAAAAAGAAGAAGAACCTCTCACAAGCATTAAAACGGTAAATTCAAAGGAGGGAAGTGAGAGCAGTCAAAAGAAAAACAAAAGAAAAGCAGTGAAACAAGAAGAGGAGGAATCATTGTTTGAAGTACCAGAAAACTTCAAGAAATATGAAGTTGACAACCGCAAAATTTTGGTACGAATGCCTAAGAGAGAGGCCATCATAGGCAAATCATATGACAATAAAGAAAAGACCAAGAAAATTGTAGTGACCATTGAAGAGAACGAAGAGAGATGCACATATATAGGAGATGACCTAAGTGCGAGAGAAGAAATGGAGCTCCTAGCTCTATTAAGGGAATATAGGGATGTGTTTGTGTGGCACTATAGAGACTTGAAGGGGGTAGACCCAAGAATATGCTCTCATAGGATCCCCATGATTGCTGATGCTAAGCCCACCAAACAGAAGCGCTACACATATAATGACACTTATGCAACTAAAATAAAAGAAGAAATTGATAGGCTGATTGAAGCTGGATTCATCTATGAGATTGAGCATACTGAATGGGTGTCCCCCATTGTAGTGGTGCCCAAGAAGAACGGGAAGTTGAGAGTGTGTATTAACCTTAAAAAAGTTAATGCCGCTACTATCAGAGATAGTTATCCGCTTCCAATCACGGAACACCTTTTAGAGTGTGTTGCAGGCAAGGAAGTTTATAGCTTCCTTGATGGATTTTTAGGTTACAATCAAGTAGCCATTGCCCTAGAAGATCAACACAAAACAGCTTTTGCTACAGAGTGGGGAATCTTTGCATTTCGTGTGATGCCATTTGGGCTCACTAATGCACCTGTAACATTCCAAAGGCTCATGTGTCATGTCTTCAAAGAGTTCTTGCGAAAGAGCTTAGAAGTGTATGTGGATGATTTATGTGCTCATTCCCAAGAAAGAAGATTTCACATCCCTGAGCTCAGACAAATCTTCAACAAGTGTAGAGAATATCGAGTGTGTCTGAACCCAGAAAAGTGTGTGTTCATGGTGCGTCAAGGTAAAATCTTAGGTCATATTATTTCTAAGAATGGACTCTCAACAGACAAAGATAAGGTACGAGCCATAGCGGAGCTGCCAAGGCCAAGGAATGTTAAGGAGTTACAAGCCTTTATGGGCCACTATGGATATTACCGTAGGTATATCCACATGTACGCGATCATAGCTAGACCCCTTTATGCCTTGTTGTCTAATTTTGAGTGGAACGACGAATGCGAGAATTCTTTCAATGAACTGAAGAAACTTTTGTGCACAGCACCAATACTGACTACTCCTGATTGGAATAAACCATTCCATGTCCATGTGGATGCATCCAATCATGCCATAGGATGTGTGCTAGCACAACCCACAGGAGAAGGAAACTTAGATTTGCCCATAGCATATGCTAGTAGACAGCTCATTGCAGCTGAACGAAACTATACCACAACTGAGCGAGAGGGCTTAGGCATGGTATAAGCTGTGAAGAAGTTTAGACACTATTTATTGGACAACAAGTTCAAGTTTTTCACTGATCATCAAGCTTTGTTATATTTGGTCAATAAACCTTGCAATATTGGACGCTTAGTAAGATGGTTCCTCTTACTAATGGAATATGACTTTGAAGTTGTTGTTACGAAAGGTAGAACTCACCTTCGGGCAAATCACCTTTCTCGCATCACTTCAGGAGAGTCACCGCAAGGAGTGTCTGATGAATTACCCGATGCTTATCTGTTCAATTTAGAAGTTGTTCCTAAATGGGCAAATAAGTTGGTACCAGTCCTAACTTTCGGACCTGCGAATAAGAATGTGAAAACATCACAAGAAGAAATTGTAAAATCACAAAAGTATCACATACTGTCAGGAAGCATGTACAAACAAGATACTAAAGGTTTATTAGCTTCTTGTGTCGAGGATGATGAACATAGTAGCTGGTTGCAACAAGCCCATGAAGGATTGCTAGGAAATCACTATTCTAAACAACGAACGTTGCAGAATCTAAAACGTTTAGGAGTGTATTGCCCTAGCATGGACAAAGAAATACATGAGTGGATTAAGAATTGTCCAATGTGCAGAGAGAAACCCCCAGTGGAGCATGCGACCCTTTATCAAGTGTCATTAATTCCAGATTGGAGTGCTCCATTGGTAGAGTTTATGATGACGGGAAGATTACCCACAGAGGCTAGTCTAGCAAGAAGACGAAGCATGGAGCAAGAGGCTCAAGGCTATGCCTTAGTAGGAGACAACTTATACCGAAGAGGCAAAGATGGTTACTTAAGATTGTGCATGCATGAATCAGACTATTTAAAGGTCTTAGAGACTGCACACAGTGGTGTTGCAGGTGGACACTTCGGTCCTGATCGAGTAATCAAGACCATTCTATTCTCAGGACTTTGGTGGCCCACTCTTCATATGGATGCACATACCTATGTGAAGAAATGCGACACATGCCAACGTGCACAATATCCAGTTAGAAAAGATGAGATGCCTTTGAGGCCAATGATGGGAGGGCGTGCATTTTCGAAGTGGGGCATAGACTTCATAGGTCCTATTAACCCCCCAGCTAGAAACTCCCATGCAGAGTATATTATTGTAACCACATATTATCTTACAAAGTGGGTAGAAGTGAAAGCCACAACAAAGAATGATGCTCAAAATATGGCTAAGTTCTTATTCGAGAATGTGTTCACGAGATATGGGCTACCAATAGAGTTAGTGAGTGAAGAGGCACACACTTCTTGAATGAGGTCATTGAAAATCTTATCCAAGAATTCTTGGTGATACATAAGAAGTCTGCCCCTTATCACCCACAAGCTAACGGACAAGCCGAAAGCACCAATAAGATTCTCTGTAACGTATTGACAAAATTGGTAAATAATAAACGCTCTGATTGGGACAAACAACTTCATCATGCTGTGTGGGCTTATCGAGTTGCCTACAAAATGGTACTCAACGCCACCCCATTTCAGATGGTCTTCAGACAGAATGCTGTGCTACCATTGGATTTCTTAATTCCAGCTTTAAAGGTAGCACAAGAGCATGAGTGGAATGGACACGAGTTGTCCTCTAGGATCTTTGATCTAGAACGCTTAGGTGAGACGAGGCTACGAGTGGCGGCAGGCATCTATGCTACAAAGAAAAGACAAAAAGCATACTTTGATGCACATATCAAAGATAAAGGATTGAAAGAGGGAGATCTAGTGTTGGTTTACACACTAAAACAACATGCCTGTAAGTTGGAAAAAAGAGGATATGGACCCATGATCATTAATAGAATTTCAACTAGCGGTGCAGTTCAGTTGGCCACTCTAGAAGGAGATATCTTGCCAAACTATATTAGTGGATGTAGAGTCAAGCTATACCAAGAACCTCTTACGAAGGATATGCTTACGAGACTCAACACTGCTAAGAAGCGAAAAGAAGAGGAGTTAAGGGTGAGGGAAGAAGCACAGGCAGAGGCCAGAGAGCGTATTCGGCGAAATAAGTTAAGGCGACTAGGCATAGATGTCAACTCAAAAGCCCCAAAATATCACATGGATATGTGCCAAAAATCAGGCATAATTACTTCTCAAGTCATTGACCGACGTCCCTTTGTGACCATAGAAATAGGACAAGGAAAGTGTGCAAGGATGGTGAAAGCATTGATTGACTCAGGTGCAGCAAGTAGTGCAGTTAGACTATCCTACTGCCAAGACTTGCAATTGAATATCAATCCCATAGAAGCTTATCTCATAGGATTGGGAGGTGTGGAAACCCCTTGTTTGGGGGAGGTGGAACTTCCCATCTACCTTCAAGATGTTCCAATGAAAATCAAAGCGCTAGTGTGTCAAGATGAGAACCTTACAGAACCACTTGTCTTGGGACAAGATTGGATCTATGACCATGCAGTTAACTTAAACCTAAGAAGTAAAATTCTTCAAGTTTGGGTACAGGAACAATGCATTACATTAGAATTAGAGAATTGCATGCTCCCAGATCATGGCACCACACACTCTGTTAGTTCTTCTAAGACTAATCATATGGAAGAAGATGTGGTATGTGTCAAAATCTCTATAATGCCGAAGGAGTCAATCGTGGAAGAACAGGTTCGAAGGCGGGTGGATCTTTCTTCTTCTCCAAAGAATCAAGTAGCCACAGTAGTTCCACCACACAGGCAAACACAACCGTTCACGACAACTGCTACATCAAATAGAAAGAGGCCATTCAATAAGAAAGCAGCTCCGAGCATGAAGCAGATTTGGGTACGCAAAGGAGAGCAACCACCAACCTTGCCCCCACAAATCCCATCCAGGCAAGCCAACCAAGCCAGAAGATGAAGGAAGAAGCTCGGACAAGCTCAATCACAAGGTATCCAACAAGTTTGGGTGCCTAAAAAATTAGCTATAGCTCAACAAGGGCGATTACAGATGTGGGTACCTAAGAAGCTCTTACATCCACAACAACCTAGGTTCTCCCACATGCGAAAGGTCTCAACAAAAGAGCCAAAAAGAGAAAAGAGTAAGCACCACGTACAGAGACCGAAAGAAGATCAAATCAGCTCTTCAACAATAGTAGGAAGACGTGCAAAAAGGATATGGGTTTGGAAGCCAAAAGTACAAGTAGCCTCCAGCGAACCAAAGCGCCCACCACCCGGGATACCACAGTTCAGAAAGCATCCAAAGAGGAAGATGCCGGAAGTAATCTCTACACTACCAAATGCTGTTCTAGAATGGATCCCTATAAGGAGGAAGGATCACTTGTCATCTCGAGATCCAATGGATACCTCCAACAACGATGACATCAACATCTGCAAGTGACATCAGGCCTCGACGAGCGACAACCATGTGCTCCTTGCACAACCCTGTCTTTTGCACCATTCAGGTCATGCATTTCCAAAGTATGCATTAATATAGGGCCACATTACATGGCCGTGCATAGACACAATTGAGAGTCCCATGCACGAGAGCACATAGACACATGTAAACCATTTTTTGATACTAAACTTTGTCTTCTTGTTTTGTGACATTGTTCCAAAAAAAAAAAGGGGGAAAGAAAGAAAGAAGAACAGGGAGAGAGAGCTTGTTCCCAGGTTTGGCTTATGAAACATGAATGAGTCATGCTTAGTTGAAGGTGGAACTGTTGATTACTAGGCATTTATCAGTTTGGATAGAAGGGTGTCTCGGCTAGCAGATGATATTATTGCTGCCTTATCTGGTAGATGGAAAGCACTTGGCATGAACATGGCATCTACAACTATGGTTTTCTCTTACCATGGTAAGAGTGGAGAGCTTAAAGGTCTGCAACTTGAGTGATGCTTAACTATTGCATGTACGAGAGCATCCAGGGAGATATGTGCAAGGGGTAGTTATGGTACCCTGCAAATCTTTGTATGTATACTGGATGAGAAGACTCCTGCTTATGGTGCGCTAAAGAGAATATGTGAACCTAAGCTTGGTGTAATTACCGAATGTTGTTTGTCAAAGAATATAAAGAAATTCAATTCTCAGTATTTGGCAAACGTTGCTTTGAAAAGAGGAGACGGAACCAGGCACTCACAAAACAATCTCATCAGTGGACCATCAACGTGGACATTCATCAATAATGTTCCATCCCAAGGGCTGAGTGTACAACACGAAGAGATGAACATCAATCGACCTTCTTCATGGTAAGAATCTTTACTTTGGAAACATCATAACCATGATAGCTTAGGAAACCTCTTCGTCGGCATACCCTTGAGCACTTAGCTCAAGACCCCTAATTTTTGCACCATACTTCTTCCAATGCATTTTCCAAGTAAGCATGCATAGGGCTACATTACAAGGCCGTGCACAAGGCACATATTTTCCTTAACCCATGCACAAACTCACTTACCCATCATCCATTATGGGTCATGAGTACTTGGCATGACTACTATGAACATCATCTTTGGATGATTTGAGGTCATCAATGGAGACTCACAATGACACAGTCATGCTGGAATCCAAGGAAGGAGCACATACCAAGAGACTACAACTTACAAAGACTCGCAATGATAGATGCAGAACCAGACAACCAACCCGGCCACATCTGGAAGTCTGACGATTGTTGTTCATACAGAAGGGACACTCCCTCTCAAGGCACTACTTGGAACAACCACTACAACAAGGGTCTGTCAGGGATGACAGACTCGAGAGGGGGGGGGAGTGTTGAAGCTCAAGGTCAAGGACAAAGCATGGAAGCTACACCACCTCTATTGAATCCTCTTCCTCTTGAGTTCCTCGGATTCCTGAAACATTCTTCAGTAGTATGATTAGATAAGCCACATATATTGCAAGGTTGAGATGATTGGAATCTCCCCCTGCCTTGCTTTCCACCTCTGCCTCTTCCTCTAGCTCTTCCTTTACCTACAAAGTTTGCTTGGAAAGAGCTACCTTCATCTTCATTCCTCCTATTCTTTGACTTGTCCTTGACCTTAGCTTTATCAGAATATAAGGTAGAAGTTTGATTACCTCTTGAGGACTCACCACCTTTGCTAATCTTTGCTTCATGAGTGAAGAGTTGGCCCATGAGTGTGTTGAGGTCGGGTACAAGCATATCTATGTATAAATCCATGGCTATTGTGAATGACTCCCACTTGTCTTCTGCTTTGATTCCATTTATGATTTGTCTAATGGTTTGCTCCTCTTCAATTACCTCTCCAATGCTTCCAAGTTGGTTGGAAATCTCCTCCATCTTTGTGACATAATCACTCACATTTTGCTTCGGGCTTTTCTTCATTGTTGTGAACTCCATCCACAATTGCTTCTTCCTTGCTCGAGTGTTGGAAGAGAAGAAAGAAGCAAGTGCATTCCAGATCTCTCTTGATGTCTTGCATCCCTTGACATGAGACCCAATTTTGACATCTCAAAATAGGCATGCAAATCGGCCTTACAATCAGCAATATGCTTCTCATTAGGACTAGTGAGAAGCATGTCATCAACATAGATAAAAATGATCAAAAGAAAATCATTTGAATCCTTAACCTATAAGTTTCTCTTAGTTGGACTGTTCTCAAAACCATGTGCAATCAAGTAGGCATGTATCTTTTCATACCAATCATGTGGTGCTTGCTTCAAACCATATAATGCCTTTTTCAACTTGCACACTTTGTTTTGATGCCCTTTTCTACACAAAACCATGGGGCTGAAATACATACACTTCTTCATGTAAGTCTCCATTTAGGAATGTAGTTTTAATGTCCAAATGATGTACATTACAACCATCATGGACTACAAGTGCACAAATGCTACGAATGGTGGTCATTCGGCATGTGGGAGAAAAGTTCTCATCAAAATCAATTCCTCTCTCTTGATCATAACCTTTTTGCCTAGAGGCAAATCACATAAACACAAAGTACCATTCTTCATAATAGCATCATATTCTAGTGGCATAGCAGCCATCCAAATTTTTAAATTTTATGCTTCATCAAAAGAAATAGGCTCATTCTTATCATAAAGACTAGAGGCAGTTATTCCATAGAGATCTCGTGCAAAAGAAGCACTATGAGAACCAGAATGAGTACAGTATGATAGAGGTCCATCTAATTTGCTATCTTGCAAAGTTTGCATAAGCCATTTGGGCATAGTTTTTGCCTCCTCTATATCAGCCCTCTCATCAACAAGTGCATCATGTAAATTTGCATAATAAATGCAATGATCTGCATCATCATGTGAAACCTATAAAGGTTGAGAAATCGCCTCATTTGAGCTAGCGCTGCACTATCCACCTCTAAAATGAGGTAGCAAAGTCTCATACACATGTTTGGAGCTGACTAATGTCTACTTAGTATGTCAAAGTAATCATTGAATTGCATCTCTCACAATTATAAACAACATCAGGACTAACCAAAATGTTTTTACTTTATGGATGATATAGACGATAGCGATTGCTTTTAAAATTGTACTCGTCAAAAAAAAAAATCATTGCTTTATGATCAAAATTCCTATGTTTTTGTTCAAACACTAATGTATATGCTAGATACCAAAGATATAGAAATGAGCAACAAATGGCTTGCGATGTTGAGCCTCATACAGAGTGGTAGATTGGAGTGCTTTGGTGAGACACCTATTAAGTACATATGTTGCACACATAACGACCTCAAGATAGAAGCTATGTGGTAAAGTTTGACATTTGACTATACACCTCACCATGTCCATGAGAGACTTGTTCTTTCTTTCAGCAACTCTAGTTTTTTGATGCATATGTGACATTGTACATTGATGCTTTATCCCATATTCAACCAGAAATTCATTAAAATCAGAAGACATGTATTCCCCCTAAATAAAAATGGAGGGTGCCCATTTTACATGCTGATAGATTTTCAGCTAAAACCAAAAATGTTTTGAAGCACATAAACACTTTGGAATTTTCTTTGAATGGATGCACCCATGGATGCCTTGAAAAAGCATCAATAAAAGTCACTAGTTAAGGTAGTTCCC
The DNA here is from genome assembly GCA_020310875.1 of Ceratopteris richardii. Classification (NCBI taxonomy): domain Eukaryota; kingdom Viridiplantae; phylum Streptophyta; class Polypodiopsida; order Polypodiales; family Pteridaceae; genus Ceratopteris; species Ceratopteris richardii. The sequence goes on from CM035415.1 coordinate 130,204,808, forward strand.
AAAAGAAGGTGTCTACATAGGACCACAAACATCACTATGGACAAGCTATAATTTGAGAGTGGCTTGAACTTAACCATCTTTTGGGAAGGATAAGTTCTACATCTGACAATTTGAAAGAACTACCATCAGCAATAGTCACACTCATCTTGCCAACTCCCATAACAGCATAAGAGGAGCTGTTAGCACATGTGATAGTATTCCTTCTAGGATCATGCTCAAGGGAACTAAAGAAACTCCATTGCAAGGTAAGATGTTTGCTTGCCCCACTATTAAAGTACCAAACATTTGAGTCTACAGTAGACATACATTGTTCAGGAGAAGATGGGTCATAGCTGCAAATAGTAGTAGATGCCCATTCTTCATCCTTCACAAGATTAGAAGACTCTGGTTTAGGTGTAGGGGCCTTTGCAACAACCATTTGAGCATCTTTCTTCTTTTTCTCTTTTGCGACCAGTTTTATACAACTCTTTATGACATGATCATTTCCTTTGTAGTACTAGCAGAACTATTTTCTCTTTTTTGTTTTCTTCTCTTCTTTGTCTTCCCTTTCTTAATATGCAAAATTAGCAAATTTATGCTTACTCGTAGATGAGCTCCATTTACCTTTGCCATTTTGAATAGCTAAGAAAGCTTGATCTCCTACACACATAATGGACCTATTTGGCCTATATTGATCTTCCTGCAATAAAAAAAACACTAAATCCTCAAATGTTAAGACATTTGGATTGGCTTTCATTATCAATCAAAGAGTATAAGCAGAACTCTTATATGAATCAAGAAGACCACTAAGAAAAATCTACATTAGTGAACAATCTCATAAGACTTCATCTGTAGAAATCAACTGCTCTTTCAAATCTTTGATCTTTGTCAAAAAAAAAATTCATAGGATCTCATTCATTCATATGATCACTCTCTAACTGTTTTTGGAGGTAAGCAATATGACCCTCATTTCTTGCCTGGTACAAAGTGGTAAGTGTATCCCAAGCAGCCTTTGCCATTTTGCAAGAGTGAATATGAGGGATAATGGCACATTTTATAGACAAAGCTATCAATGCATGTGCTTGAGCATCTCTTCAATCCTAAAATTTTTACTCTATAATAGGTGCAATAGGAACCATAGCATGAATATGAATTTGAAGATTGTCATCTTCAATGCCATTTTCATCACCTTCAATGACCATATTTGCAGATGTAGTAGATTGTTTTTCAACACCCTAGATTGTTTTTCAACAACCTGCACAATATTCCATAGTTGTTTTCCTACCAATACATTACCCATCATATATGCCCATAATGGGTAATTAGTACCATCCAACTTGTCCTCAAAAGCCAACATACGGAATACATCATTCCTTTCGGCCATGGCGACTGACTAAAATACCTTGATGCAAAAAATATGACTATATCTCAAAATGTTGAGCAGAAGTACCCTATCAAGATCTCCTAAACATGTAGTAGATGTCGAGGTGCTTGTACTAGGGAGCCAAAATCTATATATATGTTTGGCACAAAAGGACAAAATTGCCTACATAGGCACCATGATAGTGCATTCGTAAGTTGAAACAAGCTCAGCTCAAAATTTTGACATCACAAGTGAAGTTCTTTTGAAATCCTAATTTCCTTGAGTGTGCTCACTAATTTTTGTGTGATTTTGACACTAACTAGAGGGGTGTTGAGGATGCCATAGATGAAGCGAAAACCTGTTTTGATACCAATTGTTGGATTTTGAGGTATGGGGAAGTATACAAAAAGCACAAGGAAGAAGAAGAAGCTTCGAGCAGAATACACAATACTAAATGTATTACCAAGTGAATGTACAAAGATATCCATTAGGGTTATAGGCATATATACAAGCCAGGGGAGAAAACCTCCTAAAGAGGGGAAAAAGTTCCTCGATGGTCCTAAGTGTGTTCAAACACATCACTACCAGAATATATCAACACACGTTTCCTTTACACAATCCATATCCATCATGGATATTGTAGTTTTTTCACTTGAATCTTTTTTTGATTATTTATCGATAATCCATCCTCATTGGAAAGCCATGTATCATGATCCCATTTATCTATCGCTTCCCGAATCTCATAATATGTAGGATCAAGTCTAAATTTTTCTTTGATGGATTCAAGTAGCTCACTAGTAATCTGAGTAAAGTGCAGTCCATTGAGCATAGGCATGTAGCTAAGCGAGTCAATGACTAGATTAAATTTTCCCTACCTATACCTAAGCTCATGGTCAAACTCTTGAAGGGATGTCCATCAGGCCTTATAACCTTTAAGGTCTACTTAACTAGAGAGCCATTTAATGCTCTCTTTATCAAACATCATTGTAACCTTGGCACCATATAAGTAATGATGCCACTCCTTCAAAGCATGGATAATTGCATACAAATCCTTCTCATTGATGGTGTAATTCTTTTGATTCAATTCTAGTTTTTTTATCTCAAAAGGCCACTTGTCAATCATCCTAAACTAGAACCACTCCGATATCAAAATCAATCCCATTGTTCTCAATGAGAAAGGGTTTATTAGGATCCTTATATGTAAAAGAGGAGCTATAATAATTGTTATGCTTAAATTTTCTATACTTTGCTTCTGTTCATCTCCCAATGAAAGGTTTTCCCTTTCACTTCAAGTTGTGTCGTCATCAAGAAAAGAATCTTAGCATAGTTCTTGATGAATGTTCAGTAGAAATGTGAGAAACCTAGGAAGATATAAAGCTCTTCCAATTTCTTGGGATGTGGCCGTTCCATGATAGCCACTAGTTTGGTAGGACCCATTTAGATTCCATCTTGCAAGACTATATGCCCCAGGTATGTAACCTCGATTTTTAAAAACCTACACTTTGACTCCTTGCAAAAGAGTAAATTGTCTCATAACACTTGGAATACAATTCTCAAGTTCTCCGAGTGTTCCTCTTTTGATATAGTAGAGATCAAAATATCATCGGAAAATTCTACGACAAACTACCCTAGATATGGTCCTAAAACACTATGCATGAGCTTCTTGAAAGTGGATAGTCCATTGGTGAGACCAAAAGGCATCAACAAAAACTCATAGTATCTATATCTGGTCCTAGAAGAAGTTTCAGGAACATGTTATGCCATAATCCTAATTTGATGATGTCTTTACCTAAGGTGAAGCTCGGTAAAAATACCTAGCTTGAATGTAGCTGATCCAATATGTCTTCATCCCTTTTATGCAAAAAGTGCAATTTTGATGAAGGGAAAGAGATTGAAAAACTTTCAAAACTATGTACAAATGTTTGCTAGAAATCAATCCAATGTCCACTATTATCTTTCTCAATAGTGGATTCTAACAAAAACTTTGATCAATGTATCCTCCATATTCACGTAGAGCTACATCATCATATTCATGTAGAGGTACATCATCACTGCATGCATGCTCTAGAGAACATATATGAGACTTTGGTTTGATCCCTATTTCTTAAATTATTTGGGCTTACAGTCATGGCTTAAAGTGATTCCAAATCATCTCTATATCTAATCTATCATATGCTGACCCATCATCCATGAATTTTGTTTCCATTATAGTTTGGCATATGAATGGTTTCCCTAGAATTATCTCAGAAGAATAATTATCTTGAATGAAAAAGTGAAATACATGAATTATTCCACCAATCAATGTAGGAACATTTGCACAAGCTCTAATTGAAGCATCGCATTCATTATTAGCCCTTCTCATTCTCTATCCATCATTTTTATACATAGGCCATTTAAACATGTCATGGAGCTCTTTGTAAATCACATTAATCTTTGACCCTAAATAACCAAGTGTTCTTTTCATATCCTAAATTGATCTTGATTTGAGGTGTTCCCATAGCCCAAAAACTCTTGCTAAAGTGACTTTCACTTTGTTTACTTCTTTATCACATAAGATTGGATCAAGGAAATTATTATCAACATTATAAACCTAACCAAAATCTTCATCGAACTCATCAAAAGTGAGAGATTCATTCATAGCTTGGGTTTAGTTTGTAGTGCCTTGCATGTCAACATCCTATGATAGTGAAAACTTCTTCCTTTCAATAAGCTTCATAAAGTTGTCTTGAACTGGGCTTTCGCAATTGAAATTATTTGTTGTAGGAACGTCATATCTTGTCTTTTAAGAAAAATATCATATAAAATTTCCTTTGAGTCAATTTTCGTTTCAAAATTAAAATTGTTTTAGGAATTTTCTTAGGTTTTTTCTTACATTTATCATCAAATTGATTTTCAAATGGCTTTTCAGGATTCTTTTCATATGTTTGGTCTTTGGTTTTCTTCATGGCTTTTTCATTTATAATAGGTTTCTTTCCTTCCCTTATCTACCTTCTAATTTGATTAGCCTTTAGACTTTTTGCTTGTTCAAATTGGACTTGTTTAGCTTCTCATTCACTTGTTTTCTTCTGACACTTCTTTCAGGCTCATTTTCATCTTCTTTTTCATATCTTTTCCTCTTCTCTCTACATTGGAAATATGAGAAGAGACATAGAGTTTATCAATAGTGAATTCCATGCTATCTTTTCATGATCACATCTCTTGCCTTAATCAGACCCTCAATGGAATAGTTTTGATTTTCATTTGATTTTTCCAATGCTTGATCACTATGATCCAAACACTCTAGCTTAATTGACAAGGATCCTAAGTTTTGAGTGGATGGATTCTCATATAGTCTCATCATACCTCCTTTTTTCCAATCTACAACTAAAGGTAAGCATGAGGTTTAGTCACATAACTTTTTACCAATGGCAATCACAAGTTGCTTCTCTCTAGGTTCTTTCAAAGCTTCACATGCATATGTGAGATGGTGAGTCGAATCATACCAAACACATTTTATAACATGTGATTTAAATTGGAATTCCTTTGAGAACTAGGTTGAGGATTTATTGGTTTAAAATATTATAATGGTGAGTTAGGTTGAAGAATCGATTGAGCTAGATTCGGTTGACTAACATTGCTATGTTTCATGCTAAGGGAGTAAGTCATATTTTGAAGTGTTGATACATCTTTAGACAAGCTTGTATGCATCATCATCATCATATTCTCAAGTTTATTACAAAGAATTTCTAACTAAAGATCTATAGACACTCTAGATATGGATGCTACATCAAGTTTTGTAGTGGCATTCAACTCCCTAGGTTCACTCAAAATCCACATGCTAGCTTGAGGATTGTGTGGTTTCTGTTGGAAATTTAGTAGGCCCATTACTAATACCACAGGTCCAAGGTCCCATAGGTCCAACATATACAACATAGAATCCAAAAATCTTCCAATATTGACAAAACATTAACATACCACATTTAATCATACAAATGATGAGACAAAGATAGAGAGAGATTAGACAACATGTGTAATGTGTTACGTAAGCCATTGCTTACTCACACTATCATATATAACACTGTCCAATTACAACATGGGAGTCAAAATTCTCAACCACTCTATGTGATGGGTGAGTGAATGTACAAATGTAACAAGAATATTCAGATGTATGGATAGAAATCTGAATATATATGAGATGTGTGACCTAATAGGTTGTAGAAGACTGAATATGAGTGATAAAAAGAGGAAGGATCAGTGTGAAACTAATAATCAGCAAACCCTCATCTGAACTTAGGCTATGGAAGACCCTAAGTCAGACACGTGTGTGAAAAGATCATATACTTACAAAAGTAGCAAAGAATGCTGACAAGTTTGCTGGGAGAAATCCTCAAACTCATATGAACATACCTTCTTGAGCACCTCATCCAAATATGCATAAAGCATACATTTATTGATTCTCTTGTACCTATGCCAAATAGGACTCCTCCTGATATGGATGCCACTACCTCCATAAACTTGAATTAGTACCTGTGTGCATAAAGAGAATATGTACCTGGATCCTTAACATAAGATGTAAATCTTATGTTAACAACCATCCAATGTCTTTGAAGTAACCTGAAATCTTCATGTAGAAGACAATCTTCAAATACATCATGTGGATGGCTGATCCACACCACCAAGCTACTAATAGATAAGTCCTCTCCCTAAGCAAGAGTGTGAGCACACTCTTCTTCTTCAAGAAGAACTCCATAGCCGCTCCTCAACATGCTCCAAAATAGCAACATGGCCGCCCCATGTGCTAACAAGCATCACCTCTATTGAGGTACCAAAGCTCCAAGCTTGGTGTTGAACTAGGTGAAGGATAATCAAAGTGACCCCAAATAGTCTCTTATATAGTAGTTAGCGTATCTTGAAAAGCTCCATCAAAAGCATAACTCATAAAACTCTATGATCCAAAAAAAAATCAAATCGTGTTGCCATCAAGAATCTGTTGCTCGTTCGTTTGTGCTTTTATTTGAAAAGCATGGTCAAAAAAAGAACACACTCCTGCACCCTGCCATAGGGGAGATTCGAAGTCAGGTGGGTGCTTTAGGAGTTCAACGACTTAACCACAAGGCCTTGCGCCTTTATTTGTAGAGGGAGTAAAATAATATCTACACAGGTTGAGTTCTGTGAACAAAATTTTGATCAATGAACATTGTTTCCAACAATCCCCCCTACAATGTCATATTGGTACAAATTGAATTGGATCTGCAAACTATCACAAGCTTCAAGCTTGTACTCCCAAAGTGACCTTCAAACCTTTTCTTCAAAAGTCTTCTTCAAAACTGAATTTCACTTTCCTTCAAACTTCATACACTTGAACTTGCTGAATAGAACCATAATACTTGAGAAAATATGCAAAATAGATATCCAATAGTGTTCTCATCAAGCAATCACTGCTTGACAACAACTGTAGCAAGTACTGACTTTGAACGTGCTATCTCATGTCTTCACAAACCTGAAAACATACACTACGATCCACATATTTGCATTTACCTTACGAAAGCTTTCTCAATGTAATTCTGCTATCTCATATAGATACAGTAAACAAAATCAAGAACTAAATCCTGGAACCTGTGACTGACAACTCACAGCTTAGTGTATTATGAACATTGCTAGTTCATCTTTGACTGTACTAAATTGAACTCAACTCAACTCAACTGAAATCAACTCATGAATCTTATCAAAAATCTATGATGTCATCATGTCTTCATCCTTGTTCAATCTATAAGTCTTTCATACCTCTTTCCTTCAGAACCTGGTATAAACATAAATGTGTGCACCTCTAAAACGTACCTCTATAAAATATCAAGCTTATTTTCAATAGAACTCTGGAACCTTCTCCTGAACAGGAATACCCTAACAGGAACTTTCTCGAGACATTCTCCTTCTTCTTTCAAAGCTGGAACATAAAGAGAAATTGATAGAGGAAATATAGGAATACCTAAAATAGGAATACCCGTACGTATGACTCTATTCTTTCACATATGGCTGAAAATAAGTCTTCATGTTTCATCACCCCCCTGGATGATTTAACACTATATCCGAAATTCTTCAAGTATATCAGACTTTATGAAATCTGAAATGTCTCCCTTCTTTCAATAAATTTGATCTTTAGTGATCAAATACCTGTATCTGAAACGAAAATTCTGAATCCTTTTTATTAGCACTACAGATGCTAATGACTTTCACTGTTTTACTCCTCAGCTTCCCAAAATCTAGAATAATGTTAGCTGGTCTATCATAAAAACCTTGTTGAAAGCATTTTAGGATTCATAACCTTTCTGCAACATAACAAGTATCTTCTTCTATCTCTCTGAACACAAATCTCATAGAACCTGAATCTTTGACTTACTTCTTCCAATGCTAAGAACCTTATAAACAAAGGATAGACACTGACTCATAAATACTCAAGATATTCATGATCATTCAAGATCATCCAAGACCATACAAGATCATACTAGATCATCCAAGATCAATGATCTTTCCAAAAAAAAGTGCATGTGTAGAATCTGTTCTCATCAAACCTTCATGACTGAATGTTTGATTTGTTACTTGAATGTCTCTAAGTGCCCATGCTTCTTACATCAAGTTGTAAACTTTTCTTCAACCAAATCCTTCTCAAAAATTTGCAACTTCTACTTGAAACATAAGTGGAAAAACGTCTCACCTTGAGAACTCCAAAAGCTGCAAGTTGATACTTCATCTTTTCATATTCTTCTAGGGTGAAATGTGATAGTACCTGCTTGACTTTCTTTTGGCTAACTCCACTTCTCAATCAAGTGATAGGATGTGATGGAACACCTTTTTGAATACAAGCATGTATCCAAAAATCAAGACAATCATAGAAAGTAGATTCTCCATCTGACTGGTACATCAAAAAATCTGAATTTTCTGAAGTCTTTGAAAATACTGAATATGAGGTAACTTTTCCAAACATAAAACCTCAACCCACGTCTTCAACATCTGCTATAGAAAACTCTTTTACCTCAAGAGTTTAGATAAAGAAGAAATATACTTCTCTGCAACCTGTCATATACCAAGTAGCGCTGTATTGACACTCCAAGAATTCTTTGAGGGAACATATAAGCTGCTTGCTTAAAAGCTTCAACATAATTCATACATATATGAGTCAAAACATATATCTGCTGCTTTTCTTTCTCTCAATGCAATGCTTTATCAAATCTACTAAATCATGACCAAGTGTAATGCAAAACAAGAAACTGGTTCTTCTTTAGACTATCTTCATACAAGATGTTCTCGTAGACTTGTCTTTGGATGTAGAGGATAAAGTAAGAAAATTATATAGGAAATATATGAGAAAAGGAATTCTTACTTTTCTTTTGGAAATGTTGGACTTTCTTCTTCTGCATCTTTCTTCCACCTGATGATGTTGTCAACATCTTCAAACTTCTCTTGCATACCTTTTGTTCTCTTCATCTTGAAGTAGCAAGCACTCTTAACTTCTTCAAATGAATTCTTTCTCTTCCTCTAGTACTAAGAGTAAGAGGCAAAAACAAACATGGTATACAATGGAAGTAAATATAGAATCATGTTTATCCATCTCCTCATATCCTTGAGTCAAAATTCTGCTTCAAATGACTGATATGACTGAATTCACCAACCTTTTGTCTGAATGATGAATTACCTTTCTAGAGTTATCTCTCTAGATAAAATGTGAGCATAAACTTCCAACCAACTTACAACACAAAATTGGTTGAAAACAAAACTGATGCTCTCCACATTTGTCTTCTTAGATGAGTTTTCTTGCCATGAAAGAGATCTCTCAAAACTCTCTAGAAAAACCTCTAGATACCTTACTTGATGTAGCCTTTAACTTTCAAATAATGAAAGTGTATAAAGCACTCCTTGAATCCTTCAAATCTCTTCATAACTGCTCTTCTAAAACATGACCTCCAAATGATAATCTGATAGTAGAAACTAATACCTGTGATTTGATGTTGATCTGATTCCTTCATCTTCACCAAACCATTGTTTTTCCTTGAATTTGAAGTAGTATTTTCTTCATCAAGTCTTGGTCTTCAAACAATACTTTCTGTAAAGTATTCTCATACTCTTCCAAAAGTATTCGGCTGCTAACAAATCATCAACTTCATACTACACACTGAGAAATAAACATGTGACCGAATTGTCTAATTCTCAAATCTCTACTCATCTAGATTAAGTGTGTATGTCAAATGTCAAATGTTAGAAGATGCTCTTAAATCATATGTTGTAAACTTGGAATTTTGGGAACTTGGGAATCTGAATGAGCCTCAATGCAGTGATGCCAAAGCCCTAAAGCTCTAATACCAAACGTTGGAAATTTAGTAGGCCCATTACTAATACCACAGGTCCAAGGTTCCATAGGTCCATCATATACAACATAGAATCCACAATCTTCCAATATTGACAAAACATGAACATACCACATTTAATCATACAAATGATGAGACAAAGATAGAGAGAGATTAGACAACATGTGTAAAGTGTTACGTAAGCCATCGCTTACTCACATTATCATATATACTAATGTCAAATTACAACATGGGAGTCAAAATTCTCAACCACTCTATGTGAACAAAAATAGATGGATGAGTGAATGTACAAATGTAACAAGAATATTTAGATGTATGGATAGAAATCTTAATATATATGAGATGTGTGACCTAATAAGTTTTAGAAGAGTGAATATGAGTGATAGAAAGGGGAAGGATCAGTGTGAAACTGATAATCAGCAAACCCTCATCTGAACTTAGGCTATGGAAGACCCTAAGTCAGACACGTGTGTGAAAAGATCACATACTTACAAAAATAACAAAGAATGCTAACACGTTTGCTGCCAGAAATCCTCAAACTAATATGAACATACCTTCTCGAACACCTCATCCAAATATGCATAAAGCACACATGTACTGATTCTCTTATACCTATGCCGAATAGGACTCTTCCTGATATGGATGCCACTGCCTCCATAAACTCCAAGTAGTACTTGTGTGCATAAAGAGAATATGTACCTGAATTCTTAACATAAGATGTAAAACTTATGTTAACCACCATCCAATGTCTTTGAAGTAACCCGAAATCTTCATGTAGAAGACAATCTTCAAATACAGCATGTGGATGGTTGATCCACGCCACCAAGCTGCTAATAGATAATTCCTCACCATAAGCAAGAGTATGAGCACACTCTTCTTCTTCAAGAAGAACTCCATAACCGCTCCTCAACATCCTCCAAAATAGCAACATGGCTACCCCATGTTCTAAGAAGCACCACCTCTATTGAGGTACCAAAGCTCCAAGCTTGGTGTTGAACTACGTGAAGGATAATCAAAGTGACCCCAAGTAGTCTCTTATATAGTAGTTAGTGTACCTTGAAAAGCTCCATCAAAAGCATAACTCATAAAACTCTACTATCCAAAAAAACAAAACGCGTCGCCATCGTGAATCCGTCGCTCGTTCGTTTGTGCTTTTATTTGAAAAGCATGGTAAAAAATAGAGCACGCTACTGCAGGTTGCCATAGGGGAGATCCGAACTCAGGTGGGTGTTTTAGGAGGTCAGCGACTTAACCACAAGGCCTTGCGCCTTTATTTGTAAATGGGTAAAATAATATCTACACATGTTGAGTTTTATGAACAAAATTTTGACCAATGGACATTGTTTCCAAAAGTTTCTCATAAAAGAAAGTTTTCCTTTTATTGAAAAAATTCAAATAGCCTCCTAAAAGTTTGCCAAACATGAGTCAAACCATACCTTTTTTCTACGTTGTTCAATTCTTTTGTCAACATCAACTCTCACTTCTAGACTTAGGATTCTAAGAAAACTGATTAATAGGTCATGTCTATGAGAATTTCTATCTGCCTCTAGGATTTGGGAAAATCATTGAATTCACCCTCCTCAGAGTTTGCCAAACGTGATTCAAACCATACCTTTTTTTCTAGGATCTTCAATTCTTTTGTCAACATCAACTCTCACTTCTGGACTTACGATTCTAAGAAAATTGATGACTAGGTCAGGTGTAAGAGAATTCCTATCCACCTCTAGGAGTTGGGAAAATCATTGAATTCACCTTCCTCAACGTTGTTCAAACATGAGTCAAACCATATCTTTTTTCTAGGCTCTTCAATTCTTTTCTCAACATCAACTCTCACTTCCAGACTTAGGATTCTAAGAAAATTGATTCCTAGGTCAGGTGTAAGAGAATTCCTATCCACCCCTAGGATTTGGGAAAAAAAAATCATAAATTCAATATAAAGTTGAGTAATATATGTATTTGATTTGGGTGAGTTTATCCATCTCATAAAACTTTCTCTACTATGCTAAGTAAATTCAAGGTAGAGTTCTTTATGTATCCCTTTTTCTCTAAACTCATCCAAAGGAAGAGTTTACTGCTTTTGGATTTTAGCAATTATAGATCCAGTTCCTAATATTTCCAAATAAGGAATCAACATATTTTTAGGAAATCCATGAAGTTGAGCTAATTCCTCAAATGCATCAAAGTATTCAGTTAGATTAATTCCCATGTATTTTCCTTTCTCCCTAAGGATGGATATTGCTACCTTAGCTCCTTTTTCTCAATGATTACATTCTTGAATAGATCTTCCATTTTATGTTCATATATAGGACTTATTTGAATGTTAATGTTCTAGATAATTTCATGACTTTTGTTTTGAGTCTTGTCTTTTGTTGTGCAATCAAATTACTTACACTTTAAGCTAGTAAAATATGTGCTCAATTCATGCAAATATGCAAAATAAAGTAGGAAAGTATTTTTCTAAAAGTTTTTTAATGTTTTTCAAGTGCAAATATGATATAAGAAACGTAAAACAGTTGTATTCTTTAGTGATTTTTTGAAATGCAAAATATGCAATAATTCAAACTTGAAGTGCAACAGTGCAAACAAGTTGAAAGAAACTAAATGTTTTTTTGTGATTTTTGAAGTGCAATATACAATCAAATTGAAAACAATTGAATGTTTTTTTTTTATTTTTTTTAGTATGAATGCAAAAGAGCTTGAAATAATAGTACCTATAAATGGATTGAACTAGAAGCTTCAAAGGTGAGTGAAAATGAATGAAAAAACTTATACAACTTGGAGAACAAAGACAATATTGTTGGAATTTATGTGAGTAAATGTGCAAAAGTGATGGCTTCAATTGAAGAAAATGGTGAAGTGATGAGGATAAACTGGTAAGCTTTTGTGGAGATGCTTAGATAAGGATAGATCGGCCCTCAACACCAAGAAAAACTTGGAGGATCAACTTCTTCAAAAGAAAAAGAGGCTACTACTTCAAACTTGCGAAAGAACTTGAATGAAAATGCAAAAGAATTCAAATAACATCACCTATAGCTTTTTCAGAAACGTTTTGAAATAGCTTTTGTAAAGAAGAAGAATCATTTGGAAATAATATTCACATAAGAAGCTTACTAAAAGGGCATATTATTTCAAAGATCATGTTTTTTGCTGATGGGATTTGATCCCCAAACTTATAGGTTGCTACACATTCACTTAAAGATCGGCCTCATTACTGAAGTTGTTTTCTCCAATTTTGTACCTACATTTTTACATGTTGCATCCGCTGATTGGTCATTCAATTTTGCATAATCAACCTTAATACCAAATTCTTACTTGAATAGACATTCCACATAGAATCTCGGCTCCTCATTTCATGAGTTCTTCACATATGTCTTCCCCCATGGCCACCAATGGAATAATGTTGAAGACTCGTGCTAGATCCTTGGCTCCCTTGAGCTCTGATCCTTGACCTCATTAGGGTCCTTGAGCGAATCCAAGTAGACCAATGGTAGAACATGGAGGTCTAAAAAATCTAACACTCCCTATCCCTTTTAGAGATCATTGTCCTTAGTGATCAAGGAAAGAAAGTGTTTGCAAATCAGAGCTTCTGATTCCCAAGTAGCATTTGTGAGTGGATGGCTTGTCCATGCTACTAAATACTCTAGTATGGAGTGATTCCGTAGCTTCTTCTCCCTCTTATCAAGGACTCGAAATGAAAAATCTTGCTAAGATGTTCTATTCTCTAAAGCAACTAAACCATCTACACAATTCTCATTTTGAGAAATGTATGGTGTCAACTTGCTAACATGAAACACTGAGTGAACGTTCAATCATTTGACAATTGTAATTTCTATGCGATATCCTTAATCTTCTTGATTACTACCCAAGGTCCACAAAATCTAAGGGATAACTTGGGTTTCTGGTTAACTATGAGTGACAAACGAAGTGGAACTTGTAAAACACACGATCACCCTGTTAGCAGCCGGTGTGGACGACCACATTTCTTTGTAAACACACTTCCTAATTGCAAAAAGGGATTTTGATAAAGAGATCCCAACAATTTTCGGAGTCTGGAATTTCTAGTGTTTACTTGTAAATTACAATATGTGGAGCGGTTTGAAGGTTACAAAGACTACAGAGAGGGGAACAAAGTATTATGTTATGTTGTGGTGTTCGGAAGTATCTCTATGTGCGGAGCGGTGAATTTCAAAAAATTTTGGAAGATGATGCTCTATACTGTGGATGTATATATGCAATGTTTGTCCAGTCTAATGTAATTGATGGAAGTGTAAGCCAAAAACCTTATAAATCAAGCGAGTATTATGTATTTCAAAATTCCTTTAACTCTGAAGATGGTCTATGTATTTCAAGTCTCTAAGTAATGTGCAGATAGTTAGCCAAGGCTTCGTGGCAAGGGGAATCCAATGGAGCAGACTAGCAGTGCCAGCAACAGGAAGAAGAATACCTTGTGGAATTAGGCTAAAGTGGTAGTAGCAAACCCGAACCCAAATTGGCCTTAGCCCCCATCCCATTCACTTGACTCGGTGTCTTGGAAGAATTTGATGACATGATGGCACGTCGAAGTCCACTTCCAATGCTGAATTACACTTTCTTTTAGGGAGGAACAAATGAAGATCTGGATGTGCATGTGTGCAGATTCAAGAACCAATATGTCTGCAATCATCAAGGCCTACAAGATGAGGATCATAAATCATAGGTACTCCAAGCTACTGTAGCGGGAGATGTAGTTAAATGGCTCATCGAGCACCCCCGGAGCATTTTTCATCATACGATGCATTAAAAGAGGCTTTCATGGAATGATTTTGGACATACAAAAGCATTTCAAAATTGTATGCTACTCTACAGTATATGATGAAAAAAGGGATGGTGGAACAATATGCATCTGACTTGAGATCTCTGATGTAACAGTTCCCTACAAATAAATATCCTTCCAAAGAGATGCTACAAGAATTCTTCATGGACAGACTACAATCGGCTATCAGGGATAAAATTTACATGTATACATTGGAGAAAACTAGATCAAATAATTGATCTAGTGACAAGCGTCAATAGCAAAATACATATGGCTAATTTGGGCTGTGAAAGACCAATCCAGCTATGAAGAAAAGTTCAAATTCGGCCTAGCACTTGTATTTCTTACGGTGTAGAAACACGGGCCACATCATTGTCGATTGTGCACTCAATCAGGTATATTGTGCTATTTGCAATAAGAATAATCACAGTATGGAGGAATGCAAATTTAATGCAAAAAACACATTAGTGGCCTTAGCACAAGTAGAATCTCCTTCGTGGAAAGGTAACTTGATAGGCTATGAACCTCCATGTCAATTCAGGAAATGGATGGAGAATCAGGATGTAAGGGTATCCGGACGAACGTAGCATACAAACACATAGCAGTTTTCAAATCAACAAAAATTCTTCCACCCAAACTTTCAGGAATATGGATGTCATCAGTTGAGACCGCCTTGATTTGGAAATTTCGAAACTGATCTATGTAGTGTCAATTTTGCCTACAGTACGAGCATAGGAGGTTTGAGTGTGAAGAAGCTAAGGAATATGATCAGAGGTAAAATGAAGCTAAAATCAAAGCACTTACGGCTAATGTTGTAACTCTAGAGTATTTGGATGCATAAGTAGCTATTGTTACAAGGTCGTGAAAGGATTACCAAAATTTATAGCAAACTGATCATCTTGAGCCAGCCGAGCAGAAGCAAAGACTAAACAAAGCAGTTCAATGGGCTCAAGAGTAGCCACCTTATTATGTGGATCCTAAGCTTGTTTCAGAGATAAATCACAGTGAATGTCATCAGAGTAAAATAAGGAAGAAGAATTCAAATAATATACCAGCCCAAGAGACTTGTGGAGTTGGACAAGAAAAGAAAAATTTAGAGCAAATAGTCGAATGTACAATTTCAAAAACCTACTTGTAACCAAGGATCTTGTATCGGATTTTGGAATCAGAGGTCCATGGTAGAACGAAACCAAAATGATATAACTCTGGTAGCATTCGGGGAATGTATCTCTTGTCAGATAGTACATAATTCACACATTAAATTATCATTAGGATCTCGATTGGAACTCGTTCAAGGTTTCAGGAAGAAATTTTAAAGCAATTAGAGAAGAGATATTCACAGGCCTAGACTCTAGAATTGATGGTTAGTATGGTAAAAGATGTTCCGGATAGAATAGTGGATTATGCGATTCCCATCATCACGATATGGTATTAAAAAAAAATACACCCCCAAGGTCCTGATTGATGGTGAATCGAGCATAAACATCACTTCAACGACTACGTGCAAACGGATGGGTTAGAACAGTATTAAACAAGCCCCATTTTTCTTCTAGATGGCAGACTAGTCGTGAGTGTAGCCAGTGGGGCTTATCAAAGATATCTCTATCAAAATTTCTTAGGTGGTGTTTCCTATTACATTCGTAGTCCTAGGGCTCAAAGGAAAGAATCTGGATTATAATTTACTACTTGGAGAACCCTCGTTAAGGAACGCCAAGGTACAATCAAATTGGGATGCGAAAACCATTACCTTTTGTAAAAGGCATGCTACATTTTTGGTTCAATTAGAAGCTAAACAACATTGTCTCCCAGAACATAAACCAATACTAGTAGAACCCCCACACATGCTGGACGGATTGGAGGAAGAGGAAGAGTGGCAATTTCTCAAAGCCAACAAAGACCTCTTATCATTCGGAGTTGTCGATGTAACCGCAATCATCAATTTAGTTTGTGATGGCATGGTTGCCACTATCTGTACATAACTTTTCAAATCTAAAGAAGGCGATATTGTAGATCCAATAATGAAATACCCCATGGAGTTGGGGAAAATTCATGGTGAAGAAGATTCATTAGAGGTTGTGAATCTCAAAACTACTATAGAACCTAAACCCATCCGAATTTGTGTGGAGCTTACTCTAGAATCTCAAATGGCACTAATTGCTCTCTTGCAACTGTAGAAAGATGTGTTTGCATGGACATATGTTGATATGAAGGTTCTTGATCCGAAATTATACCATCACCGAATTTTACTTAAACAAGACGCTACCCTAGTAATGCAACAGTGATACAAAATGAATCTGAACTTTGCGGAGCAGCTTAAGTATGAGTTAGATCGATTAATCAGAGTCAGATATATTGTTCCCATAGAAAATCTGGAATGGGTCTAACCAATAGTCATTGTACCTAAGAATAATAAGCAATTGCAAATTTGTGTGGACTATAGGAAGTTGAATGCAGTAGCAATACATGATCCTTTTCCACTTCCATTTCTGGATAGTATGTTAGATGAGGTAGTAAGCCATGAAATGTGTTCTTTCTTAGACGGTTTTAGTGGCTACAATCAAGTGAGAATGGTCAAGGAGGACATACCTAAGATGACATTCATTATGAATTGGGGGGTATTCGCATGTACCATCATGTGGTTTGGATTGTGGAATGCACCAAGCACTTTTTAGTGCTGCATGCAACAAATTTTTGCTCCATACCTTACATCCTTTAAGCAAATTTTCCTGGATGACTTCTTGGTTTTATGCAACATGGCCGTGCATGTTGAGCATTTACGTGCATGCTTTGATTCATGTAGGAAGGTACATCTCTACCTTAACCCTAACAACTCAACATTTGTAGTTAAATGCAAAAAGTTATCGGGCCACATCATTTCAAAAAATGGCATTGTGGTGGACCCAGATAAGCTTAAGCTCATATTGAAAACCACAACACCCCAAAACTCAAAAGACGTTTTACAATTCCTTGGGCAAATAGAGTGGCATGGCCGACACCTGCGTGGACTGGCACATATTGCCATATTGCTGAACAAGTTAGTGCATGTCCAACTAGTAGTGTTTAAATGGATTGAGGAAGCCCAACTTGTTCTTGAATGCCTCAAACAAGGCCATTGGAGGTGTGCTTATGTAGACGGAAGTGCGAAGTTTATTATGTTGGTCGAAGATTAACATCAGTAGAACAAAATTACTCAACCACTGAATGTGAATGCCTCAAATTAATCTACTCCATAAAGAAATTTTGGCATTACTTATTGGCACGATCATTCACTTTTCATGTGGATCACAGTGCCCTACTGTACTTGGTAAAGTAGCAAAATTTGGATGGCTAGCTAGGTTCGTGCTCTTGCTTCAAGAATTTGAATATCATACTGTCCATTGCCCAGGAGAAAGCCATGACATCGTTGATCTTTTGTCCCATATTGATCATGGAGAACCATCAAAGGGTGTCGTGATGCTCTTCTAGGTGTTGAGGTATTTGTAGTGGCAAAGATCGAAGATGCTCTATAGACTTCTCTGACCTGGTATGAAGAGATGTTGTGCTTTCTAGAGAATGGAATCACCCCATCTCATTTGCGATCTACGGCTAGAAAGAAACTTTGGCTTTGCAGTCCTTGATTTACTATCATTATGGGTTAGTTATATCACAAAGATCCAATGTGAATCTGGTTAGATTGTGTACCTCCACATGAGGTGGCAGCAGTTATCTCTAAAGCTCATGCAGGTGATGCATGTGGACATTTCAATCACTTGATAATGCGATGCAAAATCCAATAGAAAGGACTATGGTAACCAACAATGTATATGTATGTCTAGAATTGGTGCAGAATTGTGACCCTTGTCAACGTACTAGAGAACCTTGAGAGAGACACCATTTTTTGTTGCAACCTATTCTTCTGTTGGAGCCCTTTCAAAAATGCGGTTTAGACTTTAATGGTCCAATGAAACCATTGGTAGCGAGAACGGAAGCACTTTATATGTTAATTTTCACAGATTAGTGTACTAGATGGGTAGAAGCTTGGGAAACTAAACAAGCTACAACACTCATAGTAGCTAAAAAGCTTCAGAATGATATCTTTTCACATTATGGTCTCCCTCTGCAATTAGTGTCTGGCCAGGGCACTCACTTCTTGAATCAGTTGATTTCAAAACTAACCTCTGAATACTAGATAAAGCACAAATTCATTTCTCCATATTATCCTCGAGCAAATGGATTAGCAAAAAACACCAATAAATTTTTGCTCCACATGTTGCAGAAGATGTTACTTGACTCCACCGATCAATGGGAAATTATTCTTCCCACTATGCTTTGGGCATCCCAGACATCGTATAAGGTTTCAGTGGGCAGCACCCCCTTCAAATTGCTTCACGGACAAGAAGCGATTCTTTCATTTGAGTTTGCAATTCCAGGTCTCTCGATTGCAGTCCATGAGCAATTAGTATCAAAGGACTCGTTCGCATATCGAATGGATCAGCTATGCCAATTAGATGAGTATAGGTATCGCATCTTTCTATTTCTATAGGAGATGCAAAGCCATCAAAAGAAATGGCATGATGGTGATTGACGAGCAAAGATTTTTTGACCTGGTCACTTAGTGTTGTACTTCCATTCCAAAATGAAGAGAAAAAAGGGAAAATTAAAATTTTTGTTGATCGGTCCATGCCGAATTCACGAACTATGCGGACCAAGATCCTTTTGATCGGCTACACTGATTGACAAAGTTTTACCAATCAGCATTGATGGGTCCAAATTATCGGCCTATCAGACATTCGGAGGGTAATTCTATGTTTATTTATAAATAAATATATATATATATATATATATGTGTGTGTGTGTGTGTATATATATATATATATATATACAAATAGAACAACTTTTGGGAAATATGGAAAATACACAATAGTGCAATAATTAGCATTAATGGACGGAAGAACTACTATATATGCAGGTCATACATGCAATCAATGACAATGGCGATCATATCATTTTGAATTTGCTCCTACGATTCTTGTTATGAGGGCCGTGATGAGTGCCGAATCGCTAGAGTTAAGATACCATATAAGGTAATCATGATTTAGACCCGATGCTCTCAACTAAAAAACATGGGTAATAAAAGGCTGAGGACCATGCTGAATCTAGCTTAATTGGCAAAGTTATGAGCAGAGCGAGGAGAGCGAATAGAGTGATCACCTACTACAATGATCACAAACTGAAGCAGACATAGAGAGATGGCGGTGACCTTCTCTGACGTCCATCTTCTAAACATACTAGAAACACTCTCAAAGACTTGTTTGAGTGTAGAGGACTCCTATAGTGTGTGTATGTTGGATTGGAGGAGCATTGGTCCCCATTCACAGACTAAAGATTGTTGGGTGTGTGTAGAAGTGTGAGATACATACGAGAAGCACACACAAGGAGTACAAACGCAGCAAGACACACTGAGAAGACAATGGCTAGAATAGTTCTCTCTATTGATGATGAACTGAACTGAAGTAAGAGCTGAATAATATCCCTAAGTACAAAGTACCACCACATATGAGAGTATCAAGTATGTGGTAACATGGGGAAAAAACCTCTAGCCAGCACTAGAGTAAAAAGTGACCATGTATAGGGAAAAGGTTCACATCAACGCTACTTGAGGAACACATAAGTGTAACAAACCCCCCTAGATTGAATGATGTGAACACATACAGGGAGTGATAGATCAGCCCCCACAAGGTAATAAGCCTAAACCTTTGCAAAAAGCTTCAAACTTTTCCCGTGGAAGAGCTTTGGTGAATATGTCTACCACATTATCTTGTGTAGGCACAGATACCAAATCATTATGTCATGCATGAAGGCGCTCTCTCACATAGTGATAATGCACCTCAATATGTTTGTTCCATGCATGAAACACTGGGTTTTGTGCAACAGCCAAAGCACTCTGACTATCACTGAGAATATGTGTAGCAGCATCAATCTCCATGCAAAGATCCATCAATAGGCATCTGAGCCATATACACTCCACTGTAGCTGTGAAAACTGCCCTGTACTCAGCTTCACAACTCGATGTTGCCACTATAGGTTTCTCCTTACTCAACCAAGATATGCATGAGTCTCCAAGGAGAAAGCAATTACCACTAGTGGACACGCAAGTATCATAACAACCAGCCCGATCACTATCTGTAAAAGCATGCAAGCATGGCTAAATATCTCTGCCATAAAAGAGACCTAAGCTCAAAGTGCCTAGGAGATATCTAAACACACGTTTCACCACTTGCCAATGCTTAGTGCCAGGGCTATGCATAAATCGACTCAACTAGGAAACTGCATACTGTATTTCTAGCCTTGTGTTGCATGCATATATAAGAAATCCCACAACTTGCTAATAAAGAGAAGTGCCAAATGCATCACTAGAATCCTCGACTGAGAACCTGAATCCTCTCTCAACTATTGTGGAAACTGTCTTGTAATCCTCAAAGTCAAAATGTTGAAGTAGTTTTTCAACATACTTTGCTTGATGCATAACAATTCCATCCTCAACGGATACAAACTGGATCCCAAGATAGTAGCTCAAAAGACCAAGATAAGTGACATCAAAAGTATGCTGCAAATCAGCCATAAGAATTTCAAGTTTTGCATCACATGACCCAGTCAAGAGTATGTCATCGACATAAAGAACAAGCACTATAAGATCAGCCCCAGTTTTGCATACATAGAGTGTGCTTTCAATCAGACTACATGTGAAGCCAAGAGCAATCAAGTGCTTATGGATTTTGTCATACCATGCACGTGGAGCTTGCTTGAGACCATACAAGTCTTTATGCAAGTGACAAACCATATGCTCTTTCCCTTTCACACAAAATCCAAGAGGTTGCTTCACATAAACCTCTTCTTGCAAATCACCATTCAACAAGGCCGTTTTTATGTCCAACTGATGCACCTTCCAACCTTGATGGGCAGCCAATGCAACCACGGTACGAATGGTAGTCATGCGTGCAGTGGGTGCAAATGTTTCCTCATAATCAATGCCATATTGTTGCGCATATCCTTTGGCAACCAATCTAGCTTTGTAGCGATCAATGCTACCATTAGATTTTCTCTTAATCTTATAAACCCACTTTGTACCAATGGCATTCTTTCTTTTTAGCAATTCACATAAGTCCTAAGTACCATTCTTATGTATGGAAACCATTTGTGATTGCATAGCACTCATCCATTGTGGATCGTCACATGCATCTTCAAAAGAAAGTGGCTCTTCATTACATGCTGTAGCAATAAGAGAATAATCCACAAAATTACTTGATGCATGGTGAGAGCTTGATCTTGTTCTACCAAGTAAAGGTGCACTCAATTTTCTCTCCTGCAAAGTTTGTTTCAGCCACTTTGGCATAGTTTGTGCACTCTTGATAGACATGTGTTCATTATGTAAAACATCTTCAATATGTACATCATGCGTGGGCTGAATTTCATGCTCATTTTCAGCCATATTTTGACACAAATGTTCAGCCATATGGGGCTAAAAATTTCCAGCAGTTTTGATAATTTTTGGTTGAAATTGTTCAGCCATGTTTGGCTAGAAATTCTCTACATTTTCAGCCCTATTTGGTTGGAATCTTTCAGCCCTTTGAACCTCAATTGGCTGGTCTACATGGCCATAGTCAAGCACACCATTTTGGAACAAAGGCATGAGTGTATCCAACACATCTTGTGAGCTAACTGTTGGTTGATTTCTGCATTCAAGTAGACGGAAACCTTTATTTTCAACAAATATCACATATGGACTCACAATAATTGTGTTTGTCAATGGATGGTACAAACAATATCCCTTACTTTCAGCACTATAACCAACAAATATACATTTCTTTGCCTTTTCATCAAGTCTATGATATTGTTGTGATGGCACAAGAGCATATGCCAAACAACCAAACACATGTATATGACTAAGCATAGGCTTATGACCATTCCAAGCCTCATAAGGAGTGATGACTCTCAATGCTTTTGTAGGGCACCGATTCAACACATAATTTGCACACATGACAGCTTCCATCCAAAACTTATCAGGAAGCCATAAAAACCACCGTACTTGAAGAAGAAGCTTCATCTGTGACAGTAGACTATGAAGTGGAAGAACCTGCAGGTCTTCGATCTAAATCTGCCACTATGTTCCAAAGTTTTTTAGCAACAAGAACATGCTTCATCATGTAAAAAAACATCAGATAGTTGGTCCCATCAAGCTTATCTTCAGCTTGAAGCATGCCAAACAAGTCATTGCTGCCTGCCATTTCACAAAAGAACAAGAATGTGACAAAATCTTCACCTCGATGAAAGCTGAAATGAATGCTGAAATTTCAGCTCACAAACTGTCATTCTGATGGCGATTCTGACTGCACGAATGGCTTTGAAATGGGGGTAAAACCCTAGCGCAACTGGTGGAAATGTTTCCTAGTTGCTGAAATTCACAGTTCTATGCTTTAAAGTGGATTTGCACTATTAAAAGTGTGCGTGCACTACGATGCAAAAAACCAAAACTTGAGAAGGAGCTGAACGTGCTCTGATACCACTGTTGCGTGTGTGTAGAAGTGCGAGAGACACACAAGAAGCACACACAAGGAGCACAAATGCAGCAAGACACACTGAGAAGATGATGGCTGGAATAGTTCTCTCTATTGATGATGAATTGAACTGAACTAAGAGCTGAA
Source organism: Ceratopteris richardii (assembly GCA_020310875.1). Classification (NCBI taxonomy): domain Eukaryota; kingdom Viridiplantae; phylum Streptophyta; class Polypodiopsida; order Polypodiales; family Pteridaceae; genus Ceratopteris; species Ceratopteris richardii. The sequence continues at coordinate 130,227,962 of CM035415.1, forward strand.
TAATATCCCTAAGTACAAAGTACCACCACATATGAGACTATCAAGTATGTGGTAACATGGGGAAAAAACCTCTAGCTAGCACTAGAGTAAAAAGTGCCCATGTATAGGGAAAAGGTTCACATCAAAGCTACTCGAGGAACACATAAGTGTAACAAGGATATATCCAAGGAGATAGGCAGACAGACTGAAGGCAATGATCTTAATACCCAAGAGATAGGTCTGCAGGTAGGGAAGGATACCTTCTAGATATTGGTAGCACTAATTGTAGAGAGACTTCATGTCACCTGCACAGGAATCATAGCCAATAGAGAGTCATTGATGTAGTAGAAACCTATAGGTTGTTGGGGAAACCATGTTTTGAAGAATAGAAATTCATCTAGCTACATGATAGTAATCCAGTCAAACTCGGCTTACTATTGACGATAATGATTATTAATATGTGGGCAATACATTATAGTGTTTCACAACAATTGTATGTGTTGATGAAGGAATCGACAAAAACACATGTGAATTGAGCTCAAATAATTTTTTGGAAGCTAAAGAAGGAGAAGAGAAGATTGTTCTAGATAACAAGAAGGGCAGTTAACGTGGTGCTGGAATCAAAGATTGGAGTTCTATTTAGTTTGTTATTTACAAAAAATCTTGCATTTTGACCTCGAGAATACACAGTACTCATGGTGGAAGTTTTTCTACAAATTTTGAAGAAAATGGCTGCAGAAAAGAAATGGGTCGAGGGTACTTCACTGCACTATACAAGTGACCAGGATGAAGAGGACCAATCTTGAAGGCCACAAGTGGAGGACAACCGGAGGAAAGAAGTTGAGAGGAAAGTTGTAGAGGAAGAAGCTAGGAGGAAGAGGAGAGAGGAAGAGGCAACAAGAAAAATACTAGAAGAAGAAAGGGAGAATGGACGTCGTGCTGAAGAAGAAAGAAGACGGAAGTCAGAAGAAGATGAAAAGTGACATCACCACCAGTAGGAGCAAGGGGACCATAGTGCAGAAACATCCCATAAAGTTCCGGTGCTATAGACATTTTCTTCTTGTGGACTAAAGGATTGATGGAAACACAATGATGGTATGGTTTAGTTACCCCTAGTTAGATATAGTGATTATATTTATCCCTGGATGTATCCTAATGAACCTACAAGACCAAAAATTCTAGGGATTTAGCTCCTGGAATCCAGTAGGGTGCAGTCTAGATGGAGGAGTTGTAGATGCAATATAGTGCACTCTCTCAATAGAAAGATGGATGGGAAAGAGAAAGTTTAATTCATGATGAAATGATAGATGAGCTGAATGAAGCCCTAATAGAAACTAAGTAGTATGCTGAAGGTGAAAACCGAATAGAAAGCAAAGATTATAGCTTGTCTCCAAGAGAAAATAGGTCAAATCCAAAAAGTAAACAGAAGTTAAAGAACGACAATAAAGAGCTTATGGCCAAGTTATAGAATGAAGAGCAGGAGATACAAAGTTTGAAGAGGAAAGTAAATGAGCAAAGCAATGAAATTAAAAGACAGGATGTTGCTATTGCTGAAGCTGAGAGGAAATTGACAGTGCAAAACACAGAGTATATGGAGCTAGAAGTCAAAATCCACATTGTCGAAATGAACTATGACATGGTGTCTGCATAGCTAGCTAGTATTCGGGAGCTTGAAAAACTTATCGAAGTGTGGAAGCAGCACTGTGTAGATGCAAACATGGTATTGGAAGGAAAAGAGGCAGAGGTTGGAGAACTGAAGAAAAGCACCTCAATTTTGGAAATAACATATAATTGTAAACTAGATGAAGTGAAGAAGCTAGCCGAAGAGCATATAGACAAGATATCAAGTGTTACTATAGCCTTTTATAATATTTAAGAGAAGCTTCACAATAGAATATCGGAATTGGAGGCAGCCGCAATTAATTGCAAAAGTGTTAGTCACAACTTATTAGATCCGAAGGAGTTTTTTGAAGCTGAAATCTGACTTGCAGAAGAGAACATAGAAGAGATGCTTAAAGAACTTAGATATGATATGGAAAGGAGTATGTTCCCAGAAATGCAGAATAATGATGATGACCTGTAATGCATGCCAGTGTTAGTAGCCGGTGTGGATGACCACATTTTTTTGTAAACATACTTTGTAATGGGAAAAAGGGATTTTGATATGGAGATCTTAATAGTGTCTAGAGTCTAGAATTTTTAGTGTTTACTTGTAAATTCCAAAGTTTGGAATGGTATGAAGGTTACAAATATTACGAAGAGAGGAACAACGTATTACGTTACGGTGCGGTGTTCGGAAGTATCTCTGTGTGTGGGGCAGTGAATTCCAAAAAGTTTGGTAGATGATGCTCTGTATTGTGGATGTATATATGCAATGTTTAACCAATCTTATGTAATTGATGGACATGTGAGCTGAACATCTTATAAATCAAGGGAGTATTCTGTATTTCCAAATTCCTTTAACTCTAAAGATGGTCTGTGTATTTCAAGTTTTTGAGTAATGTGTAGTGTTAATGTTCAGAGAGCCTATTTGCTGAAGTTTGTAATAAGGAACATAAATGCATGTTTATGAGTGTATTCTACATTCATAAATCCCTATTCCCATACCCTACTTTTGGAATTGGTGCTATGTTCTGATATTGCAAATACCATATAAACAACCCTCTTGAAAGTTTGTGGTGTGTGATGTCAATCACAAATGCTTTCATCCTCTCAATAGCTCGCTATAGATTGAATTGTGCTATTTTCAAGTTAGCTTGCATATCTGTTAGAAACTCTGACGCACTCATAGATTTTCTAGGTAAGCCAATGCTAGCTAGCTTTTGGGAAATGAACCCATAAATCACATCAAAAGATGCCAACCTAGTAGTCTCATGCTTCCAATTGTTATAAGCATACTCAACTAATGGGAGGAAACTATCCCAATCTATTTGCTTCTCTAAAACATATGTCGGTAGCATATCTTCTAGTATGTAATTGAATCTTTTGGTCTAGTTATCTTTCTATGGATGCTCTCCACTAATCATCTTGAGTTCAAGCTTACTGAACAAGTGTTTCCAAAAATTTCCTATAAATCTAGAATCCCTATAAAAAACTATGGATTTAGGTAGACCGTGCAGTCTAAAAATATTTAGGTAGATTGTGCTATACTAGACATGAAGGATGGATCCTCTTTGCGTTACGCAGTTGACATTTAAAATACTGACTTACACAATTGTTTACATCTTTGACCACCTTTGGCCACTAAAAGGTGCATCTAATCAAGTGCAAAGTTCTCTCAACACCTGGATGTGTTGCACAAGGTACATCGTGGTTCTCGAAAATAACTTTTTTTTTTTACTTACATTCTTGGGAAGCTTAGAAACCTTGCCCCTTTTCTTTTGAGCAAACCTTGCTCTAGCTGAAAATTAGAAAATGCCTTATCCTCATTATTTTCTCACAATTTGTTACTTATAGACTGACAATAAGCACCTTCAATCTTTGAGTCTTTAATCTCTTGGATTAAGTCACTATCTAGAAGTGTGAAGCTAATTTGATGCAAAATACAAGATAATGCATCTACAACTGTATTCATTTTTCCTTTTCTACATAGGATCTCAATGTGAAGTTCTTGCATCAATTGATCCATCTATCATATCTCCCCCAAAGATCAGGTTGGAAATAGAAATACTTCAATGTGTGATAATTTGTGTACACTTTAAAACTTTCCCCATACAGATAGTGTCTCCAAATCTTCGTAGCATGAACTATTGCATATAACTCTTGTTCATGGATAGGCCAATTTTTCTGAGCTAGAGAAAGTTTCTTACTTTCAAAACCTACTCATCTGCCATCTTCACTAAAAACTACACCCATTGTGATGCCACTACCATTGGTTTCTATGTCAAAAGGTTTTTGTGGATCTACCACTAATAAAATTGGAGCACTTGAAACTAGTTGCTTCAATGTCTTAGAAGCTTGTTGTTGATACTAGTTCACACAAACTTTTGATTATTATGCTACATATCCATCAATGACATAGCTACGTGTGAATAGCTAGCAATTAATTTCCTATAAAAGCTCAATAATCATAATAATGATCACAATCGGCACTCATTCTAAGGAGTCAGCCAATTGAGGATCACTCAAACTTTCCATGGATTCATTCTTATTCCATCTGTAGAAATTATATGTGCTAAGTACTCAACCTGAGATAAACGTAGTTGTGTCTTCTCTAGGTTGACGTACAAAGTATTCTCATCTAACATTTGAAAAACTCTACGTAAGTGACATTCATGTTCTTTTGAACTCTTATTATAAACCAACCGATGATCTACAAAATCAACCATAAATTGGCCAATAGAAGGAAGAGAAATATCATTCATGAGCATCATAAAAGTAGCTAGAGCATTAGTTAAACCAAAAGGCATTACAAGATACTCATAATGATAAAATCTAGTATGAAAAGCTATTTTATGGACATCATCATTGAAAGATTATGACCACCACATGTTGGAAAGATGACTCTCCTCCCAAGAAAATGCCTCTATATATAGCTCCCTTCAGGGGACTTCCTTCTTGGGTAGGTGGATACTAACTATCCATGTGTCCGCCATGTAATTACATGTGAGCCAAATGTCTTAGTTAACTTGAGTTAACTCAAGTGGATGCTTCTAGAAGGCTCTAGATCTCTTTGGGCAAAATACTCTCCCCATGTCCCCCATGGGGATTGAACCCAAGACCTCTTCCTTCACATCCTTGAGACTTAACCACTAAGCTAAGTGGATCACTTGTTCACAAGAGCACAAGACCTCCTAGTAAGTCTAAACTTGAGATCTTTGGTCATACATACGGATGACCAAACGGTGTTCGATTTCAGATCCGTCTGAACCGACCGGACCCCTAGATCATAGAATTACTTTATTACATTCTTTCCCCCTTTGAAAAATATTTTTGTCCTCGAAAATAGAGCTATATATCTACTATAGACAACCATCGAGCCTCATGTTCTAAAACTCGAAGAACATGTCTCATCTCTATGGTGGCATCCCTACCCGAATGATTCAAAATACTATCTGGCTTTGCACTTTGATAAACTGGTTAAAGTATAAAGTAGTGACTGAATAATAAGGGTGGATCTAGAAACATCCCTAGCCAATTCATAGTTTCTTGATGTGTGATCTAGGCACAAACATGTGAACGAGGGGGATTTAAATTACTAGTCCATTTTTAGGCATGATTGGTTCATGGACTTAGTAATGAAGGTGGGATTCTTATCTCTCGCAAGACTGTGAGAACTCTTGATTTACTTGAATTTGATTTGGAAAACTTAGTTTGGTTGTTTCAAACATCTAACTTGGATGTTTGTATAATGGTTAACTCCAACCCAATAGTTACTTGATTTTTTAACCCGACTAGAGGACTACTTTGTCCTAATGAGTTTACAATTTTGAACCATCTTCTCATGAACATTTTATGTCTACAGTAGACTCAGATGTTTGGTACTATGATAGTAGGGCAACCAAACATATTACCTCATAGTGTAGCTTCTTCACTTTACTCAAGCTTTTCCCTGTAGGGAATACTCTCAAATGTGCCAACAACTCATCTTATCCTATCATGGGAGGTAGTTAGATCATTCTCAATACTATGGATTGTAGTTCTTTTACATTGTCACATGCTTTATTTGTACCAGGGATCGAGAAGAATCTGTTATGAGTTTCAGCTTTAGCCAAGATTGGCTTGGTTCTGAAATTTGTTCGTCACGAATGTACAGTTTATGATCTGTCAAATGGTGACATCATTATTGCTTCTAGCATTTTATGTCGTGGGCTGTATAAGCTCATAGACTATGAAAAATATGTTAATGATTTAGCATGTACAGTTCAAGATTCTCAAGCTATGTCAGATGCAAAGCTTTGGCATGCACGCTTTGGTCATCTGAATTTTGCTAGTTTCCTACAATTGTTTAAATCTGAAATGGTGTCCTCTTTGCCCAATCTTGAGGCACTTGGTAAACATGTATGTGAAGGTTTTATTTTAAGAAAAATGCAGCATTCCTCCTTTCCAAAAGATGGTTCAATTTGAGCTAGTAAAAAATTGTAGATTGTTCATAGTGATGTATGTGGTCCTATGTAGACATCCTCTTTTTGAAACTATCTTTACTTCGTGACTTTCATCAATGATTTTTCCAGGCATGCATGGGTGTATCCACTAAAAGAAAAATCTTAAGTGTTTATGTTGTTCAAACAATTTTTGGTTTTGAATGAAAATGTGTTAGCATGTAAAATGGGCATGCTTCATTTTGATCGAGGGGGAATATATGTCTTCTCATTTTAATGCATTTCTAGTTGAACATGGGATAAAACATCAGTGTGCAGTGCCATATACACCTCGACAAAATGGATTTCTTGAATGGAAGAATAGGTCACTCATGGAGATGGCAAGGTGTATGGTCAAGAGTCAAGCTTTAACCCATAGTTTCTAGTTTGAGGCTATTATGTGTGCAACATATGTACTTAACAGGTTTCCTACTAAAGCATTGCAGTCTATCACTCCATTTGAGGCTTGGCATGGTCGCAAGCCATCTGTTTCTCATCTCTATATTTTTATTATCTCAAATATGCATTAGTTCCTAAACAACAATGCACGAAACTGGATGATAAAGTAGTGAAATGTATTTTTATTGGGTACAGTTATGAAAGCAAAGGCTATCATCTTTATCATCCACAGAGTAAACACATTTTGGTTAGCCGTGATGGTTTTTTTTTTGTGGAAGATGCTATTCAGCCATTACTTTCATGTACTAAGGAGACATCAATTTTCTCCAAAGAATGTATGACACTTGATGCCTCTTTTTATAGGTGGACAGTCTAGTGCTGGTCCTAATGAGGCAACTTCTCATCCTTTATAGGTTTCATGGGATGATGTACATCTTTCCATCTCTGATGCAGATTTACATGATGAACTTATTGATGAAAGAGTTGATAGTGAGGAGGCAGAAACTATGCCAAAATTGCTAGTGCAGACTTTGTGTGATAGCAAATTAGATGCATCTCTATCATATTGTACTCGTTCAGGCTCTCATAATGTTTCTTTTACTTGAGATTGCTATGCTATGGCTACCTCTAGTTTCTATGATAAGAATGAGCCTCTTTCATTTGATGAAGCACAAATTCAGAAAATTGGATGGCTATCATGCAATCAGAATATGATCCTATCATGAAAAATGGTACCTATCATGCTAGGCTTGTTTCAAAGGTTTACATTCAAGAAAGAGGCATTGATTTTGATGAGAACTTTACTCCTACATGCAAAATGACTATTTTTCATAACATCTGTGCACTTGTAACTCATCATGGTTGGAAGATACATCATTTGGACATGAAAACTCCATTTCTGAATGGTGACTTGCATGAAGAAGTATATGTTTTTCAGCCTCGTGACTTTGTGCAAAAAGGGCATGAAAACCAAGTGTGGAGTTTAAAAAAAGAATTATACGGTTAAAGTCAAGCACCATGTGCTCATTATGAAAAGATACATGCCTAGCTCATTGCACATGGTTTTGAGAACAGTCCAATTGAGAGCACCTTATATGTTAAGCGTGCAAATGATGTGATTCTAATCATTGTTGTGTATGCTAATGACATGTTGTGCACTGGTCCTCATGAGAAGCATAGTGCTGATTTTAAGGCTGATTTGCATGCCTCATTTGAGATGTCTGATTTGGGGCATTTGCATCATTATTTGGGCATTCAATTTATGCAAGTTGATGGTGGAATAGCTTTGTGTCAAATGAAATATATGACACATTATTGAAGTGTTTTGGCCTTGAAGATTGTAAACCTATTTCCACTCCTATGGAAACAGGTTTATAATTCAGTCTTCATGATGCTACAGATGCATTTGATGTTGTTCTCTATTAGTAGGTTGATGGATGCTTGATTTACTCATGAATTACTCGGCCAAATATTTAGTTTGTTGTCTCATAGATGAGCAGGTTTATGCATTACCCATGTGTCAAGCAATGGGAGGTGGTTAAGTGAATCTTTTGCTACTTGAGTGGTATCTGGCTACTTCGATTGTTTTATCCCAAGGGGAAATCACTATCACCAAATTTACATGCTTTTTTTGACTCCGACTAGGTTGGTTGCTATGACACTCTTGTGTCCACCACTGGTTTTTGCTTCATGCATGGTAGTTCATGCATATCTTTGTTGAGCAAGAAGCAACCTACTATAGCCACTTCTAGTTGTGAGGCTAAGTGTAGGGTAGCTTTCATAGTGATTGTTGGGCATTTGTGGCACAAATGCATTATGAATGATTTGGGTGTTGGTCAATCTTGTTGGAGGAGATGGTGGATAGTCATAAGAGATGAAGTGGTGTAGTTAGATCTTGCTTCACACCTGCTAAGAATGATGGTTGGAGAGTGTAGTGGGCCTCTTTTGCTAGCTAATGAACATAAATAATCACTAATGTTGTTTAGAAGTTGATTCACTACTTGAAGGATCAAAACAGATAGGTTGGAAGTTAGTGCAAGATTAAAAACTTGCTATTTTAGTTCCTATACATGTCCAATGTTTTGAACAATTCTCTGAGCACAGCAGCAATTGGCTTAATTCCTTTTGGGGAACTCAAATTAACTTAATAAGCTAACAATCATGAGTGATTTCATAAAAAATGATGAACTACATAAAGAGAAATGTGTTCAACGAATCATACTATCATTCCGATAATTACGGGTTGTGACACTGAACTGACTAGTGAGTAAAGATGAGCTAATATCTTATGATCCGAAGAAGCTTTGCTAATGAAAATCTGTAGCGCTATAGAAGACACTATGCTAAATCTACCATGCTTTAAATAATGGAAAATGATCAAGTACACACAGAGAACAAGCTTTGACAAGATCATTCTTTTGATAGAGTTATGACAATAAAAAACAAATAAAATTTGTTTTGACAATCAAATATTGCACAGTGAGTGAGAGGTGAGTGAGCTATGAGGTGAGCTCCAACTTCACAATGTGTGTACATCAAAATGATCTCTGAACCTTAAGATACACGAGGTTCTTTTAGATCCTCCTTTTAAAATCATACTTGGAGTCAAGGTTTGAATTCAAATTCAAACTTCCACCTAAAAGGTGAATGCTGATATCTAGGATAGATTCTCTCTTAGCCCAACAACCAAAATGATTTGTGATTTAGAGCTTCCTAAATCCACGTCGATACAATTCATTTTTACAAAGGTAAATGTGAGGTAATTTTACAAGAGGTTGAACATATGAAGCCTTGCATAGGCTATGCCAATTAATCAAGCATGAGCTACTCAACCAAGTATGTGGCTTGGTTTTTATTGCACCAATAGCTCCCGATCAAGCATAACATGCTTGATCCGCATTGCTCCTTAAGTTCTTGTAAATCAATCATCAATTTGAAAGTTCATCCTTGTTCTATCCAATGCCTTTGTGAGTATATCTACACATTGTACATGAGTTGATACAATAGGATAGTTGAATATTCTTGCTGAGCAATTTTTCCCTTACATAATGATAGTGCACATCAATGTGCTTAGTCTTTGCATGGTATACGGGATTAGCAGCCAAATGAAGTGAACTAGTGTTATCTCCAAAGATTATTGGAGTGTAGGAATGTATCTCCAAATCTGCATATAGTTGCTTAAGCCACATAGCTTCCTAAGTTGCAATTGCAAAGCCTTTATATTTTGCTTCTGTGGAAGATAAGGCCATAGTAGGTTGCTTCTTGGATGACCAAGATATGAGCTTTGAACTTGCAAAAGATAGGTACCTTGAAGTGCTCCTCCTATCATCCTTGGAGCCAGCCCAATCTGCATCAGAATACATCTTTATATCTATGGTAGAAGTGAAGGGATAGAATAACCCTTCAGTCATTGTACCCGTTAGATACTTAAGCACCCTCTTTGCAGCTTCCATAGGAGGTTCCCTTGGTGCATGCATAAACTGACTCAATGTACTTACTGCATAGGCAATGTCCACTCTTGTTAAAGTAGCATAATTGAGACTTCCCACAAGTTGTTGATAACCTATAACATGATCAAGTAGTTCACCTTCATGTGAATTTAGCTTATGATTGAGCTCCATAGGAATACGTGCAACTTAAGTATTCTCCATCTTAAACTTTACCAACATATCATGTATGTACTTCCTTTGGGTGATGAATATACGTGAATCTATATACAGAAGCTCTAAACCAAGAAAGTAGGTTAATAAACCTAGACCACTGATTTTAAATTCCTTCATTAATTGAGCCTTGACCTACTTGATTCCATCACAATCATTCCCCGTAATAATGATGTCATCTACATAGACACATAAGTAAATAACTTTTGATTTGTTCTTCTTAACAAATAGAGAAGAGTCTGCCTTGCATGCCACAAAGCCTTGGTCCTGCAAGTAAGTAATAAGCCTATGGTTCCAAGCTCTAGGAGCTAGCTTGAGACCATAGAGTGCCTTCCTAAGCTTGCATACATAACCTATTTTATCTTCATCTTCAAACCCTGGTGGTTGTGCCATATACACTTCTTCTGATATCCATCTATTTAAGAATGCATTCTTGACATCTAACTGATATAAATTCCAATTTTTAGAAGCAGCAAGACTTACCAAAACCTTGATTGTTGGCATCTTTGCCACAAGTGAAAATGTTTCTTCATAATCTACTCCATCAGAATAGGAAAATACTTTTTCCATTAACCTTGCTTTGTACCTATTTATAGAGCCATTAGAGTTCTTTTTGATTTTGTATATCCACCTTGAACCAATTACCTTCATATGTGGCTTCTTGGGAGTTAGATCCCAAGTCTGATATTCCTACAATGCTTCCACTTCTTCCTGCATAGCTTCTCTCCATTCTTTCTTCTTCCTAGCCTCTTCAAATGAAGAAGGCTCTTCTACCATAGAGTCTTTAGTGATATATACAGAGTGCTTTGTGGCTAAAGATGTATCATATCCATACCTTATGGGCTTCTTTCTTTCTCTTTGTGATCTCCTTAGTGCTTGATTTGAAGATTGGGGCATATCTTCTAATTGCTTGAGTTTGGACTTGCCTCTTGACTTCCAAGCCTTGAGGTCAATTTGCTCTTCATCCTGTCAGTTGATGTCTTCTGCTAAGTGTTGATCTTCTTGAGTGAGGGTTGGAAAACCATTTTCCAAATCATATGGTAACCTGACTTTATAGCAATCATCTTCAAACCATGAATTATTATCATCAAATACTACATCTCTACTAACCATAAATGCCTTGTTAGTGGGATTTTACAGTCTATAACCCTTTTGATTTTGATCATACCCAATAAATATACATTTCTCAGCCTTAGGGTCAAACTTTCCTCTGATTTGTGATGGAATGTGTGCATAGGCAATGCACCCAAATATTTTGCAACGGTCCAATGAGGGTCTCCTACCATTCCATGCTCAATAGGATGGCATACCATCCAATGGTTTGGATGGAAGCCTATTGACCAAGTAGGTGGCTATGGAGACAGCCTCTACCCATAAATAATTAGGTAACTTCTTCTCATTTCACATAGACCTAGCAGCTTCAACAATTAACCTTTTCCTCCTCTCTGCCACTCCATTGAATGAAGGAGTGTATCTGGTTGTTACTTCCCTCTTTATGGATCTGTCCTATAGAAATAGATCAAATTCATGTGAAAATTACTCACCACCTCCATTAGACCTTAGTTTTCAACTAGTGCCAAGTACTTCTTGAATCATGTAAATCCCTCATCCTTATGCTTCATTAAATAAAGGATTGTCCACCTATTGTAATCATCAATAAATGAAACATAGTACCTTGAACCTGAGATGGATGGATTTTTGCTAGGACCCCACACATCAGTGTGTACAAGCTCCAAATAGTCTTCATGGATGTATCCTTTCCTGTTGAGTGATTGCCTGTGAGCTTTGCTGAATTGGCATGCTCCACATTTGTATATCATATGTTGCTTGGTCACATTGGGAATGCCAAGCACACTTTGAACCCTGCAAATTTGCTTTAGAGTTATTTCTCCTATGTGTCCTAACCTTTTGTGCCACATTTCTAACTCGGATAAGGTTTGATCTCTATAGCTGAATAGAGCTATGTTTCTTGTGTCTTCAATTTCAAAAGTGAATAGTCTACCTGACTTCTCACCTTTGGAAATACTTTTGAAGCCTTGTTGGGGGTCTTCCACATATGCTCTATGCTTAATGAATCTGACTTGTAACCCTTTCTCAACAATCTATCCAACACTAATTAGATTTTTGGTTATAGTAGGCACGTACAGAACTTTGCTCAAAAGGTTCATACTACCATCAGATGTTTTGACATTTCCAATTTGCTTGACTGAGTGTTTAGTGTCATCATCTATTTGTACTTCATGCTTCCCCTTGGCTTCCTTTAGATCAGATACTAGAGCTACATTTCTAGCCACATTTTTGGAACAACCTGAATCAATGTAGAAAAGATGCTCACCATCTTTACCTTGCTTGGATGTCATGCTCATGATGAGTAGAGAGTCTTCTTTATCTTCAGTATAGTTGTTGTAGTCCCTTCTTCCTCTAAAGCCTCCTTGATAATTGTTGTTGTTGTAGTCTTGATTGTAATTGTGGTTGTAGTTTCCTCCACCATTGTTATATGTGCCTCTTGATTGTCCATAGCCTCCTCTATGGTATCCTCTTCCCCTTTGGTTCCTTGAAATATTCTTCTGTAGTGTGGTTGTTAAGACCACAAATGTTGCATGGTGAGTTGTTGTAGGGCCTCCCCTTGCCTTGCTTTCCTCCTCTACCCCTTCCTCTAGCACCTCTTCCTCTTCCTGCATAATTAGCTTGAGAGGTACTAGCCTCTTCTTCCTGTTTCTTGCTTTAACCTTTATCCTTAGGTTTATTCTTATCTTTTATAAAGGGTAGAAAATTGGTCACCATTTGAGTTGTCACCATTTCCATTGAGCTTTGTCTCGTGGGCGAAGAGTTGCCCCATCAAGGTGTTGACATCAGGTATTTGCATATCCATGTAGAGATCCATTGCTCTGGTGAAGGACTCCCACTTGTCATCAGCCTTGATTCCATTAATGATCTGCCTCACAATGTGTTCTTCTTCTTTCTCCTCTCTAATGCTTACAAGCTGGTCAACCACATCTTTCATTTTTCTTACATAATCATTCACTCCTTGCTTTGGTTGTTTCTTTAAAGTTGTGAATTCCATCCACAACTGATTCTTCCTAGCTCTTTTGTTTGAGGAGAAATATGATGAAAGAACTTCCATATCTCTTGGGAGGTCTTGTAATTTCTAACATGTGGTGACAAGAAATCAGAGATTGAGTTTAGTAAGTATGACCTAGCAAGATCATCCTTTGCACACCATGTGGTTAGCCTCTCTTGCTCTTCCTTTGTTGGTTGATGCTTCTTCCTGAAGATTGGCATTTCTTCATCTCTAGACAATATGCTCAATCTAGCATGCTTTAAATCATGGAAAATGATCTACACGCAGAGAACAAGCTCTAAAAAGATCACTATTCTGATGGCGATATGACAGAGAAGTGACATGAGCATCTAATGCTCATATATGTATTAAAACATGTACAAATACAATGTCATTGGCAATCAAACATTGCTCAATCAGTGAGAGGTCAGTGAGCTATGAGGTGAGCTCCCACTTCACAATGTGTGTAGATCAAAATGATGTTTAAACCTTGAGATACACGTCATTCTTTTAGATCCTCCTTTTAAAAGCATACTTGGAGCCAAGGTTTGAATTCAAATTCAAACTTCCACCTAAAAGGTGAATGCTAACATCTAGGATAGATTCTCTCTTAGCTCAACAACCAAAATGATTTGTGCTTTAGAGATTCCTAACTCCACGTGGATACAATTCATTTTTACAAAGATAAATGTGAGGTAATTTTACAAGAGGTTGAACATTTGAAGCCTTGCATTGGCTATGCCAATTAATCAAGCATGAGCTACTCAACCAACTGGTGGGCTTGGTTTTGATTGCACCAACAAGTGTTTTGTCACCATCATCTTCTCTGACAGTAAAAGCACATTGGTAGTTGCGAGGAACCCCCTGTTCCATGCTCGCACTAAGCACATTGAGGTGCACTATCATTATGTTAGGGGGGTTCTCTATTGGAGAGATCAATTTGGCATATGTTCCCACAGAGGAGAACATTGTAGACCTTTTTAGAAAGGCTCTGCCTAGGGAGAAGTTTGAAGCTTTCTGCAAAGATTCGAGCTTACTTTCTTTTATGGATTGAATCCACATATCTTGGAAATTCCTTATACATGAGTGCCAGCTCCTCCTTCTTTGCATCACTCATAGGGGGGATTTGTTGATATATTTAGGTAGTAATGTGTATGAACACTTTGGGACCATCGAGGCCCTTTTTTCGATCGTTAGGAGGTTTTTTTTGCCTGGCATGTATATATGCCTATAGCCCTAATAGGTTACTTATCTTTGTACAGTCTATTGGCAATATATTGAGTAAAGTGTGTTGTGCTCCAGGCTTCATCTTGTTCCTTGTGTTGTTTGTGTGTTTTCATAGACCTCAAACTCCAACAATCTCAAAATCTACCTCATCTTTATAAGTCTTAATCTGGATTGATAATCCAACAACTCGACGATCCTAGGTCTCAGATCCCTTCACATCTCCCAACTCTACTATGAGGATTATTCAAATGGACTAGTCTTCAACTTTAATTTCTTCACCAGAGAAGAGTTAATAACATTATGTGTCGATCCTATGTCAAAGAAAACTTTAACAAAATGACCATTAGTCTCCCCACTCATGAAAACCAACTCGGTGTCTGGAAACTGATACCCTCTTTGCGAAACTGGGGATAACAACACAACTAGCACATTTTTCACCTTCATGGTGATTGTTATGTTTAAGATTGGTTGTTTGTCTTAGATTTTCTATCTTAGTTTCTATAGCTAAAAGTTCAAAATTTGAAGGAGATGACGGAGTGGACAAAGAAGATTGTTGCCTCTCCACCACCATCACTGTAGATATCTTATCTTTCTTCTTAGGACATAGCCTATAAGCATGCTAACCTAGGCACTCATAACAGAGGCCCTCATGATGAGCCTTGTCTTTTTGCTATTGTGTCAAACTAGATCACTAAAAAGCTTTATCGGCCATGAAAGCATTTACTTTTTTCTTCACACAACTTGAAATCTTAATAACATTCATCTATCTATTAGGTTCTTGAACTGAAGTTGTGGGCTTCTTGAATCTCAAGTATTCTTTTGTCTTGAAGGTTGTAATCAAGAGCTTCATCCATCCTCGAACACCAAGAAAAATTCTACTACCTCATTTAAGGTGTGGTAGTGCTCCTTGCACACAAGCAAATGCAACGTCTCCCTAGGCCCAAGCAGGAACTTATGTACCTAAAGAAAATTAGGTACCTGATCTACTATCTTCACTAGAATTTGCTTATACTTATCTACATATTCCTACACTATAAGTTGTCTCTACAGTAGGAAGAACCAGGCATCTAAAGCCTTGGTATGCTCATCTGAAGGAACAAAATTGTTATAAAATATGACCTTGAACTTCGCCTAAGTGGTGGGTTCTGTCTTGTCTTGTTCTATTTTCCTCCACAATCGGTGGGCAACATCCATCAAACTATAAGTGGCATGTTGGATCTTCTATTTCTCATCAATGATATTGCAAAGTTAGAAGCATTGCTCCCACTTACTAATCCACTGCTCTACTATATCTGCCATCCATGCACTAGCCTATCCATGGTACTTTGGTGTATTCAAGTCCTTCACTTGCCACTTAACATCTCTACTAATAGACATTCCCACATCTGTAAGTGGTATCTATGAACTAGATGGTTCAGTAGATGGAACGTCCATTTGCGCTTATGTATCAACTAGCGGCACCCTCGATTTCTTAATCGCTTCGAGGATCATCCAAAGTGTATCGCTCATGCCTATAACCTTGGTATTGAGAGCCATAATATCTTGAGTGTATGTCCGCTCAAGCTCGGCCTCACTAATGGGAGATAGAGTCTTCTCTGTATTCATTCTAAACAGATAACATAATGAATAAGTCATGTAAATGAAAAATATAATTCCTAAGTAACAATGTTCCTAGTCAGTTATTTTTTGAAAAAAATAAATTAAGAAATTCTATTCTAAATACTCTCTCTATCCCATATATCCACAAAAAGATAAACCTCACTCAATCCCCATGTACTATACAAGTTTACATGATGAATATACAAGTCATGGAAAATCCTAAAATACATTTGACGGTAGACACCATGAATAGATGATACAAGTTTATAAATTTCAAGAAATGACTAGAAATGCACCTATACAAACTAGAAGTCTAATAAAAGCAAACCCTAGGTGATTTTCCTTGAAAATTTACAATTTAAAGTCTTCGATGGCTTCCAATAACGTCTCATGTCAAAAAGTGTATTACCTTCAAAAAGTCCAAAAAGTTAGAAGTACCTAGATATCTTTCAAAATAATGACTTTTTGTATCCAAGTAGCCCAGATGTTATACCTTATTTCCAAGTGGAATCCACTTAATTGGATCTATGACCATGAATTTATGGTCAATATTCTACAAACCTATACCTATGTGCAGGAGGTCCTAAGAGTGATAAATAGCTCTCAAGAGCCAATAAGTACACTCCTCAAATGAACTTCAAAATTAATGCCATTTAGTGCGTTTGAAAGCGTACCAAAACATCTATGAGTGTACCAAGTTTAATTTCAAAGTCATACTCCAACTGAGAGAAATATACAAAATAATGTCTACCACACCTGCATACCTTTCATGACTGAAAGACTAGACTAGTGAGAAGATTGCATTCATGGACTCCCAAAATGAAATTCAAATCAGTTAAAATTTTGTGAGACACAAGAGGAACTAGCTAGCAACCATTTCCAAAATGATGTATCCTAATTAGACCTTCCAACTAAGAGCAATGGCATAATTTCCAGACCTCTACATACTTCTCTAGCAAGTCCATGTTAGAGGGACCAGAGATCTAATATAGACATTATAACCTCTACAAAATATCCAAATCATATGAAATTTATATATGTACATGGAAACATTGTGCCCCATTAGATAGCAAAAATTCATATTATTTGGATAAGTGAAGGAAGAGAAATAACCAATTTTTTGCGTACCTGCAATAATTTTCTAGATAGAATCCCTTGCACAAAGACCACAGAGATTTTGACATCCTCTTTCCTCAAGATTTAAAATTTCATGAAAGTTGGAGGACCCAAATTAAAAATGTACATGCTTTAAAGACCAAAAAAATAAATCTCAGCAATTGGATACTCCCATGAGGAGATATTTCAATACAAAATGACCCTATACACCTTTCAAAGGGTAACATTTGTTGCAATAGGTCTAAAACGTAGGTACCTTTTTGTTGATATATTTAGGTACTGATGTGTGTGATCACACTAGGACCACTGGGGCACTTTTTTCCTCTTTAGGAGGTTTGCTTTTTCCCTGGTGTGTATATACGCCTATAGCCCTAACGGGTTACTTATCTTTGTACATTCTAGAGGTAATACATTCAGTATTCTTTGTTGTGTTCCAAGCTTCTCCTTCTTCCTTGTGCTATTCACGTGCTTTCGTAGACATCTAACTCCAACAATTGGTATCAGAGGAGGTGACTGCTTCATCTAGGGCATCATCAACACCCCTCCAATCACAGTGTCAAAATTGCACAAAATTCATCTAGGGCATGCTTCCACAATCTAAGCTCATTTTGGCCTTCGAATCCACTATTGTGGCGCTTGTGTAGGATTTTTTATCTTTTTATGCCAAAGATATATGCAGGTTTTAGTTCACCGATATAAACCTCCCAAATTCTACTACAATTTTAGTAGAACTTGATAGGGTATTTATGTTCAACTTTTTGAGATATAGTCAATTTTCCGCATCAGGGTATTTTGGTTAGTGGCCATGGCTGAAAAGTAGTGATGTATTACATATGTTGGTTGTTGAGGATAAGTTTTATGGTACAAATTACCCATTGTGGGCTTATATGATGTGTCATGTACTGGTGGCAAAAGGACTATGGAATATTGTGCAGGGTGTTGAAAAACCTCCTTTTACACTTGCAAATTCAAGTACTGAAGCTGATGCATATGGCCTCAAAGATAGTGATATTCTATAGATACCTGTTCGTGTTGCAGTTCCTATTGCACCTACTACAGAGGAAGTTTGTTGGGATGGCAAAGATGCTTAAGCACATGCATTGATAGCCTTGTCTATCAAATGTGCCATTATTCCTCACATTCTCTCTTGCAGAATAGCTAAGGATGCTTGGAATACACTTACCACATTGTACTAGGCTAAGAATGAGGCCCGTGTTGCTTACCTCTGAAAATAGCTAGAGAGAGAGCCTATGAATGAAGGTGATTCTAGTAGACTGTTTTGAATGGTCTTCTAGATCCATATCAGAGTTTTTCTTCTACTCTTCGTTTGATGATGAAAGGCAATCCAAATGCCTTAAAATTTTAGGAGTTAGTCTCTGTTCTATTGCAGGAAGATTAGTCTAGGCAAAACAGGTCCATTATGTGTGTTGCAGATCAAGATTTCCTCTCTATTCAGAAGGGTAAAGGTAAATGGAGCTCTTCTATTAGTAAACAAAAATCTACTAATTATCCACAATCAAAGAAGGAAGAAAGAGATGAGAAGAAAACAAAAAATTAGAATTTGTTTTGCAAATATTGTAAAGAAAATAATCATGTCATTAAGAGCTGTCCAAAACTGGTTGCTAAAGAGGCAAAGAAGAAAGAGGCCAGAATGGTTGTTGTAGAGGCCTCTACAACAAAAACAAAGTCTGCTAATCTTGTGTAGAATGAGGAATGGGCATTTACTACTATTTGCAGTTTTGACCCATCCTCTCATGAGTAGTGTATGTCTGCGGTAGACTCAAGTGTTTGGTATTTTGATAGTGGGGCAACAAAATATATTATCTTGCAGTGCAGTTTCTTCACTTCACTTGAGCTTTCCCCTATAGAGAATACTGCCATATGCTCCAACAACTCCTCTTATCCTATCATGGGAGTTGGTAAGATATTTTGACTACTGCTGATGGTAATTCGTTCACTTTGTCAAATGTTTTATGTGTTCTAGGGATGAAGAAAAATTTGTTATTAGTTTCAACATTAGCTATGATTTTCTTGGTTGTAGAATTTGTTGATGACAGATGTATAGTTCATGATCTATCAAATGACGACGTGATTATTGCTTCTGGCATTTAATGTTGTGGCTTGTATAAGATCATAAACTATGAAAAATTTATGAATGATACAGCATGTGCAGTACATGATTCTTAGGCGATGTGAGATGCAAAGCTTTGGCATGCACGATTCGGTCATTTGAATTTTAGTACTTTGCTATGCCTCTAGAAATCTAAAATTATGTCCTATTTGCCCAAACTTGAGGCACCTAGTAAACATGTTTGTGAAGGTTGTATTTTAGGAAAAATGCAATGTCCATCTTTCCCAAAAGATGGTTTAGTAGGAGCTACTAAAAAATTCCAGCTTGTACATAGTGATGTCTATGGTCCTATGGAAACACCTTGTTTTGAAAACTATCTTTACTTCGTGACTTTCATTGATTATTTTTCCAAGCATGCATGGGTATATCCATCGAAAGCAAAGTCTAAAGTGTTTATGTGCTTCAAACAATTTTTGTTTTCAATTGAAAATCTCTTAGCATGTAAAATCGGCACTCTCTGTTCTGATCGAGGGGGGGTATATGTCTTCTAACATTAATGGATTTGGGATAAAACATGAATGTACAGTGTCATATACACCTCAACATAATGGAGTTAGTGAATGAAAGAATAGTTCACTCATGGAGATGGTGAGGTATATGTCAAGAGTCGGGCTTTACCATAGTTTTTGGCTTGAGGTTGTTATGTGTGCAGCATATTTACTTAACATGTGTCCCACTAAAGCGTTGAGATCTATCACTCCATATGAGGATTGGCATGGTTGCAAGCCATCTGTTATTCATCTGCATGTTTTTGGTTGTTTGGCATATGCATTAATTCTTGAACAACAATGCAAACAATTAGATGATAAAGTAGTGAAATGTATTTTTGTTGGGTATAGTTTAGCAAAGGATATAGTCTATACCATCCACAAACTAAAAGAATTTTGGTTAGTCGTGATGTTTTTGTGGAAGATGTTATTCAGCCACTACTTTCATGTACTAAGGAGACATTTGTTAGCTCCAAAGACATGTAGAATACTTTGCTGCCTCTTTTTATAGGTGGGCAGTCCAGTGCTGGTCTTAATGAGGCAACTTCTTGGCCTTTACAGGTTTCATGTGATGATGTAGATCATTCCATAATGCAGATTTACATGATGCACTTGTTCATGAGAGATTTGATATTGAGGAGGCAAAAACTATGCCAAAATGGCTGGTGTAGACTTTGCATGATAGCAAATTAGATGCAGCTTTATCATATCGTACTCGTTCATGCTCTCATAGTGCCTCTTTTGCATCAGATTTCTATGCTATGGTTGCCTCTAGTCTCTATGATGAAAATGAGCTTGTTTCATTTGATGAAGCACAAAATTCAGAACATTGGATGACTGTTATGCAATCTAAATATGATGCTATAATGAAGAATGGTACTTGTTCTTTGTGTGACTTGTATCCTGGCAAGAAGGCCATTGGCACTAAGTGGGTAACTATGTGTGTAGGTTAAAGAAGGCATTATATGGTGTAAAGCAAGCACCACGTGCTTGGTATGAAAAGATGCATCCCTATCTGATTGCACATGGTTTTGAGAATAGTCCAATAAAAAGCACCTTATATGTTAAGCGTGCTAATGATGTGCTTCTGATCATTGTTATGTATGTTGATGACATGCTACTCATTGGTCCTCATGAGCACCATATTGCTGATTTTAAGGTTCATTTGCATGCCTCATTTGAGTTGTCTGATTTGGGGCATTTGCATCATTCTTTGGGCATTCAATTTATGCAAGTTGATAGTAGAATAGCTTTGTGTCAAAAAACATATATTGACACATTATTGCAGCATTTTGGCCTTGAAGACTGCAATCCTATTGCCACTCCTATGGAGACAGGTTTATGATTGAGTCTTCATGATGCTAGAGATGCATTTGATGATGTTCTCTATCAGCACGTTGTTGGATGCTTGATTTACTTATCCATTACTCGACCAGATATTCAGTTTGCTATCTCACAGATGAGCAGGTTTATGCATTTCCCAGGTCTCAATCATTGGCAAGTGGTTAGGCGCATCTTTCACTACTTGAGTGGTACCCGACTACTTGGATTGTTTTATCCCAAGGGGGTATCACTACCGCTAGATTTACATGCTTTTTCTAAGTCCAACTGGGTTAGTTGCTATGGCACTCATGTCTCCACTAGTGGCTTTTGCTTCATGCTTGGTAGTTCATATATATCTTGGCTGAGCAAGAAGTAGCCTACTGTGGCCAAATATAGCAATCTAATCCAAATGGCTTCTTGAGTAGCATTGGCTAATCCCCTGTATTCAGCCTCTTTTGAAGATAAAGCAACAGTAGGTTGCTTCTTGGAAGACCATGAAATGGGTCTATCACCTGCAAAAGAAAGATAGCGAGATGTGCTCCTAGAGGTAGAGGAAGAGGAGGTAGACAAGGCAGGGGGAGATCCCAAGACTCCAAATCATGTTCTATTTTTGGATTAACTAATCATAGAACTGAAAATTGCTTTAGGAATTCTAGGAATCAAAGAGGAAGAGGATACAATAGAGGAATTTATGGCTACTCAAGAGGAAGGTTCAACAATTATCATGGCAATTACAACAACTACAATCATTCAAACTATCAAGGAGGCTACAAAGGAAGGAGAGACTTCAATAACTACATAGAAGACTCAAACAAAGAGAATTTTCATTATTGATCATGAACATGGCTATGCCACAAGGTAAATCTGATGAGCATGTGTTCTACATAGATTCAGGTTGTTCAAATCATGTGGCAGGAAATGTGGCCCTCCTATCAGATTTAGAAGATCCAAGGAAGAAGCATGAGGTACAAACAGGAGATGACACAAGACATCCTGTGGAGAAAATAGGCAATGTCAAAGCACCTGATGGAAACATCAACCTACTCAGTAAGGTACTCTATGTCCCTACCATTACAAAGAATTTGATAAGTGTTGGGCAGATAGTAGAGAAAGGGTTGCAAGTCAGGTTCACAAAAGCAGGAGCATTTGTTGAAGATCCAAGTCAAGGATTCATAAGAATTGGAAAAGGTGAAAAGACAGGTAGATTGTTCACATTTGAATTACAAGACACTAGAAACATTGCTCTCTTTAATTATGGTAGTCAGACACTCACAGAATTGGAAGTATGGCACAAAAGGTTAGCACATATTGGTGAAAGGACATTAAAGCAAAATTGCAGGGACCAAAGTGTACTTGGATTTCCTAACTTGTCAAAACAACATATGATTTACAAGTGTAGTGCATGTCAATTTGGAAAGTCTCACAGGTTACCATTCATGAAGAAAGGTTATATACATGGAGATCTCTTGGAGTTGGTTCATACAGATGTATGGGGACCTAGCAAGGAAGTTTCAATATCTGGATCAAGGTATTATGTCTCCTTTATTGATGATTGCAGCAGATGGACTATCCTATTCTTTATGAAACACAAAGATGAAGTTTTTTCATGTTTCAAAAGATATTTGGCTCTTGTGGAGAATCAAACAGGTAAATCACTAAAAAAGCTAAGGTCAGATGGAGGGGGAGAATACTTCTCCCATGAGTTTGATTCTTTTCTTCAAGAAAGAGGAATCAAAAGAGAGGTAACTACAAGGTACACTCGAGCAAAATGGAGTGGCATAAAGGAGGAATATGACAATTGTTGAAGCTGCAAGGTCCATGTTAAATGAAAAGCATTTGCCTAGTTATCTATGGGCTGAGGCTGTATCTACAGCCACTTACTTGATTAACAGGTTGCCTTCAAAATCCCTTGATAGGGATGACTCCATATGAGGCTTGGAATGGAAGAAGACCAAGCTTAGATCATTGTAAAATTTTTGGATGTATTGCTTTTGCTCATGTTCCTTCATAGGTTAGAGGCAAGATGGATCCAAAGGCAGAAAGGTGTGTATTTATTGGATATGACAATGATCAAAAGGGCTACAGGTTATACAACCCTACCAACAAAGGATTCTTGGTAAGCAAAGATGTAGTTTTTTATGAAAACAATTCATGGTATAAAGATTCATGCAGGAAGGTCAATTTACCATATGATCTTGAAGAAGATTTTCCAAAGCTTGGTAGAGAACAACCAAAGATTGAAGAACAAGACACTTGGAGGATGATGAAGAATCTCATATGGAAAAGGTCAAAGCATGGAAGTCTAAAGGTAAAGCAAAATTGCAGGAACTTGGACATGAGGCAGAATCATCACATCATGGCCTAAGAAGATCTATGAGGGAAAAGAAAAAACCAGAAAGGTATGGGTTTGACACCTTATTAGTAACTAAACATTCTATCTACATAACACAAGACATAAACCAAGAGGAGCCATCATCATTTGAAGAGGCCAAAGCAAAAACAGAATGGAAGCATGCAATGAAGGAAGAGATTGAAGCACTTGAGGAAAACAACACTTGGGATTTGGTGCCCAAGACTTCATCCATGAAGGTAATAGGCTCAAGATGGGTCTATAAACTTAAGAAGAATTTTGATGGTTCCATTAATAGGTATAAGGCAAGGCTTGTAGCAAAAGGCTTTGCACAAACTCAGGGAATTGATTATGAGGAGACCTTCTGTCATGTGGCAAAGATGCCTACTATTAGGGTTTTGCTTAGTATTGCCTCTTCCAAGAATTGGAAGATACTTCAACTAGATGTAAAGAATGCATTCTTGAATGGTTGGATAACAGAAGAGGTATATATGGCACAACCACCTGGTTTTGAGAATCAAGTTTATCCTGATTATGTGTGTAAACTTAACAAAGCATTGTACGGTCTCAAACAAGCCCTAAGAGCTTGGAATTTCAGGCTTGTTTCATTCTTGCAGGACAAAGGCTTTCAGCCAAGCAAGGCAGATCCTTCACTCTTTATCAAAAAGAGTAATTCTGAGATCATCTACTTATGTGTATATGTAGATGATATTATATTGACAGGAAATGATGCAGATGGTATGAAGAAGATCAAAGATCAAATGAGAGAAGAGTTCAAGATAAGTGATTTGGGTTCACTTACCTACTTCCTAGGTTTGGAAGTTGTCTACAAAGATCATGGTTTGTTTCTCACTCAAAGAAAGTACATTAAGGACATGTTGGCAAAATTCAAGATGCAAGATTGTAAGATTGCAGGTACTCCAATGGAGGTCAATCACAAATTGAGCTCACATGAAGGTGAATTCATAGAGAACATCACATCATATCAAAGTCTAGTGGGTAGTCTCAACTATGCCACATTGACAAGACTAGATATATGTTACAATGTGAGTGTGCTAAGTCAATTTATGCACACACCAAGGAAACCACATATGGATGCTGCCAAAAGGATTCTCAAGTATCTCAAAGGAACCATAAATGAAGGACTTTATTATCCTTATGTATCTGATTTAGGTTTGAAGCTATTTTCTAACGCAGATTGGGCTTGCTTCAAAGAAGATAGAAGGAGCACTTCAGGTTATCTTACCTTTGCAAGTTCAAAGCTTATTTCATGGTCATCCAAGAAGCAACCCACAGTTGCTCTCTCTTCTACTGAAGCCGAATACAGAGGTCTTGCCATAGCTACACAAGAAGCTATGTGGATGAAGACATTATTCAAAGATCTTGGATTGGAGTTTGGAACTCCAACTATTTATGGTGACAATATGAGTTCTATTCATTTGGCTGCTAATCCTATTTTTCATGCAAGGACTAAACATATTGAAGTTCATTATCACTATGTATGAGAGAAGGTTCTAAGAAAAGACATTCAAATATCATATGTGTCCACCCATCAACAATGTGCAGATATTCTAACCAAAGCATTGGATGGTACAAAGCTTTGCAAATTCAAGGCTATGATTGGTTTACAGGTAATCTTGGAAGATTGAAGACCTCAAGCATACTTGGCTTGACAGGGAGCTGTTGGAGCAAGTCTATGACAAGCCTAAGTATTGGCTTGAGTCCCACAAAGTCATAGAAGAAGCCTTAAAATGAAGACAATGTAAAGTTCACTTGTGAACTACCTCTTGTAACTTTTGAAGAGTTTACTTAATGTAAAAGTGAAAGAATCTTAAGTGGTTGAGTCAACTTGATCAAAAAGTGAAAGAGGAGCCACAGATTCATGATTTGTCGCAGATAGAGAATCAAATCAATCACTAATTGATTGGAGAGTGATTGAGGGAAGTTAGCCTCCCAAACTCAACTATAAATAGATGGTAGCTTTAGTCGTGGCTAGAGAGACCTACGTGAAGACCTCCAAGAGCTGAGCTTTATGCCATATCAAGGTGTGATTACAAGACACACATATGTATCAGTAAGTCTATTGTATTGTACAAGCAATATACGTTCATTTTCATGATCATTTGAGTTCATATTTCCATGTTCTTGTGAAGTGTACTACTCACTACCATATCTCTCAGTTTTCTCAGTCAGATTGCAGAGATGGTTTCTCTGAGCTTGGTGCATCATTTTCAGTGATTTAACTTGGTAAAGTTAGCTCTATAAGTCTAGTATATGCTCACAAATTTTCACTTCATTTGGGTATTGCAATCTTCAGTTATGTTTAGTTGAAGTCAACCCTGTCTGTTCATTTTCACTTCTCTGTCAGGTACCCGACTTTTCTACTCATCTTGTCAGAGCTGTTTCGCCATGTGTACTTAAAAAGATTCAATGATTTAAAGCTTTCCAGAATTTCAAGCGATTCCGTGTATTGTTGATACACGAAAACTGTGTTTTTCTGAGATCGAACTGTCACGTCATAGTGCGACAGTGTTCAAGTAGAAGTGCTGCTTGTAGTGTTTTGCATGTTGTGAATTATTGCAGAAAGGGCAAACGCACATGAAATGAGTCAGCTTATGAGTTATAAGTTGGACAAGAACAACTTCCATGCTTGGAGATTCAGAATGACAAATTTCTTGATGGGAAAAGGCTATTGGAAGTACATCGAAGGAGAGAATGAAAATGCTCTGTAGTTAGGAGAAAGGAATCGGACTGCAGACCAGTTAAGAGCATATGAGGAATGGAATCAAGGAGCATGAAAGGTAATGTATTCGCTATCTGTTAGCATACGAGATAGCATGATTGGACACATATAGGATGCCAAGACTCCATAAGAGGCTTGGAACAGTTTGGTCACTTTGTAGGAGACTAATACAAAGGCATGAAAATTGCAACTCAAGAACGAGCTGCATACATTAGAAAAGAAGAGCATGTCGGTAAGTGACTACACTCTAAAAATCAAAAGCATATGTGAGTCACTTGCATCTATTGGCGTGAATGTAGATGATGATGATAAGGTGGAAGTATGCCTTCATGGTTTAGGAGCTGCATATAAGCAGTTCAGAACTTCCATACAGACCAGGGAAAATATTCTGAATTTTGCTGATCTGGTATCTATGCTGATCATTGAAGAAAAGAATCTTGGTGAGGATTCAAACTCCCAAGGAAAGCCCAAGCAGGTATTCTACTCTGGCAAAGGAAGAGGCAGAGGTAGAGGTTTTGGAAATGGAAGAGGAAACAGTGACCAAGACCAAGGTCAACAACAGAATCATGCAAGAGGAAGAGGACAGTTTCGAGGCAGGGGGAGCCAAAGAAGTCACAGAAATTTCCAAAGAAATGATTCAGGTAATGATAGTAAAGGATGCTGGAATTGTGGTAAACCTGGACACTTTGAATGTGATTGCAGGTTGAAGAATCAAAATAATAGAAGGCAGCAAAACAATTATGCATCCATAAGTGCAGATGATTTTGAGAAGCTGTTTATGGTTCAACATCACATGATGAATACCATGTCTGCTGGTGTTTCAAAATCGAATGATAATGTCTGGTAAGTTGATTCAGGTGTTTCAAATCACATGACTAGTCATGCAGAATGGTTTAGTAGTTTGCAAAAAATGCCAGTTCCTGGATATGTTGAAACAGGTGATGATACATCGCATTCTATTGAGCACACAGGAAGCATAGCATTGTCTATGGAGGACCGAAAGGTAAAACATCTCGCTGATGTGTTGCATGTTCCAAATATAACAAAGAATCTGGTTTCTGTTGGACAAATGGTTGACCAAGGATTACAAGTCAGGTTCAATGCTTATGGATTATATGTAGAAGAGTACAAGCAGAATGGACGATTGGTTGCCAAAGGAAACAAAGTGGGTAGGATGTTCACCTTAAATGTGAAGATTCTTGAAATGAATGCATCCATGTTTGCAAAAGGTGCAGGAGTTATTGCAGATATAGAGATATGGCACAAACAGATTGGACATGCAAACTTGCAAAGGCTGAAATTGATGCAGTCAAAGGAGATTATCCATGGACTACCAAATTTCAAAGTTGCAAGAATGCAAAAGGTATGTGCAGCATGTCAATTTGGTAAACAGTCAAGAGAATCATTTCCACATGAAAAGCATGTTAGTGAGAATGTACTAGAAGTAGTACATACAGATGTTTGGGGTCCAGCAAAGACCACATCTATGGGCGGTTGCAGGTTTTATGTTACTTTCATTGATGACCATACACGCAAAGTATGGGTATATTTCATGAAAGAGAAGAGCGAGGTGTTCACTCACTTCCAAAATTTTAAAGCTATGGTGGAAAAGCAGACAAGGAAGTACATTCAGACATTAAGATCTGATGGAGGAGGTGAATACATGTCAAATGAGTTCAGCAATTTTCTAAAAAATCATGGAATTCGGCGTCCGTTTTCATGCAAGTACACACCACAATAGAATGGCAATGCTGAACGCAAAAATAGACATATTGCAGAAATAACAAGAGCCTTGATGGCTGAGAAGAATATGCCTCATTGTTATTGGACAGAAGCTGTGCATACTACTGTATACATCATGAACAAAACTCTGATTGTTGCTGTACATCAAGTTACACCTGAAGAGAAGTTTACAGGTAAAAAGCCAAACTTATCACATCTGAAAGTTTTTGGCTGTATTGCATATGTACATGTTCCAGATGAATTGAGGACGAAGCTTGATCCGAAGGCAGAAAAATGTGTCTTCATTGGATACTGCCTTGAGCAAAAGGGGTACAAATGTTATAACCCATTCATACGACAGGTGAAGTTGAGCAGAGATGTGGTATTTGATGAAATATCAAGCTTCTATGTAGATGCCAAAGAAGGACTGAATCCTGAACCAAATGACAAGGAAAATGCTGAAAAATCAAGTGCAGAATCTCAAGTTTTGAGTGGACCAGATGCATCACCAAGCAATAGTTCCAAATCAAATCCATGGAGTGGAAGATTGCGTGGAAATTTCAGTCCAACAAATTCATCAAGTACATCCAAGAAAGGTAAAGAAAAGCTTTCTGCTAGTAGTAAAACATTTGCAGGTTTTGAAGATGTTGATGGAGATTCAAGTGGTTTAGAAAAGAGTCTTGATGAGGAACTTGGATTGCCCTCTATGAAGAATCGAGGAGTAAGAACGGCACATGCAAATGATACAAGGAGAAGTGACCCAGAACCAAGAAGATTTGGGAGGATGCGTAATTCAATGCAATGACTGACATATGATAGTTACATGGCTTGCCATTGTGCTTACATGACAAAGGTAATACAAGATGCTGAACCTTCTTGTTTTGAAGATGCAATTGGTAATGCAGATTGGGAAAAGAGCTATGGATGAGGAGATGTCTGCACTGTATGGAAATGATACATGGAAGCTGGTTCCATTGCCATAAGGAAAGAAATCCATAGGCTGCAAATGGGTTTACAAGGTAAAGCATAATGCTGATGGTAGCATAAACAGGTATAAAGCACAATTGGTAGCTAAAGGTTATGCACAGACATATGGCATTGATTATGAGGAAACATTCATCCCTGTAGCTAAAATGTCTACTGTCAGAACACTTGTTGCATTAGCTACAGCAAAGGGATGGACTTTGTCCACGACTCGCGAGCCAAATCAACTTCCTCCCAAGAGTCTGCCATGAAGGCCAAAGGCCCATTAAATAAGGGCAAAACCACAAGTCATCATCCTAGCAATGGATCTAAGCAAGGTTCGCATAATTCATCGAAGAAGTTCACTTGCAACTTTTGTGGCAAGCCTGGCCACATTGAAAAATATTGCTTCAAGAAAAAGAACTAGGACAAGTCTAAATCTACTTCAAAGAGCGAACATCATTCTCACTGCACAAGTGAAGATCTATTCCTCACAACTAAAAACAAAGCACTTGTTGCAACTACTCCTAAGAAAGAATGGATTTTTGATAGTGGTGCTTCATCCCACATGTGCCATGACAAAGATGATTTTCATGAGTTTGAAGAGTATCAAGGAAAAGTTTACCTTGGAGATAACAAGTGCATCGAAATCCAAGGAAGTGGAAAGGTTCAAGTCACTAACTTTGAAGGCGAGGCCAAATCAGTAAAAGATGTTCATTATGTACCTAGCCTCTGTAAGAATCTTCTTTCAGTCAAAGCCATCACAAAGTGCAACATGACGGTTCAATTTTGTCACAAGAAAGTTGAAGTCATTGATCGCAAATCCAATGAAGTGATAGCTCAAGGATATGAAGATAAGGGTCTCTACAAGCTTTCAAGTTTTATGGCCAAGGATTCAAGTCTTAGGTTATGGCATTGCAGATTTGGACATACCTCTTGCTTAGCTAAGATCTCTTCCAATCATCTCGTCAAAGGTCTACCCAAGATCGCACAAGTGGAATTGAATTGCAAAGCATGTGACAAGCAAACAACTTTCTCTTTACCTAAAGAAGCATCCATTTTTGCAAATAAACCCTTAGCATTAATCCGTATCGACATTTGTGGACCTATGAGTACACCTTCTCTAAGTGGGTCAATTTACTTCTTCCTGATTGTAGATGACTTCACTAGATACACATGGGTTTATTCACTCAAGCATAAAGAAGATGCTATTTCCAAGTTTAAGGCATGGACAAAAATAGTTGAAGAAGACTTTCCAAGTTCCTTGAAGATCATCCAATCTGATGGAGATAGTAGCTTTGTCAAACCAAACTTCTCCAAATACTTGAAGCAATATGGAATCAATTATCAAGCCAAGCTAGATACTCAACCAGGTATTGCATTACAAAAGATTCGAAGTGTGATCCAAATGGCTAAAGTTATGCTTAGACAAAAGCAACTTCCACTAAACTATTGGGCTGAAGCAGTGCAGACAACAGTACATATACAGAATAGAGGTTTTTCAGATGTTTTGAAGAACAAAACACCATTTGAGGCTTACTTTCAAAAGAATCCAAGTGTAAGTTATTTCCGCATCTTTTGTAGTGATGCCTACATCCAAGGTCATGATGATGATTGGCCTAAGCAGTACATTTTCATTGGGTACAATGAGCGACAAAAAGCATACAAACTCTACGACCCAAAGAGTCACTCAGTTCTAGTAACCAAAGATTGCACCTTTGATGAATACTCTAAGTATTCATCCCTTTTAGATCCTCCCATTTCCGATTCAAAGGGGGATCACTCCAGTTTTGAACAGTCACACCATGTGGAGCAAGCTCTTGTACATGACTTTCCCGATCATGATACAATTTTGGAGCAAGAGGAATCAGAGATATCATCAACGCTTATACCTCATATGGCTATACCTATCATACCATTGAAGGCTTATATTTCCCCTCAGCTTTAGTTGGACATTACTCCAGGATCAGTGACTCGACATTTTCCATTCCTATCTTCGAGAGTCCACTTACCTCATCTACAACAACATTCTGAGCATGTACTTTTCCATTCATGGAGTCCAGCATCTTTTCACTTACCACAGATACTCCTGCATCTGCGTGGATTCATCACTCAGTTGGATCCTATTCTGAGCCAGCTTCTCGGTTCAGAGGGGGCTTCCATGGTTCTACCGACACACATCAGGACTTTGTACACTCCATGGAGGATTACAACATACAGATGTACTACCATGTGACTATGATTTTATGCTTCATTGTTTATGTTTCACTCTTGCAGGACCTACTTCTTGGCGATACACATAGTGTGGTGGATATTGTGAAAGCTTTGAAGGTTCCTACGTACCACATGGAGTCATCCTACCTATCACGCATGGAGGAGATCTCGTCCACTGAGATCATGTTCTGTTCCTGTACCTCATTGGTGGCATACCTCTAGAGCATTTGCTTGATCCATCTGGTGGACATACTATGGAGTACCTGGCAATCCCGCATGGTTGATACCGCTTGGAGGCTATGGATTCCCATACATCGACTTTCTGATGCTCGTGTTGCTGCTGACACATTCTTGGTGGACCTTTCTCTCATACCCTAGCAACCTCCACACACTACAAAATGGAGCTGCAAAGGGGGTGTTGAGACTATGAGAGTGCATCTCCCTTTTGTATCTTGGAGTCACTCTATTTCCATTTCATTTCCATTACGTTTCCGTGTATTTCCTTTGTATTTGGGTACCTTGCCATTTGCTTCTACCAGTTGTATTCATTCTCCTTTCAGGGGAGTTATCCCACATAAGATGTATTTTGGAGAGCCCCTCACAAATCTATATAAGGTGGGCCTCTCCCTCATTTGTATTTGGTTAGAAGCTTGAAGAGCCTACTCCATGCTCTTGGTAAGATCATTTCTAATCCACATGAGTTTACCCATTTCATGGTCTACTCATTTTGTATCTCACACATTCTTTGTGTTGTGAGAGTACTTTACTTTTCATTTTGCTTCCACGTGCGTACTCTCTACAACAAAAACAACTAGTGGACACACGAGTTGTTGAGATATCAAGCTCAACATGTGATGATCCAGGATGACACGTATCAGTTTTTCATTTCTCTCACATGTATAGTGGTCACGCCTGTATATGTTAGGGATACTTCATTGAGCTTTATTAGATTTATCTACCGAGAGTGATGGCACATTTGTTACTTGCAAGCTCACTCATTCAAGAACATTAGATTTTTCCTTATGTACTGATCTTTATATATTGCACTTGTTGTATTCTTATTATTAGGCCATTCTTGTACATTCCTTTTTATGTAATAGAAGAAGAAGAAGATCATTCTTCCTTGCCTCAATCTGAGTGTGTGCTTCTCTTTGATTGTGAGAGTGTGTGTGTGAGCTCTCTTCCTTATCTCCTTCCTCGTGACATGGTATCAGAGCTAGCGTGGCTGTAGAGAGCTCATGGAGAAGGCGACGGTGAAGAGTACACGACAAGGTGTGGAGAAAATGCGATTCACAAACGACCTCCATTTGCTATGAAAATCGACGTGAAGGTAGAAAAACTCAAAATATTTTTGCGAGTTATCCCTTAAGGATCACTCATTTTTTTTAGATCGAAGTTTCGGAGCCATCTCGACCTCCATTTCGAGCCCACAAGGTGGGGCCCACAGAAAAACCGAGTTAGTTTCATAAATTGTAACTTGCATTGTGTTTGGGAACACTCATATATTCCAGATCCAGAATTTCAAGCGATTCTGTGTATTGTTGATACACGAAAACTATGTTTTTCTGAGATCTAACTATCACATCATAGTGCAACAGTGTTCAAGCAGAATTGCTGCTTGTAGTGTTTTGCAATGTTGTGAATTGCTGCAGAAATGGCAAATGCAGATCGAATGAGTCAACTTATGAGCAATAAGCTGGATAAGAACAACTTCCATGCTTGGAGATTTAGAATGATGAATTTCCTAATGGGAAAAGGCTACTAAAAGTACATCGAAGGAGAGAACAAAAATGCTCTGCAGTTGCCAGAGAGGAATCCGACTGCAAAACAGTTAAGAGCATATGAGGAATGGAATCAAGGAGCATGAAAGGTAATGTATTGGCTATTTGTTAGCATATAGGATAGCATGACTGGACACATACAGGATGCCAAGACTCCGAAAGAGGCTCGGAACAGTTTGGTCACTTTGTATGAGACCAATACAAAGGCATGGAAATTGCAACTCAAGAACAAGCTGCATACATTGGAGAAAAAGAGCATGTCGATAAGTCACTACACTCTGAAAATCAAAAGCATATGTGAGTCACTTGCATCTATTGGCATGAATGTAGATGATGATGATTGTAAGGTGGAAGTGTGCCTTCATGGTTAAGGAGCTACATATAAGCAGTTCAGAACTTCTATACAGACCAGAGAAAATATCCCAAATTTTGCTGATTTGGTATCCATGCTCATTATTGAAGAAAAGAATCTTGGTGAGGACTCAAACTCCCAAGGAAATCCCAATTCTGAGCAATTATTCTACTATGGCAGAGGAAGAGGTAGAGGTAGAGGTTTCAGAAGTGGAAGAGGAAATAGTAACCAAGACCAAGATCAACAACAGAACCATGGAGGAGGAAGAGGACAATTTTGAGGCAGGGAGAGCCAAAGATGCCACAAAAATTTCCAAAGAGATGATTCACATAATGACAATAAAGGATGTTGGAACTCTGGTATACTTGGACTCTTTGAACATAATTGCAGGTTGAAGAATCAAAATAATAGAAGGCAGTAGAATAACTACGCATCCACAAGTGTAGATGATTCTGAGAAGCTCTTCATGGTTCAACATCACATGATGAATACGATGTCTGCTGGTGTTTCAAAATCGAATGATAATTTCTAGTATGTTGATTCAGGTGTTTCAAATCACATGACCAGTCATGCGGAATGGTTTAGTACTTTGCAGAAACTGCCAGTTCCTAGAACAGGTGATGACACATCACATCCTATTGAGCATAGAGGAAACATAGCACTATCTATGGAGGATGGAAAGGTAAAACATCTTGTTGATGTGCTGCATGTTCCAAATATAACAAAGAATCTGGTTTTTGTTGGACAAATGGTTGATGAGGGATTACAAGTCAGGTTCAATGTTGATGGATTATATGTAGAAGAGTACAAGCAAGATGAACGATTTGTTGCTAAAGGAAACAAAGTGGGTAGGATGTTCACCTTAAATGTGAAGATTCCTGAAATGAATGCAGCCATGTTTGCAAAAGGTCGAGGAGTTATTGCAGATATAGAGATGTGGCAAAAACGGATTGGACATGCAAACTTCCAAAGATTGAAATTGATGCAGTCAAAGGAGATTTTCCATGGACTACCAAATTTCAAAGTTGCAAAAATGCAAAAGGTATGTGCAGCATGTCCATTCTGAAAATAGTCAAGAGCATCATTTCCACATGACAAGCATGTTAGTGAGAACATACTAGAAATAGTACATACAGATGTTTAGGGTCCAACAAAGACCACATCTATGGGCGGTTGGAGGTTTTATGTTACTTTCATTGATGACCATACACGGAAAGTGTGGATCTATTTCATGAAAGAGAAGAGTGAGGTATTCACTCACTTTTAGAATTTTAAAGATATGGTGGAAGAGGAGACAAGGAAGTATATTAAGACATTAAGATCTGATGTAGGAGGTGAATACATCTCAAATGAGTTGAGCAATTTCCTAAAAATTCATGGAATTCGATGTCAATTTTCATGCAGGTACACACCACAACAGAATGGCATTGTTGAACGCAAAAATAGACATTTTGTAGAAATAGCGAGAGCCTTGAGGGCTAAAAAGAATATGCCTCATTGTTATTGGGCAGAAGTTGTGCATACGGCTGTATACATCATGAACAGAACTCCAACTGCTGCTCTATATCAAGTTACACCTGAAGGGAAGTTTACAGTTAAAAAGCCAAACTTATCACATATGAAAGTTTTTGGTTGTAATGCATATGTACATGTTCTAGATGAGTTGAGGACAAAGCTTGATCCAAATGCAGAAAAAGGTTCCTTCATTGGATACTTCCTTGAGCAAAAGGGGTATAAATGTTATAACCCACTCACACAATAGGTGAAGGTGAGTAGAGATGTGGTATTTGATGAAATGTCAAGCTTCTATGTAGATGCCAAAGAAGGACTAAATCTTGAACCAAATGACAAAGAAAATGCTAAAAAATCAAGTGCAGAATCTCAAGGTTTGAGTGGACTGGATGCATCACCAAGCAATAGTTGCAACCCAAATCCATGGAGTGGAAGATTGCATGGAAAGTTTAGTCCAGCAAGTTCATCAAATACATCCAAGAATGGTAAAGAAAAGCTTTCTGCTGGTAGTAAAACATGTGTAGGTTTTGAAGACGTTGATGGAGATTCAAGCGGTTCAGAAAAGAGCCTTGATGAGGAACTTGGATTGCCCTTTGTGAAGACTCCAAGAGTAAGAAGGGCACATGCAGATGATACAAGGAGAAGTGACCCAGAACCAAGAAGATCTGGGAGGATGCGGAATTCAGTGCAAGGATTGACGTATGACAGTTATATGGCTCATCATTGTGCCTACATGACCAAGGTAATACAAGATGTTGAACCTTCTTGTTTTGCAGATGCAATTGGAAATGCGGATTGGGAAAAAGCTATGGATGAGGAGATGGCTGCACTTTGTGGGAATGAAACATGGAAGTTGGTTCCATTGTCGCAAAGAAAGAAACCCATAGGTTGCAAATGGGTTTACAAGGTAAAGCATAATGCTGATGGTAGCATAAGCAGGTATAAAGCACGATTGGTAGCTAAAGGATATGCACAGACATATGGCATTGATTATGAGAAAACATTCAAACCTGTAGCTAAAATGTCAACTGTCCGAACACTTGTTGCATTAGCTACAGCAAAAGGATGAACTTTGCATTAGATGGATGTGAAGAATGCTTTTTTATGTGGTGAGTTAGAGGAAGAAGTATACATGGACCAGCCACAAGGATATGAAGATTCAAAGCATCAAGAATATGTTTGCACGTTGCAAAAGGCTTTGTATGGGCTGAAGCAAGCTCCTCGTGCATGGCATGCAAGGATTGTTGATTACTTAACCAACATTGGGTTTTCTATGTGTGATACAGATCATTCACTATATGCAAGGAAGGCTGATGATGGCATCACGATTGTGGCTATTTATGTTGATGACCTGATTGTAGGTTGTGATAATGAAGAAAGCATCAAAGAGGTAAAGCAACTTCTTATGCAAGAATTCGACATGAAAGATATTGGTGTGCTGCGCTATTTCTTGGGCATTAAGTTTATACATACAAAAATAGGTATATGGATATCACAAAGGCAATATGCCTTGAATATGCTGCAAAAGTATGGTATGGCTGATAGTAAGCCAATTTCTATGCCATTAGATCATAATTTGAAGTTGGATACCACATCAGGTGAAGCATTGGAGAATGCTACTATGTACAAGAAAATTGTGGGAAGTCTTATATATCTCACAATTGAAAGTCAGTTTATGCAGGTTCCAAAGAAGCCACATTTGGATGCTCTGAGGTGCGCTCTATGTTATGTGAGTGCTTTTGGATCATGATAGCATCATATTTTGATTACATAGTACCCATCCAATTTTCAAGATTTTGTGCTTCATCAAACAAAAGAGGCTCATTCTCATCACAGAGACTAGAGGTAACCATAGCATAGCAATCTGATGCAAAAGAGGCACTATGTGAGCCTCACAGAGTATGATATGATAGAGCTGCATCTAATTTGCTATCATGCAAAGTTTGCACCAACCATTTTGGCATAGTTTTTTCTTGCTCATTATCAACTCTTTCATCAACAAGTTCATCATGCAAATCTACGTCAAAAATGGAATGATCTACATCATCACATGAAATTTGTAAAGGCTGAGATGTTGCCTCATTAGGACCAGCACTAGACTGTCCACCTATAAAAAGAGGTAGCAAAGTACCATACATGTCTTTGCAGCTAACAGATGTCTCCTTAATACATGAAGGCAATGGCTGAATAGAATCTTCCACAAAAACAACATCACAGCTAACCAAAATGCATTCAGTCCATGGATGATACAAACGGTAGCCTTTGCTTTTAGAACTATACCAAAAAAAACTAATTTATCATCCAATTTCCTGCAATGTTGTTCAAGCACTAATGCATATGCCAGATAGCCAAAAACACGCACGTGAGCAACAGATGGCTTACAACCATGCCAAGCCTCATATGGAGTGATAGACTGCAATGCTTTAGTGGGACATCTATTAAGTACATATGCTACACACATAACAGCCTCAAGCCAGAACCTATGTGGTAAAGCCTGACTCTTGACCATAGACTTCTCCATCTCCATGAGTGACCTATTCTTATGTTCAATAACTCCATTTTATTGAAATATATGGCATTGTACACTGATGTTTTATCCCACATTCAGCCATAAATGCATTAAATTCAAAAGACATATATTCCCCCCCTCAATTAGAACATGGGGTGCCCATTTTACATGCTGACAAACTTTCAGTTAAAAGCAAAAACTTTTTGAAGCACATAAACATTGTTTTGAGTGGATACACCCATGCATGCTTGTAAAAATCATCAATGAAAGTCATGACGTGAGGATAGTTTCCAAAAGAGGGTGTCTGCATTGGGTCATAGATATCATCGTGAATAAGCTGCAATTTTCGAGTAGCTCAAACTAAACCATTTTGAAAGGAGGAATGCAACATTATGCCCAAAATACAGTCTTCACAAACATGTTTACAAAGTGCCTCAAGTGCGGGCAAAGAGGACACCATTTTAGATTTCTGCACGCATAGCAAACTAGCAAAATTCAGATGACCAAAGCGTGCATGCCAAAGCTTTGCATCTAACATAGCCTCACCATCATGTACTACACATGTTGAATAATTCAAAGATTTTTCATAGTTTATGAGCTTATAGAGTCCAGGACATAAAATGCCAGAAGCAATAATCATGTCTCCATTTGACAGATCATGAACTTTACATCTGTCATCAACAAATTTCACAACCAAGCCAATCTTGGCTAAAGCTGAAACGGATATTAGATTCTTCTTGATCCCTTGCACAAATAAAGCATCCGACAATGTAAAAGAACTACCATCAATTGTAATCAGAATGATTTTACCAACTCCCATGACATGACAAGAGGAGTTGTTGGCGCATGTGATAGTATTCCCTGTAGGGGTAGACTCAAGTGAAATGAAGAAACTGTATTACAAGGTAATGTGTTTGTGTTGCCTCGCTATCAAAGTACGAAACATTTGAGTCTACTCTAGGCAAACACTATTCATGAGAAGATGGTGTTTGAAATTAGGTAGGACCATAACAAATTCCACAGGTCCCATAGGTCCAAGATCTACAACATAGATTTTAGCATTTTCCAAAACATATGACGAACATGAACATACCACACTTAATCACACAATGATGAGACAAAGATAGAGAGAGATTAGACAACATGTTCAAAGTGTTACATAAGCCATTGATTACTCACATAATCATATATAAAAATGTCAAATTACAATGTGGGAGTCAAAATCTCAACCACTCTATGTGAAAAAAAATAGATGGAAGAGTGTATGTATAGAATTTACAAGAATATTCAAATGTAGGGGTAGAAATTTGAATATGTATGAGATGTATGACCTGATAGGTTGTAGAAGAGTGTATATGAGTGACTGAAAGAGGAAGGATCAATTTAAAACTGATATTCAGAAAACCCTAATCTTATTTTAGGCTATGGAAGACACTAAATCAAATGTGTGTGTGAAAGATCACATACTTACAGAATTAGCATAGAATGCTAACATGTTGCTGACAAAAATCCTCATACTCATGTGAAAACACTTTCTCTAACATCTCATCTCATGCATGTACTGATTCTCCTTTATGTTTGCCAAATAGGACTCCTCCAGATATGGATGTCACTACCTCCATAAGCTCCAAGTAGTACCTATGTTCATAAAGAGAATATGTACCTGAATAGTTAACATAAGATGCAATCTTATGTTAAGCTCCATCCAATGTCTTTGAAGTACACCAAAATCTTCATGTAGAAGACAATCTTCAAATACATAATGTAGATGGCTGATCCAAACCGCCAAGCTGTTGATGAGTAAGTCTTCTCTACAAACAAGAGTGTGAGCACACTCTTCTTCAAGAAGAACTCCATGGTTGCTCCTCAACATAGCTTCACAAAGTGCACCATAGTTGTCCCATGTGTGCTACACCTAGAACTCCTCCAAGAGTTGGCATTCGCTTGCGTTGGATGATTCTAAAAGTGACCTCAAGCCATATTTATATAGCCTTCAAGATTCTAGCGACCAATTTCCAATAAAGCATCTTTTTTTACGTAAAAACTACTAATCGTTGAGTTTTAGAAACTCATCGCTTATTTTATAGTT
Organism: Ceratopteris richardii; assembly: GCA_020310875.1. NCBI lineage: Eukaryota > Viridiplantae > Streptophyta > Polypodiopsida > Polypodiales > Pteridaceae > Ceratopteris > Ceratopteris richardii. The sequence continues at coordinate 130,267,259 of CM035415.1, forward strand.
GCTGTTGAAGGCAAGGAAACCTGGAGAAATCAAATAAGAATAAAACGAAAAAGATGGCTATGCGGAGATATATACGGATGTGTCACAAGAAAAGGGGAAGTTATAGGAAGGAGTTAGCAACAAGCGTAAGGCGAAGAGAGAGAAGGTAGACGAGGAACGAAGACGCAACAACTTTAGAAAAGAAGAAAGAGAAGATCGACGAAGACGCTACAACAAGAAGAGGAGGAAAGGTACGAGGCGTAAAGACGCAATGATCAGAAGGGAGATGACAGTGCAAGAAGTGTAGGTGTTACAACTGTGAGAAGAAGTCAAAGAAGAAGGAGTTCCTTGTCAGGACCGGAAAAGACTAGGTTCTGCAATAGAAAACAGTATACAGATACTGATTGAATGAAGACCTTTGTGGTTTAATCAAATTCTCATACTGAAGTTCGAATCGGTACAAAACAATAATTTGTATTATGATGTTACGTATACCAAATGAAATGATCAACCAAAAGGTCTGCGTAGTAAAGTTATAGCGCTGAAAATCTTCTGTTTACAGTTAAGTCTGTTTGAGTGACTCAGACTGTACTGTGTCAGAATGCAAATGATTTGAAATATAGGTAAGTGCAAAAGGGGAATCTGTGAATCTTTTGCAAGAATAAAGTGTAGCAAGACTGTGCAAATTCTGAATTGGCAAAAAACTGTTAGAATGAATGTTTCTGGTGAAATTACGGTAGTATTCCGGTAATATTACGGTGATGTTCCGGTGAATTTATGAGACAAGTTTGGTGGAATATCTGGGGAAGTAAAGATCAGTGCACAATGGGAAAAATAGTGAAATCTGATTTTGCTAGTTAGACGATGTTGTCTTGAACCGGAGAACCCTCAACACAATTGGCGATCCTACTGTACGGCTGAAGCAGCCTCCAGAAATGAATGAGAGGCAGGCAAAATTGCTTTAGTAAAGTATATTTTACGGGGGCACAGGCAAGAGCAGCAAACATGGAGACATCCTTAGAGTTTTATGAGTGGTACGAGGCCCAAGAGCAGGAAGCGCTGGGCATTGAAGACGAACAGGGGGAAACAGGTGTAGTAGAGGCCAGGTTAGTGGGCGGCATACTTGGAGCGTTATTCCTCACAGAAACAGTTGTAGGGGTCAGAAGACGACTCCAGTTTGACCCACTTGCAGGGGCGACCGGTCATAGAACTAGGTGCACACCTCAACCACAGCCAATGGCTCAACCACCTCCAAATCCCAAAGTCAAGGCTGCTCATTTCAGTGGAGCCTCTAAGGAAGATGCGGATTGCCATGTAGCTCAATTCGAAATAAAATGGACAGCCAATGGATACCCAGCTATCTATGGTGATGATATTAAACTTCAACAGTTTGCAGCCACGTTGGAAGGACGAGCTATGAGCTGGTTCAGTCAATATGGCATTCACCATTTTGCTACGTATGATGATTTAAAAATCGCATTCTTGCAATAGTTTAGAAAAGAAAAGATGCCTTCCGATGTATTACGGAAGTTGAGGGCTATCAGACAAAAGACTATGCTAGTGGAAGACTATTCTAGTGGAAGACTATGCTCAGAAGTTTCAGACTTTAATGGACAGGCTGCAAGGTAATGAACGACCTACTGATGAGATGTTGGCAGGATTTTCTTTGAAAGGATTAAGGAGCACCATCAGACATGCGGTGGCTAGTGTGGACATTGCGAATGGTTTTGATGTCTTAGTCTTAGCAGCAGTGCGTGTTGAAAGAAGGTTTGGCCGAGCGAAAAAGAAGCAGTCTGATTCTGGTTCAGAGGTGGACTCAAATTCAGAATTGGAGTCAGGTAAGAGTTCCGATGATTCTGATACTGATGATTATGATGATGAAATAGTGAAGACAAAGCATTGTAAGCCTAAACCTAAACACCATAAAGAGGAGGAATGGATTCATAAGTTAAAGAAACATGGCTATTCTATATTGGCTCCAAAGGAAACACGATTTTGTGACATCTGTGACAAAGAGGGACATACCACAACTCAGTGTTGGTATAACCCTAAGCATAGAGGGCAAAGTTCACGGCAAGACAATAGAAATCTAAATGATGTGGCGGCCAATCAGGCTATTCATATCCAAGGGCGAGGTAACTTCCAGAGACCGCAACAAGTAAGACCCCCATGGAGAGATCAAGGAAATCAACAAGGAAATAACCAACAAGGCAATTACCAAGGTCGACCACCAAGGGTCATGCCTTGTGGGTATTGTTCCACTCCTGATCATTGGATAGGGCCGAATTGCCCTTTGTGGGTGAAGCATCGTGAAGAAAGAGGTATCCCTGTCATTCGGTATAACCAGCATAATCAGCAGGGACAACATCAACAACAGGGGCAGCAGGCGGCTCAGGCAAATGCCATGCTGATTGAATGGCCAGAACATGCCGATAGGACCCATGATGCACCCAGTACATCTGCTCTAAGGCATGGTAACAACCAAGGGCAGTGTGACGGTACGCACTGTGGAAAAAATGAAGAGGTTGAAGTATTGGCGGTCACTAGATCAAAAAATAAAGGCCCTATTGATTGGCACGAACAACGGCAACTTCGAGATAAGGTTTTGGAGCAAGTTCGAGACGAGCGTGCTAATCTGGTGAAGGGTGACGACCAGACCGAGCGACAAAAGGGTGTGAAGTTGGTACCGCCCATGATGGAGCAGAATCAGGCTTAGTGTCAACAAGACTTGGCAAATGACTGGTTTCTTGACATCATTAGTGCACCGCTACAGTTGTATTTGGATCAACCGTTATCTTTAGTACTGGTATTTCGCGAAAAATTGTTGAGAAAGCTACTTGGATATCAGACCGAGCCCGGGAGTAGGACGATCTCTTCAATTTCGACCAACAGCATTGATCCAGCAGATGTGGATTTTGTCGTACCAGTAATTCAGGTGCAGTACAATAAGCGGAGTTTTGCTGAAGTATTGCTAGATGGAGGATCAGGGGTAAATATATTACCTGAACATATTTTTATTGAAATGGGAAGAGGGGCATTGGCTCCAGCCCCTTTTCAGGTCAAAATGGCGGATCAAACACGCGTCCAACCTATTGGCATTCTAAAGCAACAACAAATTGTCATTTCCGGTATGACATTCATGGTCAATTTTGTAGTCATCCGAATGACGGAGTCAGCGTACCCGTATGAAATGTTGTTAGGAAGACCTTGGTTTTGGCTTGCAAAAATTAAGCAAGATTGGGGCTTGAATGTCGTAATGATTACCAAGGGTAAAAAGCAAGTGACAATTCCCATGCGTGGGCGAAAAAATATGTCAGTACAGGAAAAACCGTTGATGGCTCAGACTATTAATTTAGCAGATGAGATTGAAGATGACGAAGAGGAACAATTTTTGCAAGCAAGCCCAACGGTGGTGCCGGTATTAGAAGTTGATATAGCAGGAGTATTAAGTAAGGATTATAGTGGTGGGCCAAATGTAGACGAGTCACTTCCAGGTGAACATGTGGCAGGTGGCCAGTTACAAAAAATATTTGATCAATGTATGAAGGTTCCGGTGCAGCAGCAGATGGAACAACAGGAGGAGGAGATAATTATGCGAACGGAAAGGATTTATGATCAGAAGTATGCAGGTTCTGTGCGGGTGCAGGAAGAAGAGCTTCAAGAGGTTAATTTAGGAACATAAGCTGAACCCAAGATGGTGCGGATTGGTAAAACATTGGAAGGAAAGTTTAAGGAGGCTCTTATTTGCTTGCTTTAAGAGTATGTGGATGTGTTTGCTTGGGACTATACTCAAGTAAAAGGTATAGATCCGTAGTTGCATCAACATAGGATTAATCTGAAGGCGGATGCCGTACCTGTGGCACAACAAAGATATAGAATGAATCCTAATTTTGCTAAACAAGTGAAGGACGAGATTGATAAGTTGTTGGCAGTCGGATTATCAAACCGGTGAATTAGGTGACTTGGTTATCTCCTATTATAGTGGTCCCTAAAAAGAACGGGAAGCTCAGAATTTGCGTTGATTACAGAAAGTTAAATGCGGCAACGGTTACAGACCCGTTTTCTATGTCGTTTTGTGATGCAATATTGGATGCAGTTGTTGGCCATGAAATGTATAGTTTCTTGGATGGATTTTTCGGTTATAATCAGATCAGTGTGGCTGAGGAGGATCAGCCTAAAACAACATTTATTACCGAATTTGGTGCTTACGTCTTTACCGTCATGAGTTTGGTTTGAAGAATGGAAAACCGTCATTCAATTATGTGGCGCATAAAGTGTTTGAGCCTTATTTGCAGGACTTCATGCAGGTATTTGTTGATGACTTTTCAGTCTTTGGTGAAATACTTAAGCACTTATTACACCTGAAAGCATGTTTTGAAAGATGTCGGCAATTTCGGATGGTCTTGAATCCGTTTAAAAGTGTGATTGCGGTAAGAAGTGGGATTTTATTGGGCCATGTTATCTCCCAAGCAGGAATGGCTATTGATGTTAAGAAAATTGAAGCTATCAGTACAGCTAAAGCACCGACCAACGTTAAAGAAGTAATGCGGTTTGTCGGCCAAATTAAGTGGCATTCCCGATACTTAAGATATTTAGCAAACATTTCCTCACCACTGACGCATTTGACCAAGAAGGATGTTCCGTTTCTATGGGCAGAAGCTCAAGAGAAAGCATTTCAGTTATTAAAAAAGATGGTGTCGGTAGCACCTATTTTGCAACCACCCGATTGGTCATTACTATTTCACATATTCGTGGATGCATCGGATGTGGCCGTAGGTGCAGTTTTGATGCAGCACAAAGATAAAGGTTGGTATAGACCTGTTTATTATGCCAGCAGGGTATTGGCTGCGGCTGAAAGAAATTATCCGGTGATCGAAAGAGAAGCTTTGGCGATGGTGTATGCCCTTAACAAGTTTAGACATTATTTGTTGGGCAATAAGGTGATTTTTCATGTGGATCATTAGGCTCTAGTTTATTTAATCAAGAAGCCCTTATTAACAGGCCGATTAGCCAGATGGATGCTTTTGTTACAAGAATTCGATTTTGTAATTGTGCATACCCCAAGGAAAGAGCATGCGATGGCAGATTATTTTAGTCGATTGGAATCAAGAGAAACACCTACTATTGTACTTGATGCATTTTCAGATGCTGAATTGTTTACGGCACAAGCAGTCGAGACAGATTCGTGGTATGATCAGTTACTAATGTTCCTAACCGAAGGGGTATTACCACAGCATTTTACACCTGATCAGAGAAAGAAGTTTGCTCTTAAAAGTAGGCCGTATTTGGTGATAGCAGGGGCATTATACAAGAAGGGCGTGGATCAGGTTATCAGGAGATGCGTACCAGACTATGAACAATCAGCTGTGTTACATGAAGCACATTCCGGTTCAGCAGGAGGACATTTTTCTGGTGATATTACCGGAAAGAAAGTATTACAGGCAGGGTTATGGTGGCCGAAGGTGTTAAAAGATGTGCATGAGTATGCTAAAGGCTGTGTGATTTGCCAAAGGTTAGGCCAAGCTCATAATTCTGATCGTATGGCTGATCATCCGGTATTACCGCTGGATCCCTTTCAAAAATGGGGCATGGATTTTGTGGGACCTATTAAACCTACTACTCAGAGAGGTAATAGCTATATATTGGTGGCGACAGATTATTGTACGAAATGGGTGGAAGCAGTAGCATTGAAGGATAACAAGGCAGCAAGTGTGGCCAAATTTCTTTATCGTAATATTATGAAAAGATTTGGGTGTCCGATTGAGTTAGTGAGCGACCGAGGAACTCATTTCCTGAATGAGGTGATTTCAGAATTAACCGGACTTCATCAAATAGTGCATAAAAAGACTACAGCATATCATCCTCAAGCGAATGGGCAGGCTGAAAGCACGAATAAAACTTTAATGCGTATTCTTAAAAAGTTGGTACATGAAAATTAGGTTGGTATATGGGTTGGAGGCAGTAGTACCCATGGAGTTTGTAGTTCCAAGTTTGAGGGTTACGGCAGAAAAGATGTCGCCTGAAGTCTCAGTTAAACATAGGAGTAAATACCTTTTACAGATGGAGGAGGATCGTTTGATAAGTGCATATATTACGGAAGTAATTAAAAGACGGAGACAAGCCTGGGTAAATAAGAATGTGAAGTTTAAGATATTCAAAGAAGGCGATTGGGTGATGGTGTATAATTCTAAGCTAGGACCCCATCCAGGAAAGCTCACATTGAGATACAGGGGCCCATATCAGATTGTCCAAGATTTGGGTCAAGGCACTTTTCGTGTGGCAGATGTGTTTGGCACATGGTTAAACAAGCCCATAAATGGATTTTGGTTGAAATTATTTCAAGGGAAACCGCCACATTTGGACTGGTTATCTGTTAATGTGGTGCAAGTTGTATGTCATTCAGAACAACATGTCAGCAATGTTTGTGATCATCGCAGTAACAGAGTGTATTTTTCTACATTTTTATCAGTGGTACAATGTTTTTTGACCTCGTGTTGGTCTAAAACTACATTGAGTAAATTTTTACGATTACACTGGACACATGGTTTACGGTTACAGTTCACCAATGTGTTATCGGTTAGCTCAGGGTCAATGATGAATAATGAAGTATTGTTAAATGAAGGTCGACAAGCTAAGGACTATGTTGGGTCTACCAATAATCATGTGTGCGAAAGGAGTATGCCTTGTATTCCGCGTCAGTAGATTCCTAAGCGGCAAAGGAATCGAGAAGAATATGAAAACGAAGTTAGTAGTAGACCAATGATTATCTTGCAATGTACAATCTGTCTAAACTGTATGGTTGAAAGTTTTTGCATTATACAATGTAGTATTAAGAAGATAATATATCTATTTCACCTTCTTGTGGGACGAATGAGTGTTCTCTTTTATGATTCTTCTGGCATGTGTGGAAGTTTCATTCAGCGGGTTATTGATAAGTGGGGCAATCTATTGTGGAGGATTTTTATGATAACCCCCACTACAATATTATTGAGTTGCATAAAGTGTTATGTGTGTCAGTATGTTTCTCATTACCGAAAGTGGCAGTTCAAGAATTCGCACTTGTGGAACGAATATTTTTGGTTCTACATAAAGGCTTCCAGGATAATATTTTTTTCAGCATGTTCCGTATTAGTGCTTGAATCAGGAATCATGAGAGGATGTATGAGAAAGAGAGCAGTGACAGTGAGAAGGGAGGACACCACATCGGAGGACAGTTATAGCTCATTACCAGGGGAAGATGAAGATGCCATTTCAACACCATATACAAAGACTAAGGGTGTGCATACGTTTATGGGGTCATTCACAGATTTTAAAGTAGAAGTTGACCTACAGTCTGATCTGCAGCAGCATTGGCTCAGAAGAATTGGATTATTATAGTTTGCTATGTTGCCATGGGAACATTGGAGATGCAATTATGAGGTAAAGAGTCAGTTGGAGATTATGCAGAACATGAAGGGTCAACTCTCCTTTCAGGTAAATTTTTCACCAGAATTAGTTGCACAAGTATTTCAATTGCCTATATACGATGATGTTGTAGTTCCCAAATGTTCGAAGGAGGTTTTGAAGAAAGACTTTGGACCCCGAGAAGGAAGACGGCAGTACTATATGATGAGGAATGTAAGCTATACTCAAAGGGAACAACTAAAATGGTATTTGGAAAGATTATGTTTTATCATTAAATATGATTCTATGTCTAGGGAGAATTTTGCACCTTTAGCTTATGCAGAGGCAGGAGAAAAGGTGAGTTGGGCTCATTGGATGTATGATCACTTATAGAGTGAGATTTTCATTGGGGATAGGTGTAAGACGCAAACAAATAGTCGATTATCAGCATATTTAGCTGCTTTATTCGAATTTGTGCAGTTAGTTGAAGATCAAAAGATCATGTGGCCAAAGCAGATCAAATTTTGTGGTCATCAAGTGATGAGTAAAGAGCAGGAACAGTTAGTAGTGAGACAGGTAAGGAATAGACTTTCACAGACTTCTGAAGATTTTCTTTGCACTGGTGATATGGCACAAGAAAGGAACCATGTTACTCAAATCATTGAATCTGATATATATGAAGCAAAGATACAGGAAGATATTTTGCTGCCAGTGCCCGATAGTATTGAGGATCCGAAAGTATTCGGAACTGCTTTTAGGTTGTCTAGGAAAAGAAGAGTGGAAGAGCAATTACAGGTTGAAGCCGAAAAAATGTTGAAAGATGATCATATTTCAGATTATGATGTGTCAGGGATGAAGAAGAAGTTGCAGGAAGTGTCAGATTTTTTAGTTTTTTAGGAGAAAACATTGTTTCGGTATAAACAGAATCATATATTTATTAATAAGACTGATTATCAGTCTTTGCAGGAGAAGATTACAGAACTTCAGGATGCATTGGATAAGAAGGAATCTATGTTGGAAGAGTTGCAACATGATAAGAAGCAATCGGTGGTAGAATTAGCTAGTACGACAAAGTCTATTCAGGAATTTGAAGCATGGCAGATGACTGTACAAATGCAGATTCAAAAAGAGATGATGAATTTTTCTGCGGTAAATGCTATAGTGCAGGCAGAACAGGTAGTTCTTTAGTCGAGACTAAAAGTTTTGCAGGAATTACACGAGCACATATTAAAAGAGGAAGGTGTGCAGTTAGATGCTGTGTTAATGACAAAGATGGATATAGCAGAAGTGAAGCAGCATCTGCATAAATATGTTCAGGACATCTGGAGTGTTTTTCAAAGTCATTGGTTCGGTATGATTAAGATGCAATATGAACAGGTGCAGACAAGTTTTGTTTCCAAACATGAAAAGGATTTAGTATGTATAATTTCAGAGCAACAAAAGCAGATTGAAGAACAGACTCAGATCATTGCAAAACTGCGGGAACATTTGTTGAAAGAGACATTCGAAGCAAAGGTGGAGATATTTGATGTAAATGTTTCAGAAAAGAAGGATGGTGCAGAAGAAGATATTAATAATGAAAAATTAGAAGTACAAGAAGAGCAGATTTTCACACAATAAGGGAAATATATGATCAAGGGATTGTGAAATTCGAGTTTAATTTTTGACAAAATTACCCACTGGGCTGTGCCATGTATTGAAGGCAAGGAAACCTGGAGAAATAAAATAAGAATAAAATGAAAAAGATGGCTATGCGGAGATATATACGGATGTGTCGCAAGAAAAGGGGAAGTTATAGGAAAGGAGTTAGCAACAAGCGTAAGGCGAAGAGAGAGAAGGTAGACGAGGAACGAAGACGCAACAACTTTAGAAAAGAAGAAAGAGAAGATCGATGAAGACGCTACAACAGGAAGAGGAGGAAAGGTACGAGGCGTAAAGACGCAATGATCAGAAGGGAGATGACAGTGCAAGAAGTGTAGGTGTTACAACTGTGAGAAGAAGTCAAAGAAGAAGGAGTTCCTTGTCAGGACCGGAAAAGACTAGGTTCTGCAATAGAAAATAGTATACAGATACTAATTGAATGAAGACCTTTGTGGTTTAATCAAATTCTCATACTGAAGTTCGAATCGGTACAAAACAATAATCTGTATTATGATGTTACATATACCAAATGAAATGATCAACCAAAAGGTCTGCGCAATAAAGTTATAGTGCTGAAAATCTTCTGTTTACGGTTAAGTCTGTTTGAGTGACTCAGACTGTACTGTGTCAGAATGCAAATGATTTGAAATATAGGTAAGTGCAAAAGGGGAATCTATGAATCTTTTGCAAGAATAAAGTGTAGCAAGACTGTGCAAATTCTGAATTGGCAAAAAACTGTCAGAATGAATGTTTGTGGTGAAATTACGGTAGTATTCTGGTAATATTACGGTGATGTTCCGGTGACATTTCGGTGAATTTATGAGACAAGTTTGGTGGAATATCTGGGGAAGTAAAGATCAGTGCACAATGGGAAAAATAATGAAATCTGATTTTGCTAGTTAGACGATGTTGTGTTGAACCGGAGAACCCTCAACAGTTGCTTTTGCTTTATTCACTTTTAATCGCCAAAAGTGCTTCTTGACCTGCTTTTTCCACTATCTAACCGCATGATGAATGATCTGATAACATTTTTATGATCTCCAAGCTGAGAGCTATCAAATGAGGTAAAAACACTAAATTAGCAAAAAAATAGGGTTAGGGTATTCTCCCAAATCTGATCTTTCATGTCTTCATGTCACATACCACTAGAAAGCTCTCTTCAAGCTCTACAAGATAGGCTCATAAAAATTTTAACCCAAATTTTTGTGCCAAAAATGACTAAGTACCAAAATTAGGGTTTCTACCCTAAAAGGATTTTGGACTGATGTGAAATTGATTTCCAACAATCCCCTCTGCAATGTCATATTGGTACAAACTGAACTGGATATGTAACTTCATTCATCTGCAAACTATCATAAGCTACAAACTTGTCCTCTCGAATTGACCTTCAATTTTTTTCTTCAAAAGTCTTCTTAAAAATTGAATTTGAACTTCTTCAAATCTGAATTTATTGAATATGAACCATAATACTTGAGAAAATATACAAACTAGATATCCAATAGTGTGAGCATACATCAAGCAATCACTGCTTGACAATGTATGTAGCATGACTTGACTCTGAATGTGCTATCTCCTGAAATAAGTCTCCTCAAACCTGTAAGCATACACTAAATTCCACATATTTGCATTTACCTTATGAAAAGTTTCTCAACTTACTTCTTCTATGTCATGTAAATACATTAAACAAAATCAAAGATCGAATCCATCCTAGGACTTTTGACTGACAACTCACAAGTTAGTGTATTATGAACACTAACTGGTTCATCTCTGATTGTACTCAACTCAACTCATGAGAGTCTCACAAAAATTTCATATCTTTGATTTCATCTTGTCTTCATCCTTGTTCTATTTGTAAGTCTTTCATACCTCTTTCCTTCAAAGTTTGGTATAATCATATATGTGCGCACCTCATAAGTAACATAACTCTGTGAAATATCAAGCTTCTCTATAATAGAACTCTGGAACTTTCTCCCAAACAGGAACACCTAATAGGAACTTTCTCTAGAAATTCTCCTTCTTCCTTCTTCTTTCAAAGCTAGAACATAAAGAGAAACTGACAAACAAAATATAGGAATACCTGTAGGTATGACTCTGCATTCCTTCACATATGGCCTGAAAATAAGTCTTCATGTTTCATCACCCCCTGGATGATTTAACACTAGTGTCCAAAATTCTTCAAAGTATATCAGACTTTATGAAATCCAGAACGTCTTCCTTCTTTTCAATAAATCTAATCTTTAGTGATTTAGCATTGCTCCCATATCATCAATACATGTGTCTTGAAACAAAATATCTGAACCCTTTTTATTAGCACTGTACACATGCCAATAGCTTTCATTGGTACTCCTAAGCTTCCCATATTATACAATAAGGTTAGCTGATCCTATTACATCATAACAAAAAACCTTGTTGAAAGCACTTTAGGACTCATAATCTTCTACAACATAACGAGTATCTTCTTCTATTTCTCTGCAATACTAATCTGATAGAATCAGAACCTTTGACTTACTTCTTCCAATTACAAACAAAGGATAGACATCTGACTCAAAAATAATCAAGATCTATTCAAGATCATACAAGAGATCAGACAAGATCTATGATCTCTGCAACAAAATACCTGTGTAGAATCTGCTCTCTTCAAACCTTCATGACTGAATGTTTGATTTGCTTTGTGAATGATTCTAAGTGTCCATGCTTCTTACATAAAGTTGTAAAACTTTTCTTCAACTAAATCCTTTCCAAGAATCTCTAACTCCTAGTGGAACACAAGTGGACAAACTCTCATCTTGAGAACTCCAAAAGCTGCAAGTTGATACTTCATATCGTCATATTCTTCTCGAGTGAAATGTGATAGTGTCTGGTTGACTTTCTTTAGGCTAACTCCACTTATCAATCAAGTGATAGGATCTGACGGAACACCTTTTTGAATACAAGCATGTATCCAAAAGTTAGACAAACATAGAAAGTAGATTCTCCATCTGATTGGTGCATCACAAAATCTAAGTTTTTTTTAATTTTCTTGAAAATATTCAAATTCTTAAGTTTTTGAAAATACTAAAATTCTGATTTTTTTTTGAAAATATTGAAATTCTGAAAATACTGAATTTTTTGAATTTTCATCCTCAAAAACTTTGAATTTTCTAAGTATACTAAATATGAGGTAACTTTTCCAAACTCAAAAACCCTCACTCCAACTCTCCAACATCTGCTATAAATAATCTTTTACCTCAAGAGTTAGATAAAGAAAAAATATACTTCTCTATAACTTGTCATATACCAAGTAGCTCTGAATTGACACTCCAAGAATTCTTTGAGGGAACATATGAACTGCCTACTCAAAATCTTCAATTTATACATAACTCATACACATATGAGTTAAAACATATAATTTGTCTTAGATATTTGCTGCTTTTCTTTCTATCAATGTATTTCTTTGTCAAAACCTACTAAAACATGACCAATTATAATGCAAAGCTTCTTTTTTTCATCTTTCTTCCACCTGATGATGTCAGCATCTTCAAACTTCTCTTGCATACCTTTTATTCTCTTCATCTTGAAGTAGCAAGCACTCTTAACCTCTTCAAATGAATTCTTCTCTTCCTCTAGTGCTAAGAGTAAGAGATAAAACAAACATGATATATAAATGGAAGTGAACATAGAAGATAAAACATGCTTCTACCATCTCACCTCCATCTCTTCATATGCGGAATACTGAATTACTTCTCTAGGTACAAACTTTGATCAACAATACTTTTAACCCTGTGTTTCTGATCTGATCTCCAAATTCGCCTTCTTAGATGAGCTTCCTTGCCATGAAAGAGATCTATCAAAACTGTCAAGAACAACCTCTAGATACTTGTTTTGATGTAGCTAATGCTTTTACTTTCAAATTAATGAAATTGTATAACAACACTTCTTCAATCCTTCAAATCTCTTCATAATTGCTCATCTAAGATATGACCTGCAAATGACAATCTGATAGTAGAAACTAATACCTGTGATTTGATGTGGATCTGGTTCCTTCATCTTCTCCAAACCATTGTTTTTTCCTTGAATTTGAAGCAGCCTTGTCTTCATCAAGTCTTGGTCTTCATGCAATACTTCTGTAAAGTATCTTTACTCTTCCAAAAGTATTTGGCTGCTAATAGATCATCAACTTCATACTCCACACTGATAAATAAACATGTGACTGAATTGTCTAATTCTCAAATCTCTACTCATCTAGATTAAGTGTGTATGTCATATGTCCAATGTTAGAAGATGCTCTGAAACCATATGTTGGTAGTCTGGGAGCTCTGATATCAAATGTTGGAAATTAGGTAGGCCCATAACAAATTCCACAGTTCCCATAGGTCCAGGATCTACAACACAGATTCAAGCATCTTCCAAAACATATGACAAACATGAACATACCACACTTAATCATACAATGATGAGACAAATATAGAGAGATATTAGAAAACATGTTCAAAGTGTTACGTAAGCCACTGCTTACTCACATCATCATATATACAAATGTCAAATTACAATGTGGGAGTCAACATCTCAACCACTCTATGTGAACAAAAATAGATTGAAGAGTGTATGTACAAAATTTACAAGAATATTCAGATGTAGGGACAGAAATCTGAATATGTATGAGATGTATGACCTAATACGTTGTAGAAGAGTGTATATGAGTGATTGAAAGAGGAAGGTTCAGTTTAAACCTGATATTCAACAAACCCTAATCTGATTTTAGGCTATGGAAGACCCTAAATTAGATGTGTGTGTGAAAGATCACATACTTATAGAATTAGCATAGAATGCTAACATGTTGCTGATAGAAATCCTCATACTCATGTGAAAACACCTTCTCTAACATCTCATCTGATGCATGTAGCATGCATGTACTGATTCTCCTTTATTTATGCCGAATAGAACTCCTCCAAATATGGATGCCACTGCCTCCATAAGCTCCAAGTAGTACCTGCATGCATAAAGAGAATATGTACCTAAATAGTTAACATAAGATGCAATCTTATGTTAAGCTCCATCCAATGTCTTTGAAGTACACCAAAATCCTCATGTAGAAGACAATCTTCAAATACATAATGTAGATGGATGATCCAAACCACCAAGATGCTGATGAGTAAGTCTTCTCTACAAACAAGAGTGTGAGCACACTCTTCTTCAAGAAGAACTCCATGGCTTCTTCTCAACATAGCTTCACACTCCTCCAAGAGTTGGCGTTAGCTTGCGTTGGATGATTCTAAAAGTGACATCAGATTCTAGCGACCAATTTTGAATAAAGCAACTTTTCTTTAACATAAAAATTGCTAATCGTTGAGTTTTAACAACTCATCGTTTATTTTATAGTTGTTTTTGCTTTATTCACTTTTAATAGCTAAAAATGCTTCTTGACCCGCTTTTTCCACATTCTGACCACCTGATGAATGATCTGATCACTTTTTTATGATCTCCAAGCTGAGAGCTATGAAATGAGGTATAAACCCTAAATCAATAGAAAATTAGGGTTAGGGTTTTCTCCTAAATCTGATCTTTGATGTCTTCATATCATATACCATTAGAAAGCTCTCTTCAAGCTCTACAGGATAGGCTCATAAAAATTTTACCCAAATTTTTGTGCCAAAAATGACTAAGTACCAAAATTAAGGTTTCTGCCCTAAAAGGATTTTGGACCGATGTGACATTGATTTCCAATAAATGAGTACAAATTGCAAATACTTCATTCTACACAAGATTAGCAAACTATGTTTTTGGTATAGAGGCCTCTAGAACAACCATTCCAGCCTCTTTTTTCTTTGCCTCTTTTGCAGCCAGTTTTGGATAGCTCTTTATGACATGATCGGTTCCTTTGCAGTACTTACAGAAGAATTTATACTTTTCTGATTGCGTCTCATCTTTGTCTTCTTGCTTCACATGTGTAGCATTTACAAATTTCTGCTTACTAATAGATGAGGTCCACTTACCTATGCCCTTCTGACTAGCCAAGAAAGCTTGATCTGCAACACATAGAATGGACCTATTCTGCATAGACTAATCTTCCAGCAATAGAATAGAGACTAACTCCTCAAATGACAAGGCATTTGGATTGCCTTTCATCATCAAATGAAGAGTAGAAGCAAAACTTTAATATGAATTAGGAAGACCATTCAGAACGGTCTGCACAAGTGAGCTATGGTATAACTTCATCAGCAGAAATCAATTGTTCCTTCAAGTCTTTGATCTTTGTTAAAAAATTATCCATAGAATCACCTTCATTCATGTGCTCACTCTCCAGTTATTTTCAGAGGTAAGCAAAACGAGCCTCATTCCTTGACTGGTACAATGTGGTAATTGTATCCCAAGCATCCTTAGCTGTTGTACAAGGGTGATTGTGAGGAATAATTGCACTTCTGATAGACAAGTTTATCAATGCACGTGCCTGGGCATCTCTACCATCTCAATGAATTTGCTTTGTAGTAGGTGCAACAAGAACCACAACATGAATAGGAATCTGCAGAATATCACCATCTTCGACACCATCTGCATCAACTTCAATACCTATATTTGCAGGTGTAATAGGACATTTTTCAATACCTTGCACAATATTCCACAGTCCTTTTGTGACCAATACGTGACACATCATATAAGATCATAATGGGTAATTTGTACCATCCAACTTATCCTCAATAACCAACATACAAAATACATCATTGCTTTCAGCCATGGCCACTGACTAAAATACCCTGATGCAAAAAAATGATTGTATTTGAAAAAGTTGCACAGAACTACCCTGACAAGTTCTGCTAACCTATAACAAGCTTCAAGACGCTTATATGGGAAAACCAAAACTTGTATATATCTTTGGAACAAAAGACAAAATAGCCTACACAAGCACTATGATAGTGTGTTCAGAGGCTGAAATGAGCTTAGATCGCGATTTGGGCACCAGAAAGCGAAGCTGTTTAGATCTGCTAATCACCCTGAGTATACTCACTAGATTTCGTGGCATTGTGAGACCGTGACCGGACAGGTGTCAACAACACCCTAGATGAAGCGACTACCTGCTCTAATACCAATTGTTGGAGTTCAAAGTCTGCAAAAGCACACAAAGAGCACAAGGAAGAAGAAGAAGCTTGGAGCACAATAGACAATAATGAATGTATTACCACTAGAATGTACAAAGATAAGTAACTTGGGCTATAGGCCTATATACAAGTTGGGGAAAAAAACTCCTAAAGAGGGAAAAAAGTGCCTTGGTGGTCCTAGTGTGTTCACACACATCACTATCAAAATATATCAACAAATTCTTGGTACTTCTCCTCCTCATAAAGCACCTTATAGGCATAGCACATTACACCAAAAGGAAATAGAAAACCAAGTTAATGACTTACTCCACAAAGAACTTATAAGGCCTACTTCTTCCCCATTTGGAGCACCAATTCTCTTAGTAGAGAAGAAGGATACAATGTATAGAATGTGCATTGATTATAAAGCCCTTAATAAGATCACAATAAAGAATAAATACCATATTCTTGCAATAGATGATCTCTTAGATAAACTACAAGGATCTTGTATATTTAGTAAAATTGATCTTAAATCAGGTTACCATAAGATACATATGACGCATAGCAATATTTTTTAAGACTACATTTAGAACTCAAACTGGCCATTATGAGTTTATGGTAATGCCCGTTGGAGTTACCAATGCTCCTACTACACTTTCACGAATGATGAATAACATTTTTCTTGATTATCAAGCTTTAGTTCTAGTGTTCTTCAACAATCACTACAACATATGAGGGGCATACTGACGCTGCATATACCAATGGTCATAGTCGGCGTCGGTATAGCCCTCGGAAAATCTCACTAAGAGATACCGACAGTCAAGTGACCGTCGGTATGACCATTTTAAACGGATCGTCAGTGTGGCCCGCAGTAAGCGTCGGTATAGGTGTCGGTATATGCGTCGGTATAAGCGTCAGTAATTTACTGGAAACTACCGACGTGTATACCGACGTCCATACCGTGGTGAATTTTTAAAAATACCACGAACCAGAGAGCAAAACTTCACATTTCTACGCGTGTTTGAGTACTGTCGTTCTACTGTCGAACTTGCGTGCGCGAACCTGCATTGTCTTGTGCACACACACACACACGGATCTCTCTCTCTACACACACACTCTCTCTCTCGGCTTAGCTCTCACATCTTGGTAAGCGTTGCGCGTACTGTTAGCATTTGTGTTTCTCTATGCTTTAGGGTTTCTAATTTCTCTTTTCGTTGATTTTGCAGAAGTTTGTTGGCATCGATTGTTTGGAATTGGATGAGAGACGACCTACATTACGCTTTGACGACAACGATTCAAAGAGAGACATACTTGTAAGTGATTCTTTTATTCGCTATTGATAGAGAGGGAAGGAGAGAGAGAGAGAGAGAGAGAGAGAGAGAGAGAGAGAGAGAGAGAGAGAGAGAGAAAGAAAGAAAGAGAGAGAGAAGAGAAACAAAGATACACATTAATTTACACATGCATACATACACACATACATGTACACACATGCATGCTTATATACACACACCTATACACACATGCATGCTTACATACACACACACATATACACATATGCATGCATACACACACACATAAATTTACTCACATGCATACATACACACACATGCATACACACATACATACACACACATATATACACATATGCATACATACACATACACACACACATACATACACACATGCATATATACACACATATACACACATGCATGCATACATACACACACATATACCGGCATGCATGCATACACACATATATACACACATGCATACATACATACATATACACACATGCATGTATACATACACACACATGTATACACATACACACACATACACATACACACACATACACATACATGCATGCATACATACACACACGTACACACACGTGCACACACATGCATGCCTACATACACACACATACACATACACACACATGTATACACATGTATACATACACACACACATGTACACATGCATACATACACACACATATATACACACATGCATACATACACACATATAATCCTATTTTTATTTTGAAGTTTTTGTTTTACATCAAATATATAAAAATAGGATTAGGGTTTTAGGGTTAAATATTTAAGATTAGGGTTTTAGGGTTTTAAATAGGATTAGGGTTTTAGGGTTAAATATTTAAGATTAGGGTTTTAGGTCTAGATATTTAAGATTAGGGTTTTAGGGTTTAGTATTTCAGATTTAAGTCTAAGTCTTTCTGATTAGTGTTTTAGGATTTTAATACGTAGATAACATATATACACAAACACACATATACATATAATACATAGATACATGTAGATACACATGCATACAAAAATATACATATTTTAGATTTAAATCTTTGAGATTAGGGTTTTAGGGTTATAACACCTACATAACATATATGCACACATACACATACACATATAATACATATATACATATATATACACATGTATACAGAAATATACATATTTTAGGTCTAGATATTTAAGATTAGGGTTTTAGGATTTAGTATTTTAGATTTAAGTCTAAGTCTTTCTGATTAGGGTTTTAGGATTTTAATACGTAGATAACATATATACACAAGCACACATATACATATAATACATACATACATGTAGATACACATGCATACAAAAATATACATATTTTAGATTTAAATCTTTAAGATTAGGGTTTTAGGGTTATAACACCTACATAACATATATGCACACATACACATACACATATAATACATATATACATGTATATACACATGTATACAAAAATATACATATTTTAGGTCTAGATATTTAAGATTAGGGTTTTAGGGTTTAGTATTTCAAATTTAAGTTTAAGTCTTTCTGATTAGGGTTTTAGGATTTTAATACGTAGATAACATATATACACAAGCACACATATACATATAATACATACATACATGTAGATACACATGCATACAAAAATATACATATTTTAGATTTAAATCTTTAAGATTAGGGTTTTAGGGTTATAACACCTACATAATATATATGCACACATACACATGCACATGTAATACATATATACATGTATATACACATGTATACAGAAATATACATATTTTAGGTCTACATATTTAAGATTAGGGTTTTAGGGTTTAGTATTTCAGATTTAAGTGTAAGTCTTTTTTATTAGGGTTTTAGGATTTTAATACGTAGATTACATATATACACAAACACACATATACATATAATACATACATATATGTAGATACACATGCATACAAAAATATACATATTTTAGATTTAAATCTTTAAGATTAGGGTTTTAGGTTTATAACACCTACATAAGATATATGCACACATAGACATGCACATGTAATACATATATACATGTATATACACATGTATACAGAAATATACATATTTTAGGTCTACATATTTAAGATTAGGGTTTTAGGGTTTAGTATTTCAGATCTAGAATTTTAAGATTAGGGATTTAATTAAATATATATAATTAAATATATAGAATTAAATATATAAAATTAAATATATAAAAATAGGATTACATAAGGAAAAAATTTTGAATATATAAATAAATATATATAAAAAATAAGATAATTATATACATAAATAAATATAAAAAGAACTAGTGTTTTAAATAATTTAATTAAATATTTATAATTAAATATATAAAAATAGGATTACGTAAGGAAAAAAAATCTGAATATATAAAAATATATATATAAAATAAGATAATTATATAAATAAATAAATATAAAAAGAACTAGTGTTTTAAATTATTTAATTAAATATATATAATTAAATATATAAAATTAAATATATAAAAATAGGATTACGTAAGGAAAAAAAATCTGAATATATGAATAAATATATATATAAAATAAGATAATTATATACATAAATAAATATAAAAAGAACTAGTGTTTTAAATTA
The DNA here is from genome assembly GCA_020310875.1 of Ceratopteris richardii. Taxonomy (NCBI): domain Eukaryota; kingdom Viridiplantae; phylum Streptophyta; class Polypodiopsida; order Polypodiales; family Pteridaceae; genus Ceratopteris; species Ceratopteris richardii. The sequence goes on from CM035415.1 coordinate 130,287,237, forward strand.
TTTAATTTAATATATATAATTAAATATATAAAATTAAATATATAAAAATAGGATTACGTAAGGAAAGAAAATCTGAATATATGAATAAATATATATATATATATATATAATAAGATAAATATATACATAAATAAATATAAAAAGAACTAGTGTTTTAAATTATTTAACTAGATATATATAATTAAATATAATTAAGTAAAGAAAAAATCTGAATATATAAATAAATATATAAATACACAAACACACATACTTATATACCTATCTATATTCACATATATATACATATACACATATATATACACATGCATACATATATATACATGTTTTAGTTCTAGGTCATTTGGATTAGGGTTTTAGGGTTTTAACACGTACATAACATATATACACACATACACATACACATATAATACATATATACATGTATATACATATGTGTATAGAAATATACATAATTTAGGTCTAGATCTTTAAAATTAGGCTTTTAGGGTTTAGGCATACATATAACTTAATTAAGAGGAAAAAAATCAGAATAAATAAATAAATATATATATAAAATAGGATCAATCAAGAAAAAATCCGAATATATAGATAAAATAGGATAGCTATATAGATTAGGGTTTTAAAACTAGGATTTTAAGTTGTTTTAGGTATTTAAGTATTTAGGTCTTCAAGAGTTAGATTTTTAGGTTTAATAAAAAAAGAAATGTTCTAAAATGTCCATATTGTAGCAGATGGCTTCTTTGGATCCTGAAGAGAAAATGGCATGTGCTTGCACACAGTGCAAGTATCAAATTTATCGGAAACAACGGATTTGTACTGCACATGTTAGAGAGTATGGATCCTTTGATAGGAGTCGACTGGAAAACCTACGCTATCATTTGCATGGTCCCCCAGGTGAGTAGATGGACCCAAACAACATTGCACCGGTAACATCTCGTGGACAAAAGAGAGCAAAAAAGGACTTAGACGTAGAAGCAAGCACTAATAATATTACACAGAATGAACATATGGAAGAGATGCTTGAAGCATTTTATGAGATGGACGAAGATCATGATGGTGAAGAAGGTGTCGACGAGAGTTTCATGGACACAACAGAAATTCCACGATCAGAAGTTGATGAAGAATATGAAAACATGCGAAGATTAGCTCGTTTACCACTTTACAATGGAGCAAAGATATCTGTACTACGTGCTTCACTCGCGATGCTCAATCTGCAATCCATTTATGGATGGTCAGATAGTAGTGTCACTGAATTGTTCAGGTAAGTGGAGAACAAATTGGCTTTCGTTGTTGTGTCATAATAACTTCATTTACTAATATCATTTTAATTGCTTATTGCAGGCTTCTTAAAGATCAAATTTTGCCAGAGGGCAATGACATGCCTCCAACACATGGAGATGCGAAAAAACTTTTATAGTCCATTGGAATGGATTATACGAAAATTCATGCTTGTCCGAATGATTGCATTCTCTTTCGGAATGAGTACGAGCATCTCCACATATGTCCAAATTGTGGAGCAAATAGATTTAGAGAAGACGTTATAGGCGAAGCAATCCCCGCAAAGTTTCTTCGCCACTTTCCTATCCTTCCACGAATTAAGAACATGTTTAGATGCAAATCTATAGCTGAGTTAATGTCATGGCATACAAAGAGCAGGTCTACAGATAATGTAATGCGAGTGCCAGCTGACTCTGATGCTTGGAAGCACATAGATAGTAAGTGGCCAGAGTTTGCTAGTGAGCCTCGGTCCATACGTCTAGGCCTAGCTATGGATGGAATGAATCCATTTGGATTACGTAGTTCTTCATGGAGCACATGGCCTGTATGTTTGGTCAATTATAATATCCCACCATGGTTGGCCACAAAGAAAGGTCATTTATTATTAGCTCTTATTGTACCAAGTAAGTAGAAGGTAAAAAATATGGATGTATATCTTGCACCACTTGTGGAAGAACTGCGCATTTTATGGGATGGGATCACTGTACGTGACATGTCTCAACCTATAAGAAGACGAGACGTGCGAGTGCAAGGCATACTTATGTGGACAATGCATGATTGGCCTAGTTATGCTGAATGTTCAGGTTTATCGATTTCCGGTTACCATGCTTGTCCTTTATGCGGACCACAACTCGAAGCACGCTATTCCAAAGCACTACGTAAAACTATCTATGAAGGACATCATAGATATTTGCCTGATGGGCATGTTTTACGTGAAGGACAAATTGGTCGACAAGCGCAACACCAAATGAAAGTTAGCGATTGGAAACAACTGTGGGATTCAGAAAATCCAGTTGCTGGCATGAAACGGTTGTCCATTTTTCATGAACTCCCTTATTGGAGTGAATTGGTGATCAATCATTTGGTAGACCCGATGCATATTTTCAAGAATGTGGGAGAGATGCTTTGGAAAACTTTGATCCGAAAGAAAGAAAGCAAAGCACAAAGGGACGACCTAGAAGAGCGAGGTCGTATGCGAGAGTTGTGGGCAATTACTAAGCCCAACGGAACAGTATCGTTCCCAAGAGCTCCTTGGGTGCTTCGCAGGATGGAAGAGCAACAAGTGAAGAAAACAATTTTAGAGTTTCGTAAACCTACTGGATGCATGAGATGTCTAAAGACTGCTTTCACACGAAACGACGATCTTGCAGGACTCAAGTCTCATGATTGGCACAAGTTTTTACAGTTTGTGCTCCCTGTAGCCCTAAAAGATTTTCTTTCAGAGGATGTACGAAAAACCATTTATAAAATTAGTTCTTTAGTAATGGAGATAGCATAGAGAGTGCGAAACTCAATGCTATCGAGGCTGTTTGTATGGTAGAGAAATACTTTCCCACAAGTATTCTCACTATTCAACTTCATTTACTGGTTCATGTAGTAGATGAAGTTGCAATGGCGGGAACTGTCCATAGTCGATGGATGTTCTTCTTAGAGCGCTTTATGAAGACATTAAAAGGGTTTGTTCGACAGAGAGCACGTCCAGAGGGTAGCATGGCAGAGGGATGGCTTGTACAAGAATCTCTTGTATTCATTACTGAGTTTCTACGTATATCGGATCCTGAAATGCCTCGCTTATGGAGCGATGATAAAGATGTTTGTCTCGTAGGCGATGAACCACAAGGTAAAGGATTGCAAAGAAAAATGGATGCAGCTTTTAGAGAGAAGGCAATGAAGTTTTGCATAGTTAACTCTAAGCCTATGCAAAAGTTGTTAGAAAGGTATGAACTTGCCAAGGAAACTAACGCAAAGGAAAGAGCTCAGTTTCGAAGAAATCGTTCCACTCGATTTTTGCCTCTTCTAGAAAACCTTCGACCTCTCCCACCTTTTCCAACGAGCAGATCGCTAGATGCAGCGGTTTCACAAGAAAAGGCAGCGGGTGAAGATATCTCTGAAGAAGAAGAAGAACTCGCAAAAGGATGTGATTGGGAGTATATCAAATACGGTGCACTATGGTCTCATGGACGACACTTTCGAATCGCACGAATCGATCAAAACCGGTCTACTTTTGATAGTGGAGTGATGGTGAATTTTTTGCAAAAAAGTAGAGCGAGTGCAAGAGATGATAATGCTCTAGAAGGCGAGTTAGATTATTGTGGTGTGATTCAAGACATCTTGAAACTATCTTTTAGAAAGTTTGATTACTTTGTTTTTGACGTGAAATGGTTCAAAGTAGTCACCTCTGGAAGAAACACAACAGTGAGACGAGATAAGAGCGGTTTGCTTCAAGTAAACTCCACAAGATTATGGATAGATGAAAGGGATACATTTGTACTTCCCAAACACTGTGAGCAAGTTGTTTTTATACCAGATTCAAAAGACCCGGAGTGGCTATTTGTTTTACAAGTCGCTCCATGTAGTAGACAAATTTTTGAAAATCCAGATGTAGAAGAAAGTCCATCTCTAGTGGACTCAGAGATTCATTCGATAGTTGAGGAGGAAGAGATCATTGTTCGAGAAGAAGAGGTCATTGAAGAAGAGGTCATTGTTTGAGAAGACGAAGCAATAGATGATGATCAGGAGGAAACCAGCATAGCAAGCGATTTAGAAGCCATCAATTTAGAGATAGATATTCTCAGTGCATCGGATCTTCAAGAGGATGCTAGAATAGAGGACTTTTGAATAAAAGACTTGTACGTACTAATTTTTTATTTTTATTTTTATTTTCTATATTATTTTTCTTATCACATGCTAATTATTTGAGTTCTTTTATTACAGAGCACGATGGGAGACAGTCCTCCAGTCACTCCACAGTCCATGACAGAGGAGCAGTTTTTGGAGTTCATCTCTCAGGTTCCTCCTGCGTATATGGCCGCTCCATCATAGTATTGGATTGCTCCTGGTAGCACTCCTCCCGACCTCACTCCTGGCGGCCTTACTCCTGCCGGACTCACTCCCGCTGGCCTCACTCCTATCGGTGTCACTCCCGCCGGTGTCACTCCTGCCGGTGTCACTCCTGAGGGTGGTGCTACTCCCGTAGGAGGTATGTCTCCTAGCTTTGTGACTCCACCACGACCATCTTTGTAGCCATCTCCTACTGGATCTACTAGTAGACATGTGCGTTCAACACCTCAGCGCGATACAGGGTTTGGCCCGTCTCGTAGATCGAGGTCACGCTCTGGAGCAGGAGGTTCTAGGAGTGGATCTACAGGTAGGTCTGGAGGCGGAGGAGGTGGTTGTTGTGGAGGCAGTGCAACGGACGTTGTGTCGCCCGCTTCTACTCCTAGGACGAGTACCTCAGATGTAGGTATGCTACGCAGTACACCACGCAGTACACCACGTACACCTTGGGGTGCTCATGAACATGATGACTCCAAGGTGTATAGTATCCGAGATGGAGCTCCGGTGATGGATGCGGCTAGCAAAGCAATGCGTGCACGCATACGACAGCTTTGCTCCATCTAGCTTGGACACTCCACCATGCAGAAATGGAGTGAATAGGATAAAGATCGGAAGAATTATATCACACAGACGATTTACCAGGAGTTCCGACCAGCCGATGGACAGTCGATTGTCAGTTTAGAGTGGATTCTACATACCGCACGGGAGGTCATGTCGCATCGACGATCCGAGGCTCGTGATGCATTCAGAGAAGGCTTACCAAAGCCTGTGTGGTTAGATGCTGAGGAGTGGGACATGATTCGTGATGAGCAGCAACAGACTCCTGATCGATATTGCCAGCAGCGAAATGCCGCAGCCACACGTCTAGACGCGATTGGACCGTCACATTTGGGCAGCGGTGGATATGACACGATGCGTCATGAGTTTGTAAGTACCATTTCATTTATTGAATTTATTTGTGTTAAATTTCTCATATATATTTCTCTAATCTTTTTATATTTGTTTCAGGAGCTGGCAATGGGTCGTACTCCAACAAGATCGGAGGAGTCTTATGGATATAGTCATGGGTTGACTGCACTATTGCAGGACTTGGAGGGATGCGGTGCGGTAGTTTCATGGGAGCGTTTGCGATGAGGTAATTAATTTATAAACTTGGTTTTTACTTGTTTGTAATTTTCATGTGAATTTATCTCATTCCATTAATGTTCTTTGTTGCAGGACTGTTGATATGGAATGTTCTTTGCATGTGTATGGCAGTGGAAGACCAATATTTTGTATTTGATTTCCATATGGCAATACATTGCTTTGCCACATTTTTTAAAAGCGTCATATATGACAGTGGTTTGCCACACTCTTGTACATGCTTCATTATTGAAATATATAACTTCTTTTGTACATGGTTCATTGTTCATTCTGATTATCGATCTCTTTTGTGTACAATAATACTCTGTTTCATGAAATCATATTTCGGTTGTCATTAGAGTACACATCACATGTACTTGGTTTTTTTTGGGCAGAGTGTATTGTCTCTTGTTCAGCAACATCATGGTAATGTTGCTGTAGCAAAAGACAAAACATTCTGCCCAAAAAAAATTTTGCAGGTATGGTCATCGGTATAAGCGATGGTACTCCCAGTAGTGTCATCGGAATAACCGTCGGTACACCCAGGAGGCGATGCAGCAGAAACCGGTTACCGACGCATATACCGATGTTTATACCGACAGACATACCGATGCATATACCGACGCTTTTACTCACGTCTAGACCGACGCCTATACCGACCTTTTGGTACCGACACGGAAATCGACCTTTACACCAGCGTCACGGCAAATAAAGCCGCGTTCATTTTCCTCGGTAAAAACCTCGGTATACCATTGATCTGTTGTAGTGAATATAGTTGTTTAGAGTAAGAATGATACTGAGCATGAGAAGGATCTTAAAATAGTTTTTCATTTTCTATGAGAGAATGCACTTTTTGCTAATCTTGAGAAGAGTTACTTCTTCAACATAAGCTAGAATATGTAGTACATATTATTTTAAGTGAAGGTTTGCATGTCTATCCAAAAAAGATTCAAGTTACAGTAGAATGGCCAACACCTCAATCAACCAATGATGTTCGTTCTTTTCTTGGGTTGGCTATTTTTTATAGTAAGTTTGTTCAAAATTTTTCTTATTTAATATTATCTCTTACCTTATTATTGAAAAATAAAATATGGGAACTTACCCAACAACAATCCTTTGAAAAACTCAAACATGCACTTGTTCTACAGTTACCTAATTTTTCACAACCATTTCATCTTGTTATTGATGCTGGTGATTCCCGAATAGGTGTTGTTTTAATGCAAAATGATTATCCCATTGCATTTGAGAGTAGGAAGCTTAATCCCTCATAAACGAATTATAGTACATATGATAAATAATTGTTAGTAGTTATGCATGCTTTGCAAATTTGGAAACACTATCTTATGGGATCTGAGGTATTAATCAAAATCAAGCAACACCCTATTAAGAATTTATTAAAGACATATTAAATGAGCTTCATTCATTCAAAATTTCTAGCCCATGATCCAATATCAACCTGGGAAAGCTACTGTCGTACTTGATGCTCTTAGTTGTTTTCCTTCACATGATGTTGTTTTGCATAATATTTCTGCCATCCAAATTCATTCTTTTCAAAAAATGATTTCCACTTATGCATCTAATTTGTATTTCTCATGTGCATGGCATGATGTCAATAATTGTGCATCTTTTTAATTGATGAACATTATACATTTCATCATGGTTTACTTTATTTTCAACATAGATTATGCATAACACAAAATTTTAAAGATTTTGTAATAAAAGAAATGCGTGAACCATCTTACATGGGTCATAAAGGCATATAGAGCACCACTTTTGCTTGCAAAGATTTCTTCTTTTGGCCCCACATGGAAAAAGATATTGCATAATAGGTTTCTCAATGCATTTTATTTCCGCATGTAAAACATCACCACAGTAAAGCATGTGGATTATTAATTCCCCTTCCCATTCCGAATGAGCCATGGGAACAAATCTCTATGGATTTTATCACTAGTGTTCCTATCACTTCATCACATAATAATATGGTTTGGATGATAGTTGATAGGTTTGGTAAATATGCATATTTCATTCCTTGTAGAAAAATGTTTTCTACACCTCAAGCTACAAAATTATTAATTAAATGCATTTTCCCACATCATGGATTTCCTAAAGTTATGCTATCTGATTCTGATGTTCAATTTTGCAATGATTTTTGGGTTATCTTATTGCAACGTTTTGGTTCTAAAATGGATTTTAGCTCTGCATTTCATCCCGAAAGTAATGGACATAGTGAGGCTACAAACAATACTATTCTTGATTTATTGTGGTGTTACAACACTACTAATATGCACCTTTTGAAATTGTTATAGTAAAAAGCTTCCCACTCCCATGACACTCACTCAAATTGATATTCCAATGATTGATTCTATTGCTCAGTTTCACATTTCTATACTTCACGATGTTCATGAGCACATTAGGAAACGTCAAGAACATTATGCACATAATGTCAATGTAAAACAATTAGCCCAGGGATTTAAGAAGAATGATCTTATACGGTTACGTATTATTAAAAGATGTCTGGAAAAATATTTTTCAGCATCCTAAGATTAAACTTGCAGCATGCTATTATGGACCATCTCACATTATTCAAAAAAATTAATGATAATTCCTTCATACTAGATATAAAATCTCACTGGAATATACATAACTCGTTTCATATTAGTTTACTTAAACCATTAAAAGGCACTTTACCATTCACTCCATTTCTTAATGACCCTCCATTATCTGAAGAACAATCTAAAATCTTCGTTCTTGAGAAAATAATTGATAATGATTTTACTACTACACGCACTTGTACTCAGCATCATCGATATTTAGTTAAGTATAAAAATCACTCAGCTGAAGAATAACAATATGTACATAAAACATCATTAAGACCCCATTATGATCATTTAATTTTTGCATATCATACACATACACATCAATGTAACTCCTCCATGAACATCTCCATGCATATATTTTTACATGAAACATGCTTATTTTTATTCAGTGATGGAACATGTGACTGGCCATCCATGTTTATTTTTCTTTTATCAACTAGGTCAGTTGCTTTTTCAACTGAGGGGCATGTTATGAATTATGGAATGTATTGTGTGAAGAAATTATTGGAGTGAGATTTATTAATTTATGAATGTGTTTTGATATTTTGATAGAGAAGCTGAAGCTTTGTGAGGGCGTGAAAGGCGTGAAAGGATGGACATCAATAATCGGATTTATATTTTATATAGTTTGTAAATAAACCCACGTAGAGGGTTCTATTTTTAGAAACAGTTAGTAAAAGTAGTGATTAGGATAAGGATCACTATAGACCACAATTTCTGTCAATAAATGAAAGGTTCTCCACAAAAGAGAGAAACTTTTACTTTCACGCATGCTTTTTGAAGCCGCCTCATTGTAATCGTTATTTTTGACATAATGAGAAATCCTATAAATACATGCACTCTATGGATTGTCGAAATAGAGTGTGTCACGGAGATTGCACTCAATCCTATGTTTTGTCTCGTCTCTTTGCAAATCTATTTTTCTGTGTGTTTTTAGCACCCATATCCTTTGTGTGAGCATGAATTAATATCCTGATAATAAAGACAGAGTCAAATTCTTTAGGGTTAAATGGAATTTTTGAAGATGAGTATCTAACAATCTAGGTGGATGTCAAGCCTCCTCCATGTTATACTACAATTTGTAGTCCAAATTTATTAGAAAAGGAAAAAGGAGCCTCCAAGTGAAATTCTTAAGGCTAGGAGAGCCCATACATGACAAGCAAAGGGGAAAGAAGAGCCAAGTGCAAGAGGAGCATAGGGGCAACATAGAATAATGGAAGCTACTAAAGAATAAGGATATGGATCAACTTCTCATGGAAGAGAATCCCCTAGGTTGGCTGTAAAATAGAACATGGGATACCAAAATCAAAGATCCTTATGCACATTCTAGACAACTAGTCTTGTGCTCAACTACCATAAGCTTATAGTTGCACTTTCATTTTGAGGGTAAATTTGGGGTTTGTCCATTATGCATGTAGTAGATCAAGCTTTCTTAGCTAGTCAAAAGGGCAAAGGTAAACATAGCTCATCTACTAGTAAGCAAAAATATGCTAATTCTGCACAATCGAAAAAGGAAGACAAAGATGAGAAGAAATAAAAAAGCAAAAATTGTTTTGCAAATACTATAAAACAAATGATCATGTCATAAAGAGTTATCAAAAACTAGCTGCAAAAGAGGGAAAGAAAAAAAGAGGCCAGAATGGTTGTTGTAGAGGCCTCTTCACCCAAAACAGAGTCTGCTAATCTTGTGCAGAATGAAGAATGGGCGTTTACTACTGTTTGCAATTATGACCCATATTATCAAGAACAATGTATATCTATAGTAGACTCAAATGCTTGGTACTTTGGTAGTGGGGCAACCAAACATATTACCTCACAATGTAGTTTCTTCATTATACTTGAGCCTGCCCCTATAGGAAATACTATCACACAGGCCAACAATTCCTCTTATCAAGTCATGGGAGTTGGTCAGATCATTCTGACTATTGTTGATGGTCCATTGTCAGATGCTTTGTTTGTGCTAGGGATCAAGAAAAATCTATTGTCGGTTTTAGCATTACCCAAGATTGTCTTGTTTGCTAAATTTATTGATGATAGATGTACAATTCATGATCTATGAAATGGCGATGTTATTATTGCTTTTGGCAATTTCTATCATGGACTATGCGAAATCTATCAATGATTCAACATGTGTAGTTCAAGATTCTCATGCTATCTTAGATGCAAAGCTTTGGCATGCACGCTTTGATCATCTAAATTTTGTTGTTTGCTATGCCTATAGACATTTAAAATTGTGTCCTCTATGCACAAAATTGAGGCACATGTAAATATGTTTGTGAAAGCTATATTTTGGGCAAAATGTAGTGTTCCTCTTGTTGAAATGACAAAGGACTAGTCCTACTCTATTCACATACACACATCTAACAAGCTATGGAGGAAGGAACAAAAGATAACATTTTTTTCCTCCTAGGGAAGAGAATTTCCAATTGTAAGAAGCTTCCACACCTTTTAGGCATCATAGAGTGTTTTTCCTGAAGAACAACAAGCTTAAATCCAAGCGGGCATCGCATAAGGGGGATGAGAGAGTTATCAACTTCCTTTGTAAAACCCTTTAACTTTATGTGTTCTTCTCCTGCTTTGTGAGATTCGGAAAGTCCCACGGTGCTAGACCCATTCACTTCTAGAGTTGTTTGTTTTATTTTTATTAAAATTGAGAAGAATAGGCTATTGTCGAACTTCTTTTATATATAAAAAAAAGAAACCATTGCAGCGTTGGGTGAAAAAGTTTCACTGAAATCGAGTGAGCGAGTACCCGTGTGGCCGCCTGATCTCTTTCTGCGAGGCTCAAAGTAACTCAGTTTTCTTTTCCGTTTTTTTACCATAGTTTCAAACTCGTACCATTGTCCATGTGGATCAAATTCTTCGGTTCGAGATAATCTTTGTTTTGGTAACCGAGGCGTTTCTAAGCTTTCGGAATGGCCGTCGCCCGTTGTATGCAGCTTCAGTGTCACTCTTCGTGCCCGGGATCGCAACAAAATCATTCAGCGTTGCAAAGCTCGCATGATATTAGTGTGAGCTTCTCTTTCTCTCCCTCTCTGGATGCATCTCTCTCTCTCCGTCTCGCTCTCTCTCTCTCTGCAAGTAACTTCGACTGTCTGCCTCTCTCTGTGTCTGTGAAAGATTAACTTGCTCTGTGTGTTGTTTTATCTGTTTCTCTTTCAGCTCGAGAAAAACAATTGGTGGATGTTCGTGTAAAGCACATTCCTTCATTGATATGTCATCAAACCCAACGGAGTTAGGCCAGAGCATAAGTAACTCGTTAAAAGAAGGTCGGGGAATGATAATTTTGTTTTTTTAGAGGTTATCGGTTACGGATGAGATTATTGTAACTTGTAAGCTTTCGAATTGCCGGTCTGTGGTATGGCAAGTGTGTCTGCATTCTCTCTCTCTCTCTCTGCTGAGATCGCAGTGAACCGGTGCAGAGGTAGAGTGTTTGCTCAATCTCGCATAAGAAAATTCCTCTCTGTTGTTTTCTCTCTTTCTGCTTCAGCTCGAGGAAGAAAAGGTCCGTGAAATTCTTCTGTTCTAGATAATTTCTCTCTTTTGGAGGTTATTATTTAGTATGAGGGGATTCCTACCCTTTCGGAGTACCTCTCCGTGAGGTTGGACGATTTGTTCTTTTAAGCGAGCCTGAATCACGATCCTACGACCTGCTCTCGTCACAACTGAAATTTTGTTGAAAGAACGATCACACTCATCTTGGGACTTCTTTATCCTGCAAAATATAAACTCTGGATCTTCAATCCAGAGCAAGTAATCGAAGAATTTAGACTCTGAATCTTCAATCCAGAGAAAGGAGGGAATTACCATTCACGTCGAGCTGATAGAAGTAGTTGGAACTGCTGATCTTCGCCCAGGGCAAGACTTCATTCAATGCAAGACTCTAAGTATTTGTGCTCAAACGTCTGTCTGCATTCTCTCTGGTTATTTCTCGAGTGGTTTCATGCTTGGGATGTAATCAGTGAAACAATGAACAATGCCAAGTAACTTCCTCTGACCGTTCTTTTGTCTCTTTCTCTTTCAGCTCAAGAAAAAAGGGAATGATATTTGTAGAACATATTCCACTATTCAGAACAATTAAGATCTAACGGAATCAGAGCAGAGCACAAGTAATTCGCAAAAAGGTGTGTGATATTCTACGCTTCGACATAATTGTTTTCGGTACTTCTTGATGACGAGTGAGGCCATTCCAAGTCTTTGGAGTAATCGGCTGTGATGTCGCTGTGTGTTTCCATGCATTACAGCATGTCATTCCTCTTTCTCGAATCTCTATCCCTCTCTGAATGTAACTTAATTTGACCGTTGTTTTGTGCCTTTTTCTTTCAGCTCAAAAGAAATGGATGGATCTTCATACAGAGCAGATCCAATCACTCAGAACTCGTCAGGTCGAACGGAATCAGACCAGACCACAAGTAAGTTACTAACTTGCAAAAAGGTCCGTGAAATTCTTCCCTTCAGCCTTCCAGATAATATTTTTGGAATTTAAGAGTGAGTCAATTCTACGCTTTCAGAGAAGTCGATGTGTCTCTGTATTCTCGTTTCACATAAGGGCAATACAACATCTATGAAAAACGCCTTCGCCTATCTGAATAGGAAAGGAACTATCGAACTGGTTAAAAATGGATTCATGTCCAATAATTTTATCCCACACATTTTCCTCCAAGGTTTGCGCAAGGCGAACAGGAGCGTGCCTGAACAGAACTGGAGAATAAGCTCCATGTCGAGTTAGGTTTGAAGCTCTAAGACCTCCGCAGAGTGTGAAGACGATTGTCGATTCACCACGGATATTTGTCGATTCACCAGGGATATCAGTGCAATATATGAAACAAGCCTTTATCTCACTCGCTCTCGTCCATTTGTGCTTAAGATGGGAATGAACAAGTTTAGCCCGTAGATCGTAGAATGCGCACAGGGTCCAACGTAAGTAGCTTTCTTTGGCTTTATTATATTGTTCTGTTTCAAGTTTCAACTTGAGAAAAAAATGGATAGATGTTCCTGCAGAGTACATTCCATCACCCGAAACCCTTCAGATCAAATGATATTGTAATTAGACCGACTGTAAGCGACTCAGAACTTGCAAGGTCTCTGAAATTCCATCATCCGAAACCCTTCAGATGAGATGATATTATAATTAGACCGACCGTAAATGATTCACAACTTGCAAGGTCTGTAAGTGATTCACATTCTTTGGTACAACTACAAGATAATTTCTTTCTTTTGCAAATTATTCGTTGTTTACGAGGCAATGATAAGCTTTCGGAGTAGCTCTCTCTTGCGTACAACCAATGTCTTCTCTGTCTGTCTCTCTCATTCATCTAGAATCAGCCAATCATTTGCTAATTGGTTCTTAATCACGGCTCACACTATAGTGGCGGAGGAGAAAGAGGTGATTTCTTTACCAATCATGAGTCAACACTATTGGTGTTCAAGGTTTGTGGAAGCACATGAGCAATAGAAGGAATTAGAAGACGCTTGAAATACAACACAATACAGAATGTATTATCGAGTCAATGTGCAAACATAAGTAAATTGTTAGGGTTAAGGCATATATACAAGCCGAAGAAAAAACCTCATAAAGAGGGAAAAAATAGCTCTCGTGATTCTAAGTGTGTTCACACACATCACTACCTAAATATATCAACAAATTCCCCTTGAGAGTGATGTAGTGAAGAAGGATCTGGCACTCATGTGCAAGGAAGTGCTAAGCTATGTGGAAAAAGATCAATCTACAAAAGGAAGTAAGCCCAAAGCTTTACGAAAAGCTTCAAATTTCTCCCTAGGTAGAGTCCTTGTGAAAACTCTCCAACAGAGAACTTGTCCTTGACATAATGATATTGCACCTCAATGTGCTTGTGTAAGACAAAGACTTGAATGGTATGTGTGCCTCTCCTCCCATGATCCATCCATATATACCCTCGTACTCTAAAAATAGCAATGTTCTAGAATAATCTAGTGTGAACATGTGGCCATCATGCAACACTTATCCCCATTACTACTAAGTACCTTAGGGTATCCCCCGAGCTTGATACCATGGCTAGCTAGCCCTTGTCCCTCACACACATGAAATCATCCCTATGGACCAATGTCATGATCCCTGTGGATCAATGTCTGACACTCTCCCCCCCTTCTAAAGATCATTGTCCTCAATGATCAATGAGGAAAAGTACTTGCAAACCAGAGCTTCTGATTCCTAGGTAGAGTCAATGAATGATAATCCTCATTAGGCTACTAGATACTCCTAGATGACACAATTCCTCAATTGCTTCTATCTCCAATCCATGGTTGTTCCATACGGGAATCATATGTCCATACCATACAAGTATGGAAGTATGGAACGAGTATGGTTCCCAACCCTCAATCGCTTCATATGTGACCAAAATTTAGAACAAAGAAATCTGAAAGAGAATCAGAGCACAACAATTCAAGACATTGTCCAAAATCATAGGAGTTATGTATATAGTCTACATATGCTTCAACATTCAGCATGCTTTTTTATGAGCATATTTATGCTATATCATATACGATATACCTGCATACTAGCACATGTCAATAATTGTATATGCGTCAACATACATGGTTATCATTTACGTACGTGCATATATCATGTAACATGTATGATATCGCATATAGTACATGTGATATATCATATATCATCTATATATAGGCTACAAGCTACAAGTGCATAGCCATGTTCCAAACTCCATACACTCTATAGGTCCATTATGCATCAGAACAGATGCTTCGACATGTACATAATTAAATGAACAGATGTATATAGTCCACATGTACTCTGTACATAAGCATATTATCTAGAGGTACATAAACATGTGCTACATCAACCTACGTACAATCTATAGATATATGTGCTACGTAAATGTGCAACTACAAGATTGGATGTGCAATTGAAAATTGTTAATTTATTATTACATGCTGTAGTTTGTCATCATTCATGAATATAATCTACAGCCAAAGAACAAGAGCATGCACCCCTTTGAATTGCATGTGTTGGGACCTAGTCATTATCACATCAAGGCTCAGAATGTCTATGTGTTCAAAGAAACTTAAAAAAAAGGGACAAAGTCTGAATCATTTTCCTAGCCAAACGTTTGAAACCTTATAATCCACATATGCCAAACAAACCATACACATCCGATAACAACACTGCTCCAATCTAGTATCTTGTCTCGAGAATGATATGTTCTTCTCAATTTCCATTTGACTATTCCATTCTCCTGTGAGAAATTGGAATACAAAATGGACTTGTTCACTCTGCTAGGGGAAGAAATAGCTAGAGTTGTCTCGTCTCCTATAATAGAGTCATCACTGATGGCTCTAATAATCTGGAACATATGTGGATCTTCCACTTGTGCTTCCATTATCTCTTGAAGCAATGAGCTTTTTAGAACTATAAAGCTCATTTGATACATTATCCATGATAATGCATCAACAACTATATTTTCTTTGCCTCTTCTATATAGGATTTCCATGTGAAACTCCTGCATGAGCTCAACCCAATGAGCCTATCCACCTTGAAGAGCTGGCTGACTACAAAAATACTTAAGTGTATGGTGATCTCTGTATACCTTAAAGTCTGCACCATAAAGATAGTGTCTCCAAACTTGAAGTGCATGCACCACTGCACACAACTCCAGCTCATGCACTCGCCAATTTCATTGTGCATTGGTCAATTTCATACTTTCAAAAGCTATTGGCATTCCATCTTGGCTCAAAACTGCCCCTATGGCTAGCTACAAGCATCGATCTCTAACTCAAAGGGTTTTTATGGATCTACTACTTTGAGTATAGGAGCCTCTGAAACAGCTTGTTTCAAAGTATCAAAACTATCTTGCTTCTCTTTCTTCCATACAAATGGAACTTTGCCTTGAAGCAAATTCATCATAGGCGTTGCTACCGAGGAATATGAAGAAATGGATTTTTGATAAAAATAGGAATGTCCTAGAAATGATCATAACTACCCCTCATCATGCAAAATAGGCCAAGATAATAGAATCAAGAACTTCTTGGGATCCATCTGAACCCCATCAGTTGATACCACATTGTAGTACCCCTAGGCATGCAGGAGGACCGAAGAAGATAGAAGAGAAAGTCAAGCAATGGAAAGGCAATTGTTTGTAACTTGTAGGCCTGTGATACCTCTTTAGATAAGTAACGGTTGCCGAGATTGGGAGAAAATCTCTCAGGTGCCTTGGGCTACAGCTTCAGGGAGTGCTCTGTTCCATTATAACTGTCAAATTTGAGTTCTGGGCAATTGTTGCTTTCACTTTCAGTGCCACCTCGGTTAAATTGTTTTACTACTCTCTTTTCCTCTCTCTTTCGGCCTTTCTTTCTCTCTCGTCCTCCCTTTTCCTCTCTCTCACGGCCTACCCCCTCCTCTTCTCCCTGTCTCTCTCGCTCTCTCTCTCTCTCGCTCTCTTTACCTCTCTCTCGGTCTCGCACTCTCTCCTCGCTGTCTTTCTCTCTCTCTTCCTCTCTCTCTTTTCTCCTCTCACACTCTTCCCCCCCTCTCTCTCTCTCTCTTTCTCTCTCTTTCTCTCTCTTTCTCTCTCTTTCTCTCTCTCCCCCTCTCTTCCCCCACTCTCTCTCTCTTTCCTCCTCTCTTGATCCCTCTCCCTCTCTCCCTTTTTCTTTCTCTCTCTCTCTCTCCCTACGTGTGACCCCCCCCTTCTTTCTCTCTCTCTCTCTCTCTCTCTCTCTCTCTCTCTCTCTCTCTCTCTCTCTCTCTCTCTCTCTCTCTCTCTCTCTCTCTCTCTCTCTCTCTCTCTCTCTCCTCCCCCGCCATCCCCGCTGACCCTCCCCGCGTTCCCCATTGACTCCCCCGCCACCCTCCGCCGAGTTCCCCTCCCCCTCCCCCGCCTAGTTCCCCGCAGCCCCCCGCCCAACTCCCCTCCACTTCCCCCGCCAAGTTCCCCTCCCCCTCCCCCCGCTTAGTTCCCCGCAGCCCCCCGCCCAACTCCCCTCCACCTCCCCCGCTCAATCCCTCCACCTCCCCCGCCGAGTTCCCCTCCCCCTCTGCAAGAGAACAAGGATTACGACCACCACATGCTTGAGAGATGACTCTCCTCCCAACCAAATGCCTCTATATATAGCTCTCTCCAGGGGACTGCCTTCTTGGGCAGGTGGATACTAACCATCCAAGTGTCAGCCATGTAACTACATGTGCGCCAAGTGTCCCAGTTAACTCGAGTTAACTGAAGTGGATGCTTCTAGAAGGCTCTAGAGCTCTTTGGGCAAAACACTCTCCCCATGTACCCCATGGGGGTTGAACCCAAGACCTCCTCCTTCACAACCTTGAGACTTAACCACTAAACTAAGTGGATCACTTGTTCACAAGAGCACAAGACCTCCTAGTAAGTCTAAACTCGAGATCTTTGGTCATACACACGGATGACCAAACGGTGTCCGATTTCAGATCTGTCTGAACCGGCCAGACCCTTGGATCATAGACTTACTTTATTACATTCTTCCCCCCTTGGAAAAGATTTTCGTCCTCGAAATTAGAGCTATATACATACTGTAGGCAACCCCCGAGCCTCATGTTCTAAAACTGGAAGAACATGGTCATGTTCTAGAACTGGAAGAACATGTCTCATCTCTGTGGTGGCATCCTTGCCCAAATGATTCAAAACACTATCTCGCTTTGCACTTTGAGAATCTGATCAAAGCACAAAGTAGTGAATGAATAATGAGGGTGGATCTAAATACATCCCTAGCCAGTTCACAATTTCTGGATGTGCGATCTAGGCACAAACATGTGAACTAGGTGGATTCAAATTACTAGTCCATTTCTAGGTGTAACTGGTGCATGGGCTTAGTAATGAAGGTGGGATTCTTATCCCTCGCAAGACTTTGAGAATTCTTGATTCACTTGAATTTGTTTTGGAGAACTTGAAGTTTGGTTGTCCCATACATCTAACTTTAGATGTCTGTACAATGGTTTACTTTTATCTAACAGTTACTTGATTTTTTCACCCGACTAGAGGACTACTTTGTCCTTATGAGTTTAAAAATCCTTTGTAAACTGTAGGAGAAAGTTTACCATTTCTTTGAGTCAACCATACTATAACTTGACCAATACAACTTCAAAATGAAAATTGTCCAACTTAAGACACTTTTCTCAAAGATTTTAACTGAAAGTTCTTGGGAATTGTCAATCTGATGAGCAATTCCTAACTTCCCTATTCTAGAGTATACTGGACTCCAGGAAATCATTTATGCTATAACTTGAAGCAAACTCAAATGAATAAGTCCACTTAGACTTATCATCTTTTGAAGATTGAAAAGGTTCTTGTACATAACATCTATCTAGGATGTTCAAGTTAGTTATTTTATTCTAACCGGCTAACCCTGGTCTTTTGCAAAAGGAATCAGATACTATATCTGAGTCAATTTCAAAAGATTTGGAAAGCGGAAAGAAAGAAATAACTAAGACTCTGTACAACCAATTCAAACTTCTAATATACATAAACTTGCTATGAGTCAAAGTCTAGTTGACTCAGGACTTTAACTTTTCAAAGATCTATTTCAACAAGATATTGAAGCATTGTTTTTATCTTTAAGAGAAATAAGCTAGTTTCTCAAAAAGATTCAAAGCAAATCAAAAACATCATCCAACCACAAGATACTAGTGTGGTAACCAACATCAGTGTTCGACCCACTGAGGTTCTGTCGATGAGTTTCGTATTCAAATAATGCTTCACTTGAGACTAAGTTCAGGTCACATTTAGTCTTTTTGACTCCTAATCGTGAATGCAATTCTTGTGCATTTCTTTGAGTCGAAAGAGTGAATTTATCAAGTTACACTAGGAACTTGATGCTTGACTTAGTCAATTAAATCTTTAGTTGAAAAGATCAACTCAAAATCAAAGTCCAACTTCTTTCAGAAATTTATCAAATATTTTTGATCAATAATACTTATGCTTGAAGTGTTCTAAGAAGATCTTGGACGTTCCTTACTTCATATCTTCAATTTCCTTGATCTTGAAGTCATCTTGAAGTATCGTAAGATACTACTTTCATCCTTTACGAATTAAACTTTTCTTGAAGTCTTAATTCCCTTGAGGATGAAACCTAACTTCAAAATCCAAACTAGGACTAAAAGATAATTATCATCCCACGGTCCGATGTCCCATACCATCTTTCCTATATCAATCTGAGTATAAAATCTGGTGTCCCATACCACCCTATTTTATATTCACATTAATGTGTGGGTGATTCTTATCTTAAAGTCTAAACATCTCTTGATAGAGTACCTTATCTCTTCAATTCTTTTACAAGAATTTAGAAGTTCCAGGTATTACCTCTAACTAGATTTTCTAGGTTTTGATTCCTTCACATGATCGTCTCACAATCATGTGCTTTACCTTGGGAACTTGAAAACCTCTTAACAGAATATCAATTCTTCTTTACTAGGGTTTTCAAATGAAAACCAATCAAAATTCCAAGTACTTGAATTTTCTTGAATTCAAGTTCAATTGGTTTACCCTTGACCAATTTTGTAGCGACAAGAGCTTTTGACTTCTTGTCTTTAGATTCCTTTCTTTACTAATGCTTTAGGTACCTATCCCGGGGACTTTATTTAGGAATCTCTTTACTGCTTAAGTCTTAAGCATCCGCTCATGCTTTCTGGATTTGTACCAAAATCCCTTTAAGGATAGGTAAACACTTATGTTTTACCTTCCACAGACTTAATTACCATTTTCACGGTTGCAGACTACATTCTTGGAATTTCTTTACTCTGTTCAGACTTACTCTTTTTCACAGTTTTCCATCGAATAAATGGAACTTGAGTGAATCATTCATAAAGAAAATTTTTATTGCCAATACTTGGGCAATCTACAGGGTAGTTCCAATCGCATGTTCTTGGACAATCATGGCCAAGCTTGATCAAGTCTTGTTGATCATGCGATAATTAATAAAGACTTTATCTTTATCTTTTAAGATCTCTTAAACTATCTTTAAGCTTCTTTGCTTACCTGCAGGATTTTTAGAGATCTTTTCCTTACTCAAGTCCAAGCATACACTAATGCCTCTTAGATTCCAAAGCTAAGAATTTTTGATATACCTTTGGGTTATATCACTATTTGGACTTAATTAACCAATACTGATGGTTTGGGAATTGCTAAGGAACTACTTACAAACTAAAGAGTATGAAGAATTTCATTCTCAATACTTGAAAGAATGCCATTCTTCAAAGACTTGAGATTCCTTTTAGGGAATCAAATATCTTGAACAAATGATTCATCTTGGAATCTTTTGCAATGTTGGAAGGATATTTGAAAGAATATCCAGAAGGTTTACTCACTGATTCAACTGTATTCATTTCTTGAGTATCAAACTAGAGACTAAATATCACCTTTTGGATATGGTTTCCCATGCCACTATGAAAGTTTAAGTTGAACTTTCATTTATGTGATATCGACTTCTATTCTTGAGTTTGATACAAAACTCATTATTATTGGTCAATCTTCAGATGTTACTAGAGTCCTTTAAACATATTTCACCATACAAAATTATGTTTAAAGTCCAAGCATCTATTGATGATTGATCCAATAGTAATGCAACTATGAACACTTTGAACTTTATAACTTGTTTAGGAGAAGTTCATGGATTTAAGATCCATATCTTGGAACTTTTCTATTCCTAAATGAAAAATTCACACTTGCTTCAAGTCTTTAGGAACTTGTATGATTTCCTAAAGATTGCTTAGCTAGTTGCATCATTTACCAGAGATGCAACTATAGAACCTAACATCCTTTTATTGACGTCAAGGATCAATTGATGTTGAGGTTTAACCTTTGATTTCCATCACCCCTTGGGATGAAATCAAATGAAAATTTATAAAATCTTGGTACCTTTATATCTTGGCAAAACATTTATATCCTAAAGGGGTTTTGCTTTCATCATTCCTTGGACCTATCATATAATATGAATTTATGAGTATTTTGGGAAGAGCTCATGAATCAATTAAGATCCTCCACTTGGAACATCTACCTTCCCAAAAATAAATTCATCTTAAACATGGTAGGAGAATGATCTCACATGAAATAGAAGACTTGACTATTTCATATCTTAATTCCAAAAAGTCACTTACCGAGGTTTCATCATGAGATACAAATCTTGAAACCACAAAGAAACTTTTGAAATCTTCTAAATAGAAGAGTGCTTATGGAACTTTGGAAATATATTTGATGTTCTCATCCAACCTTGGGATGCTTGAGAAGTTACATAAAATATATAACTAATCAGCTAAAGCTTATCCGCATGACTTTCTAAGTACATATGGGACTTAGAGTCATCATACATCACAAAAGAGTTTGCAAGTAATTAATTTTTCTTGGTTATCAAGAAAATTTATTACTTCACTTTCTCCTAGTGCTTACTTATACCTAGCAAGACATCTATCATACTTAATTGTCATTAAGTATTTGTCTTTGATAGCTGAGTATAGACTTGGGAAGAAATCGACTAATTACTTGAGTGGCAAACTAGAACTAGTATGTCTTTGCAACTAACTTGTCCTTGGTCTTCCCTAATGTCAAACTGCGAGCTTTATAAAGTAAGCTAAATACTAAGAGAGTACATTCTTATATCTACTTGCAAACAACATTCCATTCTATCATGCAAATGCATGTATCTACATGCAAAAGCATATGCTCACATGCGTATGCATGCATGTTCTTTGCATGTCCAAAAAATAATACAACAATCATGCATAAGCTTGATGCATGATTTTTTCCTTGTACTAAGAATGTATATCATGCAATCCTGATGCATGTATATCCTTTCCTTTGTCCTAATGCACTATGATATAAAAACATACCCTTGAGGTGCAATAGAAAACTTAACTCAATGGAAAGGAAATATGTATTTAAACTACCAAAATACATTCTTTGATGCACAAGGATCTTTTGAAATCAAGTCTTTCCTTAATGCAAACTAATGCTTGGAATGGATTAATTCATTATTCTAATCTAGACTTAATCAATTGAAATCTTGGCTATTTCAATGTGCATCTAGGATTAAGTGTAGAATAATGAAAACAAGATAAATCAAGCATTAAGGCCAAGCAAAAACTGGAAAATACTTAGCTTTGATCAAAGCTTCGTCCATCCCTTGTTCCTTTGGAAGAGCTATTCTCTAAAGACTTTGGTCCGAATTCAAAGTTGATTTAAATTTGATCACCAAAGGCCCCTGGATCTTTACTCCATAGCTCCACTTCCTATCTTCTCCAAAGACTTGAGTGATCTTCAGCTAGTCGACATATAGGTTGTGAGTTCGAGCCCCGCAGCAGCAAACATTTTTGAACTCGTTCATTATGAAATCCCACAGAGCTGGTACCGATCCAAATTCTGAGACACAAACAAGAATTTGCTCTGTGGTTAAGAGAGCTTCTTCTCACGGGGAGGTACAGAGATCGAATCCGCCGATCACACAGCAGATTTGTTCTTTCTTGTCTCTTCTTTTGCTCCTTATTGAAGTTGTATTTAGCACAAATTGACTTCCACGCGGATCCAAGGTCACGATCGCCTGTGTACTTCGCGGATAGGCGACTCCGCTTCAAACCAGACGTTCTGTGTTCAAATCTCCCGCGGGCTGACGGTAGAGAGAATCGTTCACCTTTTGATCTCCGAATTAGGATCTTCTTCAGCGCGGGCTGTGGTCAATAATAGCTGCTACATATATACTTCACGTGGACGATGTGCTGCTGTGGATAGAGCAAAGCGCTCCCAACAGAGGGGCGGGGGTTCGAATCCGGCCGGCAGCACACAGAGATGATAATCTTTTGCTCATCTCCTCCTTGAGCTATAGCCAGCGCCGCCATGAGTAAAATTAGCTACTCTCGGAGCGACTTCGCGAACGCCTGCTAGGCCGTATGGATAGAGCATTGTCCTCTGAACGGGGTGACGAGGGTTCGAATCCTATCGCCCACAGCAGAGATGTCCCAAACCTTTTGCTATGCTTTTCCTAAGCTAAGGCAGCACACAACCAATTCTGCACTCTTCTCAAGGCGGCCGCGAGCAACCTTCTTCGTCCTAGAAGATCTTATGCACACGCAAGATGGAAAGAGCAAATTGATGAAGGTGAGAGCTATGGAGATGGCTCTGATACCAATGCAAGAGAACAAGGATTACGACCACCACATGCTTGAGAGATGACTCTCCTCCCAACCAAATGCCTCTATATATAGCTCTCTCCAGGGGACTGCCTTCTTGGGCAGGTGGATACTAACCATCCAAGTGTCAGCCATGTAACTACATGTGCGCCAAGTGTCCCAGTTAACTCGAGTTAACTCAAGTGGATGCTTCTAGAAGGCTCTAGAGCTCTTTGGGCAAAACACTCTCCCCATGTACCCCATGGGGGTTGAACCCAAGACCTCCTCCTTCACAACCTTAAGACTTAACCACTAAGCTAAGTGGATCACTTGTTCACAAGAGCACAAGACCTCCTAGTAAGTCTAAACTCGAGATCTTTGGTCATACACACGGATGACCAAACGGTGTCCGATTTCAGATCTGTCTGAACCGGCCAGACCCTTGGATCATAGACTTACTTTATTACACCCTCCCCCCGCTTAGTTCCCCGCAGCCCCCCCGCCGAGTTCCCCTCCCCCTCCCCCGCTTAGTTCCCCGCAGCCCCCCCACCGAGTTCCCCTCCCCCTCCCCCGCTTAGTTCCCAGCAGCCCCCCCGCCCAACTCCCCTCCACCTCCCCCGCTGAGTCCCTCCACCTCCCCCGCCAAGTTCCCCTCCCCCTCCCCCCGCTTAGTTCCCCGCAGCCCCCCGCCCAACTCCCCTCCACCTCCCCCACCGAGTTCCCCTCCCCCTCCCCCCGCTTAGTTCCCCGCAGCCTCCCCCCGCCCAACTCCCCTCCACCTCCCCCGTTCAGTCCCTCCACCTCCCCCGCCGAGTTCCCCTCCCCCTCCCCCGCTTAGTCCCCCGCGGCCCACCCCTCACACCTCCCCCTCAGCCCCGCAAGCCCTCCTCACTCCTCCCCGCGACCCTCCCCGCCCCCTCACCCACACACACCCACACACACACACACATACACACACTCCCACACATACACACCCACATCCGCACTTACATACACACTCACACACATACTCACATGCACACACACCTGCACATACATACCCATGCATACGCACACTCCCACACACACACGTGCACCCCCATGCATACGCACACTCGCGCACATACACGCACCAACGCACACACACACATCCCCATACACATACACACATACACCAGCACATATTCACACACACCCACACACACGCACTCTCACACACACACACACATGCACACATGCGCACCCTCACTCATATATGCACACATATGCACAATCACATATACACACATCTATACCTATACACCTACACCCACACATACATACACAACCACACACACACACATGCAACACACCCACACAATCACATGTTCCCCCACATACACACACACCTACACATTCACTCACGCACCCACACACACAAATTCATGCTTTGATCATATGCGGTATGGCAATCTCCTCCACTTCCAATGATAAACCTTGAGCTCAGAAACATCTCACTAATGGAGGACATAAAGAAACTGGAGGACATAAAGAAGCTGAAGCTGATTACTGCAATCAACACTCCTTCTCGACCTGCTGGGCGCGTTGATTTAAAGGCATCTGACAACTGGTACATCATCAGAATAGAGCATGGGGTAAAAGGTGTTATAGTGGGTGGGACAAAAGGGGCAGTTGGTGGGCTGGTTGAACACATCATGCTTAGTAGTCATACTATCAACCACTTAGGAGAAATGGTCAAGGTCATTTGGTAAGGCTGGAAGCAATCCAACTGGTGAGGCTATGCATGCTACAGGCACTTCATTGAATTGCCTGAGATTAAATCAGTGAGGAAGCAAAATTACACAAAATGAGAATCTCGGATGGCAGGTGAAAAGGTAAAAGGTAATTATTAAAAGTGGAGTTGCCCCCAACCATTCACGGCGACTACCTATTTTTGTAGATCCAATTCAAATCAAGGGAATAATTGACCTACCCCTTCAATTTTGGGTAATCCACCGGCGCGTGATCAGTGGACGTGAAGCAAGGCCCTCTTGACCTATTGAGGCCTATAAAAACAATGGATTTGTGCTCATTTGGGGTACATTTTTGGAGTTACATTGACGCGTGTATACGTGCAGAAGTTCTCTCTTGCACTTGGTGGTTTCAAGCCTATTGTAGGAGCTACTCTGTAGAGTGGATACAGAGGGTAGGCTTCTCAGTGGAGGGCTATGAGCACTATAGTGTAAGAGAGTGCCTTGGATTTTTTTTTTTCTTTTTTGTGAGTCAGTATTGGTGTTAAGCTCTATTCTCTTGAGCAATCCCTTCACCATTTGTATTGATCCGTGTTTATCTGCATAGAGTGCCACGAAGCTCTGAGCATTAGTTTTTGAGCATTTCCTTGACAAATCTTGTAATCATCTGAATCGAATCAAGAAGTGTATGGTCTTTCTTGGTCAATGGTTGTTCATATTTTCTGAAGTATGTACCACTCTGTGCAATCCTTGTTATCTACCTGCTCATAGAAATGTTAAAGGGTATACTTCCCTAAAGAGAACCCCCCTTGAGTAGGCGACGTACTGGATGTGTTAATCTTTAATCTCTACTTTTGTTAAAAGTGGATACCCCAGTACCTCCTCTACACACATGCCCTATATACTCTATCCTCAGAAGAAACAATTGAGTCATCTCTAGATTCACATATAGCGGATTTTCTTTTAACACATTCAATACTAATCTCAGAGGATTTTCATACTCATGTACATTCTTACTATACCCTAATAAATAATCAAAAAAATCAACAACACATTTACCAATGAAGGGTCATATAATGTCATTCATTAACATCATAGATGTAGTTGGTTTTGATACTCTGAAACAGCTTGTTTTAGAGTATCAAAACTATCTTGCTTCTTTTGCGTCTATACAAATGAAAGTTTTCCTTGAAGCAAGTTCATCATAGGCACTGCGACCGATGAATATGAAGAAATGAGTTTCTGATAGAAACAAGAATGTCCTAGAAATGATCATAACTGCCCCATATCATGAGGAGTAGGCCAAGATAATAGAATCAAGACCTTGGGATCCATCTGAACCCCATTACTCGATACCACACACCCTAGATACTCTATCCTCAGAAGAAACAATTCAATCATCTCTAGATTCATATATAGATGATTTTCTTTTAACACATTCAATATTAATCTCAGAGGATTTTCATGTTCATGTACATTCTTACTATACACTAATAAATCATAAAGAAAAATGAACAATACATTTACCAATGAATGGTTGTATAATATCATTCATTAACATCATAAATGTAGCTAGTGCATTAGTCAAACCAAATGGCATGACCAAATAGTCATAATAACCAAAACGGGTTCTGAAAGCTATCTTATGTACATCATGATCTCTTACTCTCTTACTCTAATCTGATGCTAGCCACTTTTTAAATCTATTTCACTAAATATAATGGCTCCACGTAGAGCATCTAAAAGATCATCAATCCTGGGCATGGAAGATTTGTGTCTGATAGTAATCTTATTGAGTGCTTAGTAATCGACGCATGTCCTACGAGATCCATCTTTCTTCTTCACTAGAAGAATTGTGCTGCGAAGGATGAATAACTAGGTCTAATTAGCCCTTTCTGTACATACTTGTCCATGACCTTATAGACTTCATTTTCCTCTTGCAAACTCATTCGAAATGGTGGCTAAGCAATCGTAGTCACGCATGCTGTGAATTCGATTCTCTGTTCTATGCTCTTGTAAGGAGGTAAACTAGAAGGTAATTCTTTCAAGAACAACTCTTGAAGTTATGCTCTCGCTTTCATTGAAAGTGCTAAAGCATTCCAACTAGAGTCTTCATGTCTACATGAATACATAATACAAGATAAATGCATGAAATAAAGAAAATAAATGTACTTATAGTCAATCTTAAGCAACATGGTAGTATTTACTAATTGTGTCTCTTGGAGATCTGGTTCTCCACGGATTAGTAGTTGCCTCCCCTCATGCTCAAACTGATAAACATGCGAAGCAAATTCAATGACTGGTATCTTCCTCGCATCATGCATGCCACTTCTTACTAAGGACTACATCGAAACGTGCTAGTCTCACTATCTCAAAATCAAATCTATCCTCATAGGTTGGATTTAAATAGGTAGATCAAGAACTCATCGATGTGTTCAATAGTCCTAGCACTAGTCGAACCATGATATCTAGGCGGCTTAAAATCCTTAAGCTGCCTTTTGGCCTCTCTAACTAGGATGCTATCTTAAGGAACTTGTAGAATTTGATGCTCATCTAGAGCATGTACATCTATCGCTAGCAAATTAGGATTATGCACCTCTTCCTCTTTCTCCGAACCATTGATGTATGCCAAGATATCACGAAGAGTGCTACTAGGTGATAGTGATAATCAATAATTTTTTTATATTTTTTGATCTTGTATTTTCATTTTTGGTGATTTTTGAATAGTACGCTCTATATAAACCTAAGTAAATCAGTGGTAATGGAAAAGAAACAAATCACAAGCCTTTGCTCAATGAAAAATAAAGAAACCAGAAACATTTAGTATATTTTGTATTCTTGAATGCATATGCATGTTAATTTTCTAAAAATTTCGACAGTATAATGGTGTAATTTTGAAAATCATAAAAATTGTACCAAGAAATCATCAAGCAATTTTTGCAATAACAGTGCCGACAGGCATGATCTAAGTACAAATAGACCGAAGGGGATTACACACCCTGATAAGTTTATATTTCTTTTCTCGCTCATCTGTAAGAAAATACTTACCTGTCCCTCCAAAGAAGAATACATGCACCACATAATACGAGTTCGTGTCCTAACTATGCATATACTCTAGGTACTATGCAAAATTTGTATCCTATATGCAATATGATGGAAAAGGAAAGCAACAATGCATATAAACTGACAAGAGACTTATCTAGAGGCTTAAAAAGTAGTTTGCATCTGTGTGTAGGTGGTAAAGATGGTCCATCCCTCGTTGGAATAGCTTGCCAGAACTCTTCTAATAGTCAATGCTTCAAGACTGTGCTTGA
Source organism: Ceratopteris richardii (assembly GCA_020310875.1). Classification (NCBI taxonomy): domain Eukaryota; kingdom Viridiplantae; phylum Streptophyta; class Polypodiopsida; order Polypodiales; family Pteridaceae; genus Ceratopteris; species Ceratopteris richardii. Next base: position 130,315,426 of record CM035415.1, read on the forward strand.
AAGAGGATCATTGAAGATGAATGGTCTAACTCAAAGCTCTGAAGATAATTGAAACTGGAGCCTAACTATAGCTTCTAGCCACTCTTTGGAAAGAGCTTGAAGAGAGCTTGCCACAATAATAAAAATCTCCAAAATTGGAGGTTGGATGCTCAAGATATGGCTATAAAAAAAAGGAAGAAGGTGGGTGAAATTGCTCAAAGGCAAAGCTTTAAACTATGGCTACAAGAGCAAAAATTAGACTTCATCTTCTATGAGAGGAAAGAGATCACAGACGCACGTGCAAGGAGATATTAATCCCACATGGTATATTCACAAGTGCTGGAACTGTAGATATATTGAGAATGATTGTGCCTATCTCTTCAACACAAGGAAGATAGGCTATGAAGAGCCTCCTCCTCTCTCTCCCACCTCTGCGGGCAAACGCCCCTTTTTCGGGCAAGCATAGATATTGTTCTAAATGCGGGAACATGTGGTTGTGTGGGTATCCTTCAGAGTCCAAGGTGGGGGTCCTATGGGGCTCCCTCCATGTCTCTTTTAAAGTCTATTTCCCCGAGACCAAAAGCAATTGATGATGGTGATTAAAAAAAAAATTCCTCAAAAAATGTGCCGCCCACACATAAAGAAAAGGATGACGAAAAAATGTGCAACAATGAAGGAGATACTCCCAAAATCAAAGAAGCTATGATATCAATTGTAAGAAAAAGACTTGAATGATGTGTGTCTAACTCTCCTCCTATCTATATATACCCTCTTGTACTCTAAAAATAGCAATGTTCTAGAATAATCTAGTATGAACATGTGGCAATCATGCAACACTTATCCCCATTACTACTAAGTACCTTAACTTATCCCCTGAGCTTGGGACCTTGATTAGTTGGCCCTTGTCCCTCACACACATGAACTGATCCCTATGGACCAATGTCATGATCCCTGTGGATCAATGTCTGACAACTTACTGCAACCATGGAACAGAGGGTTCCTAAAAATTACCAATGCACTCTGATTGCCAATGAAGATGGTGACGAAAGAAGACTAACCAACATCCAAATAAGCTAAAAGGCATTTGAGCCACACACTCAAACATCGTTGTGAAAGCTTTCCTATAGTCAACCTCACAACTCAAAGTAGGCATAATAGGTTGCTTCTTGCTCAACCAGGATATGCATGAGCTGTGAAGCATGAAGTAAAAACCACTAGTGGACACACTAGTATCATAGCAACCCACCCAAATCGAGTTTGAAAATGCATTAAATCTAGTGATAATGATCCGTTCTTGCGATAAGTCTAGCAATAAATATGTAAATATGCATAAAAAATCTATTGGTTTGCATCATCATATGGAATTTGTAATGGTTGAGAAATTGCATCATTTGGATTAGCATTTCACTATCCCCCTGTAGAAAGAGGCAACAAAGAATCATACATATCTTTGGAGCTAATAGATGTCCTTGGTACATAAAAGTAATGGCTGAATAGTCTATTCCATAAAAACATCACAATTAACCAAAAATACATTTAGTTTGTGGATGATATAGATGATAGTCTTTGATTTCAAAACTCTTTCTAATAAAAATACACTTTACTGCGTTATCATCCGATTTCCTACATTGTTGTTCAGAAACTAAAGGATATGCTAGATAATCAAAGGCATGCAGATGAGCAACAGATGGCTTGTGAACATGCCAAGCCTCATATGGAGGGATAGATTATAGTGCTTTGGTGGGACATATATTAAGTACATATGCTGCACAAATAATAGCCTCAAGCTAGAAGCTATGTTTTAAAGCTTGTCTTTTGACCAAACACCTTGCCATCTCCATGAGGGATCTATTCTTTGTTTCAACAACTCCATTTTGCTAAGGTGTATATGACACTATACAATGATGTTTTGTCCCACTCTTAGCAAAAAGTGCATTAAAATCAGAAGACATGCATTCCCCCCAGATTAGAATGGAGAGTGCTCAATTTACAAGCTGATAGATTTTCAACCCATAAGTAGAAACTGTTTGAAGCACATACACACTTTGGACTTTTCTTTCAATGGATAAACCCATGCATGCCTGGAGAAATCATCAATAAAAGTCATGAAGTAAAGAAAATTACAATTTATGAGTGGCTCAAACTAAACCATCTTCTGGGAAGGAGGAACACTGTATTTTTCCAAAATATAGCCTTCAAAGATACATTTACAAGGCACCGGAAGTTTCGGCATAGAGGATCCATTTTCAAATTTCTGTAGGTGTAGCGAACGAGAAAAATTAAGATGACCAACGCATGCATGACAAGCTTTGTATCTGAGATAGCTTGAGAATCTTGAACTGTACATGTTGAATCATTCATAGATTTTGCATAGTCTATGAGCTTATACAACACTCGACATGAAATGCCAAAAGTAATAGTAACATTGCTATTTAAGAGATCATGGACCATACATATGTCATTAATAAATTTGACAACCAAGACAATCTTGGCTAATGCTGAAAGTGACAACAAAGTTTTTTTGGATTCCTTGCACATACAAAGCATCTTACAATCTGAAAGAACTACCATCAATAGTAATCAAAATGATCTTATTAACTCCCATTATAGGATAAGAGGATTTGTTAGCGCATATGATAGTATTCCTTGTAGGGGCATAACACAACACAAAATGTATTATCAAGTGAGTGCACAAAGATAAGTGACCCATTAGGGTTATAAGCATAGATATAATTCGGAAAAAAATCTTTCTAAAGTGGAAAAATCGTGCCCCGACAATCCTAAGTGTATTCATATACATCACTACCAAAATATATCAACGAGCACATAAGGTTCTTTTATTTTTCATGATTCATATTAAAGCGATGGAAGAAGAATGGTAAGGTGTTAGCATACCTATTGTGGAAGTGATTCTCCCTCCACCCTCATCCCCTTAAAGAGGCTTTTTATCTCTTTCACATCAAATTTTAGTGTTTTTTCTTTTCTTCTATCAACAGTTCTTGTTCACAAAAGGCCATGAAAACAAATTCTTAATTTATGTATTCAAAGAAAACTTACACACGCACACACACATAAATACACACACACACACACACATATATATATATATATATATATATATATATATATATATATATATATATATATATATATATATATATATATATAGCTATACATAACTAGAGTGAAAAAAATATCTGAACTCTTTCAGAAACTTGAGGCCATATCCACTATTAATAAGCTAAGAAATATCTTCATAACTTGATTTAAATCACTTCAAAAGGATAATGTACAAGAAGAAGATCCCTTTGAAGATGAACTTTTGACAGAGATATCTTCTAGACAAGCTATATAGCTATGGGTACACAATCAAGGGAATATAGGAAAGCTTGTTTGTTAAGTAGCGTGCTACTCATTGAGGTTGTTTACACTAAGTGAGGAGTGAATAGCACTAAACATCAACTTTGAATCACTACATGGGTACGCTCTAATAGTCAAAATAGTTTGCATAAATGAATCGTAAAATTGAGTGCCAAATTTTAGTGCTAATTGCCCAATTACGTTGCATCAGAAGTTGGTTAATTAATTCATTTTAATTGCAAAGCTAATCAAGCGGAGTACGTGGAAGGACATGGATTCTTTAGGTCCTTAATATTTCTCAATGGTAGCAAGGTTAGAGCTTGAATTTCTATACATGTTTGTTGCTTTGAGATGCATAAGTTTTGAGTCAACTTGGGGTAGAGAAAACACCATCTTAGATTATCTGAGTAGGGGATCTTAGGTAAATTTTTCTAGAGGTTAAGCTTCAAGCTATCTACAATTTAAATTTTAACTCAAAGGTTAGTTTGCACCAATTGGAAAGGAGCTCGAATGTTACGATCTCAACCAAATAGATTCAGTTCAAACAAATTCAAGTTCAATGAGATAGCTGATTATCAAACGAACTACCATAGATGCAAAAATTATGACTTGTACATAAAAATAGTTACATTTTTTGGTCGCACTTGAAATTGTAGAATGCTATCAATGCAATGTGAGGCTAATGTGTTCTTTCTTGTTCATTCTCTTCGTGTTCTGTTGTATAAGGGAGCATCTTAAAATCATAAGCCTTTGTCTATGATGTAGTGCAATAAGGGAATAACAGCTGTTTTCAAGTATTTGAAAATGTGATTGTTTGTTGAAAACTTGAGCTTTTTAAGCTGGTTTTGAAAAGTATGTACTGGTACAAAGGATTTTGAAAGGCGTGCGAAAACATTTTTTTTTTTTAATAAATGTTCGAGGGAATGTTCCAAATGTATGCTTATGTTTTTCTCTGCAACACAACACAGCAAAGCTTTGTGTCTCAGGAAATCTAATATTTGATTGTTGCAGCACAAAGAGCAAACAGCTGCATGTCTCCGGAAATCCAGCATTTGATTGTTGTATATGCCAAAAAAGCAGTGTCGGCGGAGAGGCAATTGGCACAATATATTGATGAGTGCCGTGACATTCTGGCATTGATGGAGAGTCTGCAGAAGGCCTGCATGAACACGAGGGGTTCTCTCAGAAACGAGGAAGGGGACCCAAATCTAGAGCAGAATCGGACGACAATTATAGAGCAAACATGTGAAAAAATGAAGTCATTGTTAGCACGTGTCGGTCCCGTTCCCTATCAAGAGGTGAGATCAGGTGAATCATCTTCTTGGCATCATGGATCAACATCCGAACGTTCTTCGTCCATCCGCTGCAGTTCTCCGACACATGGAGCGCATCCGAAGCATGTCGAGAGGTTGATTGATGAATTTGAGCTGAAGTCAACAACTGCGGAGATAAAATTGGCTCAATCTGTTGAGGAGCGCAACTCTTTGCGAAAGGAATTGGAAGAATCCTTTGGCGAGCGCAATTCTTTGCGAAAGGAATTGGAAAAATCCTTTGACGAGCGCGAATCACTGCGAAGGGAATTGACATGGTATGTTGAAGAGCCGACGTTAGCTCATCTGCGGTCTTGCACCAGTAATGTGGAGACTGCTATTACACAATGCGCAGAGGAAACTTATGCACTCATGGAATCCACTGGTTCCGTTAATGAGAATCTCCTCGCCGTAATGAGGAAGCTAAAAAGAGAAAAAGAGCTGGGAGAATCGGAGAGGCTTCTGTATGAGAACATTGCATGGCAGGCTGTCCTTTGTAAATGCATGTTTAGGAATTTTGAGAATCCAAGCTTCAACGTAAAACATACTGCGTTGTTCAAGGAGCTTGTTACTAAAAAGAAAGGCAGATTCAGGTACTATATGAGCGTGAAGGATATGGATCCTCATGATCTCTATTCTCAGGACAAGTCTTTCTTCGAATTTGTACACGACAAAAGGGAGCTGCTGAGAACGGTATTAATCGAAGATCTTCCGTTCTTTACAGTTTTAGGGGCCAAATTTAGCGTCTTGGCTGGAATACCCAGTAAATTCCTGAAACTCGGACATAGAGTATGGTGCTTGCACAAATTGGCATTCGCTTATGAACCCGACAATGCGAAAATAGTGAATGTCCGAGAAGATTCAGTGTTTGAGGAAGATCACATGTTCGAACCAGATGATATTCGCCCTCAAGAGGACCCCCACGCAAGCAGTCCCAGGACCGTAGCGCTCATGACTGTTCCAGGATTCACACTCGGAAACTCCATCATTAGAGCCAAGGTTTGCTGCATCCAGTCACTGACCCCGTGAAGACCCAGCTTCTGTGGTGAGGGATTTGGTAATGATTATATGATTCTAATCTGGATTATATATTAGCGGTAGCTCGGCAGATCAGATACCTGCCTCTGAAGAGGGTGTCATTGATTCGAATCCTGTTTCCTGCACTTTGGACGCTCATAATTACACTGTAATGGATTATGAACTAGCTTGCTTCTTGGGGAATTGTTTTAGGAGATTTTTGTTGGCTTTTGGGCGCTTTTGGTTGGCAATGTTGGCAGTGGCACCGACATTGCAAGGATTACGATGTGATGATAAAGCAGCTTGTTTCTTGGGGAATCGTTGTTGGCCTTTGAGCGCTCTTGATGGCATGATAAACCAGCTTGCTTCTTGAGGAATTGTTGTTAACCTTCAGGTGCTCTCGGTTGACAATGTCGGTAGTGCAAGGACTATGCTCGCTATGCTCGTTGTCGCATCAAACTAATCTCCTCATCTGACCAGAGTGCTATGCCTTTCGAGTTTGTACCCTTAGCAGACCTTGGGGCTCTGTCATTCTTAGTTCCTACCTTTAATTGTGTGAGTTAGCGATTCTTGGGGAACTGTAGTTATCCTTCGGGTGCTCTCGGTTGACAATGTAGGCCGTGGCAAGGACTATTCTTGCTATGCTCGTTGTGGCATCAAACTAGTCTCCTCGTCTTACCTTAGGGTTATCCCTTTCGAGGTCCTGCCCTTAGCAGACCTTGGGGCTCTGTCATTCTTAGTTCCTACCTTTACTTATGTGAGTTGAGCAATCTTCGAGCTCAGACATTCTTAGTTCCTACACTTAATTGTGTGGGATTTAGCGTATTTCCTGTTAGTTCAAGCTTTCAACACGAGTAAATTGTAAGATCCAACTTCCTTAAGTAAAGAACATAACATTTCCATCACATGTAATATATGACAATTTTTTGACGTTGAGCTGTCACAGAATAAATCCCGCAATGATAAACTTACCCTCTATTGGTTATTAATCTGTGTACTTGATCCATGTCGTCCAGACTTGCACCTGATCCGCCTTTTCAAATTAAGGTTCCCTTCAGATTAATTGCAAGCAGTGGGTCATGATCTCTAACAAGCATGGTCAATCCTTTCTTCACCAACTGATATTTGTAAATATTTAATCTTGGAGTATTGGCTGGACTTTTTCGTAGGCCATTTTAATGTTATATCAACGTATAACTTTATATCTATGAATTAATGGAGGTGCTTTTTCTTATTTCATAGATTTGACGTTCATCACACTATACTAAGTATTTCTTGAACTCTGAATTCAATACAATCTAGGGTGCATGCAAAAGTTTTACTTTCCTATTTTAATCTTAGTAGGGGTTTCTCTACACTTCTTCATTAACGGGAAATTTTGATTGTGTGCCATACCCAATGGTAATCATCTTCATGATGTTTGCTTAAAGCATATTTCGGTTGGCAATGCATCTTAATGAACGTTATGTAGCTGATCTGAAAAGCTTTAAAAAGTGAGCCGATTTTAGTTTATTTCCAATGTTTTCTTCTCAAGCTAAAAATTAGAAGGTTACAAATATAAAGGAGTATATTCAGTATATTGAATCTCAAGTATATCTAATAGATCAAGATATGTGGATAGAAACACGTATATTAAATATATTGTTCCCAACTTGAAAAATGATAAAATATCTAGAAAGTGTTATATCTAGGCAAGGGATGTGTCTCGTAGAGCAAGGGCAAGCTCCAAGAGTTCCTAACTCAAGGGATAGCAAGGGCCCAAATCCATCGATCCTACAATTGATTTCCTATTGCCGATAGCCAAACAATACAGGGATCATGTAGAATATTTTAGATGGTGACTAGGTAATGGAAATAAAAATGGTTGGAACGTGAGTCCTCTACACATCATTCTAATCTCTCATAATCGATATCAGAACATGGAAGCAAGAGCATCTTGAACAAGGCGGGTATTAGAAAGAAACAAAACCTATCATGTTCATCCCCATAATATAGAAGGGCATCGACCTTGAAGGTAAGAGTCTAATCTATCATCAAACCCATGAAGGGGCATGTTCTTCATCCCCATATTATGTAAGGAATCGAACCTGTAGGCATGTTCTTCATTCCCATACTATAAAGGCATCAACCTTGGAGGTAAGTCTAATCTAAATATCCAACCCATGAAGGGGCAACTAGTGAGAAATAGCTCAATTGGATACCCGAATTCATGAATCCCATGATAGAATCCATTCTTATGTGTGACGAGGGGAAGCAGTAGCTTTGCATCTCTCATTTCTTGCATGAGTCATATATACTGGATCATAATGTATATTATGCTTTTTGTTTAAATTGTAAGTTTATGACATTTAGTGGCATATGTAGTGGAAATATTTCATCTCGTTCCATTTCATGCTCCCTCTTCCTCATCTGCACATGTATACACATGAAACACCTTATCTTTGCATCTGAGATGAGAGAAAAGTTTATGTGTGTGTGCGAGAGAGAGAGAGAGAGAGAGAGAGAGAGAGAGAGAGAGAGAGAGAGAGAGAGAGAGAGAGAGAGAGAGAGAGATGGACATGTATACATAAAGTGATGAGAAATAAAGAGAAAAAGAGGGAAAGAAAGACAAAGAGAGAGGGGGGCACTTGCATGCATAGACATAGAGAGACGAGAGAGAGAGCATTCATTCATGATACTTTCACGCATGAATTCGTGCATTCAAGCATCTATGCAAGAATCCATGACACATGCATAGAATGCATTTACTTGCATGCAAACATATGTGCATGTATACTCACATGCATGCACACACACACCTTAACATGCAACTATTCCTAAATACTTATGTTTGCTAAATGTAGATCTCAATAGTTCAGGGCTTCTTCTTTGTTACACAATGATGAGGCATATAACTATCTACATACACGTGTTGGATTTTGCATGCATGTTCTCGATCTAGTGCACAAAATACTTGACAAATATGAATGCTAGGTATCAAGTAGAGTGATTTGGATGCTATGATCCATACAACATGTTGGCAGAACATTGTTACATTAGCATGTATGTGTTACTAATTACGTATGTGGCTTAAAGAGTATAATAGAATCACAATTCTTAATCGAACATTGTAATCATAACCTTACCAAAACTTGAGAATAGTAGACATACAAGAAAAAATCTCATGTATAAAATGATAAACATAAAATACATTGCATCCATTTGATGCCTAAAAAAGGTATTATGTTAGTATAAAATCACATTCATAAGAGATACATCATATGTTGCATTTGAATATGCCAAGCAAAAGTTTATAAACTAAAACAACGAGGCTACAAATGGTCCAAATGTGAGCAAGTGTCCTAAAATAGAAAGCAAAATTGTGCAAGTGAACTTTATGCACCTAAGAAAACATATTAGATGAAGATAAGAAACATATACCATTGATGTGCTATCATCGAGATTATATCGGTATATGGAACTTAGATTATCCCATTTGATCCTCTCTCACACACTCTTGAAAGAAACCAACACCTTATGAAGGTCTTGTGCATATCCATGTTGCTCCTTTGCATGTGTTGGATGATATCTAACAACTATGACTTGAAAGTAACTACTATCTCTCTTAGCTTCTCATAACTATCAACATAATCTATCTCCTCCAATAGATGGTCACAATCATGATCAATAATATAAGAGTGTTTTTTAATCTTGTTGTGAAAAAAGTTCATCCCTAAATCATGTTATACTTCAGACTTTGAACCAAAACACCTTGGGTCCATTTAGGAGAAAGTGGCATAAGCGTTGATTAATGATCTCAATAGATACACTGCACATAACAATGCCAACTCTATCCATATGGAAAAACCCATCACGATGAAATCTATATATGTTGGATTTATCATGTGAATGTGCATGCCAAGATATGCTGGGTGAGTTCAGAGTGACTCGCTATGACGAGCAACATGATCATGGTGGTGTAGATGCACCATGACCACCACAACATCCATCACCACCAGATGAGTGCCAAGCTCATGCTCAATGTGCTAAGCTAGTTGGTTCTAGTGCGGACTTGCACAATCCAATAGTTCTATGATCATGTCATATACTAGGCACTTGGGAACTAGATCCCTCATGATCTTATGGAGATCTGATATCTATAGGTGTGGCTTGTGCTCTAGATGGACCAGTAAGAGGAAGTGATCGAGAAGTCATCTATGAAGGAGTCGTGATGGGAGATATCATATACATTTGTGAGGCCAAGTACATCTATGCAAGATTCATGCGAGACAAGATGTCCTTGTAACCTAGTGTATCCTCAAACATGGTACATAAGAAACAATCACAAATTTAATGCTCCTCAATTAGGAAATTATGAGCACAAATTGTCCATTGTCTGAATCATACAATTTCAATAGTTCTCAATTCTTTGATTCATTACGAGTTCCTCAGAGCATCAACTCTCCTTTGTTCAGCTTTACTCATGACCTCTCTCTCATGTTATGCACCATCAAATCAGTACGTCAGTCCATATGCAGTATAATAAAGTATGCTTTGACCTCGCACCTTTACGTTGGTGTGACTGCAATAGTCTATACGTAATCGTCACAACACACTTCATTGCTCTACTCTTCTTGTGACACTTTAATCTGCCAAGAAAATTTCAAGATAAAATATCTGTGTGAACATTTTGTAGACCTTTAAATCCATTATCTTCAATTGCAACAACTTCCATTAGGTCCTTAAATTTGTCTCTTGCTTAATGAACAAGATTTCTACTTCATTCTCACAATAACTCCCATCATCTATATATAAATCCCAAGAAGATTGAATAACCTGCACACAATTTCTTTTTTTAATGATAACTACTGCTAAATGTTTTTGCATATCTATACAAAATCACGGCTTCTAATATACAAAGTTCTCAAGAAAATCCTTAACTCGGGATGCTCATATAAATTATGGTCCTCAAAACCTATCAGAGTTAGAGGTTTGGCATAAAAGGCTGGCTCACATTGTAGAGAGATTCCTAATGCAAATAAATAGAGGTCAAAGTGTGCTTGGACTACCTAAAATTTCAAAGCAGCATATGATTTACAAGTGTAATGCATGTCAATTTGGGAAATCTCATGGGCAACCATTTACAAAGAAGGGTTACATACATGAAGTCATCTTGAAACTGGTCCATACTAATGTTTGGGGAACAAAAAGGAGCCATCAATCTCAGGATCAAGGTATTATGTGCCTTTCATTGATGATTGTAGCAGATGGACCATGCTTTATTTCATGAAGCACAAAGATGAAGTATTTTCATGTTTCATGAAGTATCTAGCATTTGTGGAAAATCAAACAAGTAAAACCCTAAAAGACTAGGTTCTGATGGAGGGAGAGAATACTTCTCTCATGAGTTTGATCCTTACTTGCAAGAAAGGGGAATCAAAAGAGAGATATCCACATAGTACACACCTGAGAAGAATGGAGTAGCAAAAAGGAGGAATATGGCCATCGTGGAAGCAGCTAGGTGCATGCTGAATGAAAGAAATCTCCAAGTTAACTATGGGGGAAAGCAATTTCTACTGCCATCTATTCCATAAATAGGTTACCCTCAAAGTTTTTGGAGGACTTCATCAGACTTTGAGTTTAGTGATACGCATACACATGCATTTCTTGGTTACTACAAAGGTTAAAAGATAAGGAATATTTATCCACTTGTAAAAGGTTTATGGAGAAAGAATCACATTACTATAATGAGAGCCCAATCCCATGACTTTTGAATTTAAATTCAAATGGACTCCTAAAAGTAGGTAGAATATTAGGTGATCTCTATCAAACAATCACTTTGGAAAGTGTACTCATGTATTTTTTGTTTAGTCACAAGATCTCATGAGTCTTTCCACTAACATTGGGTTGTGAGATGTACTTAAATCAAAGCTCTTGGAGTTCTCCACCACCTCCATGTACTATAATTCACATATCAGTACATATACATCAAGGTTGATCATCATTTTTAGCTACTTCTTATTGTTGTTGTGTACTTCTCTGAGTGTGTTAACTTCTTTAAGCTATTGAAGTGTGTACATGGTCTCATTCTCTCTCTTTTTTTTTTTTAAATAAATTTGATCATGGAGGTAACAATCATATAAGTGCTCCTACAAAGTATCTTAGTAATTTGAGTATGTGCACTGAGATATTACCATATCATTGTGACTGCATGTCTGCATCATCTTGTTCTTGAAAATTAAGGATCACTCCACTAAATTTTTAGATATCTAGCTCATAGTATAGTCACTCTTAATTAATGAGATAACTTGTGCTAGCTCAAATCACATCTATTTGAAGCTGTGCAAAAGAATTCGAATTAATTCCTATCAGGCTATGAGGTTCGAATATTTCTCTCAAAGCCGTCTTCCATAAATAGAAGGTTGTTATTACATGAGCATAATTTGGAAGTTATCTATTTTGACATAGACATTTGAGATCAATGCTCCAAGATAGTACTGGCATATAATTGCATATATTGCAAGCCTAGGAAGACTATTAGAGAGTGCGAGTGAAAAATAGGTTTGTTTGGGGCATGTTTTTCCAAGAATCTCTCATCTCTGCAAAATTTCATTACTCCTCATAGATCATAGGGTACCAACACTTCTTTTTGACACAATTTGGCACCAAGTGACCTACACTTTGTAAATCCAAGGAATACAAGAAGAAAATTTGTGTGTATGTGCTTGGGAAGGCTATTCAAATCCCCCAATGGGATCAAAGTGTTTATAAGGCTACTCTAAACCCCCCTCCTCCCTCAATCCAATCTATGGTGCAAACTCCATCTATATTTGCAAGTGTGGTGATTCATCTTTGAAGTTTCATCTCCTTCAAAGGCTACATCATTTCTACCATTTCGAACATGAATTCATGGATTATGTTGTATTTACCATCATTTGCTCCTATGTTCATGCCAAAAAAGAAAATGTTGAATGACAAAAATTATAATTTGTGGATGCACACCATCAAAGCTTATTTGTACACAAATCTATTGTATGAAATTGTAGATGCCACTGAACCTGAGCCTCACAAGGATAGTGACCTATCTCCATGGAATGTTTGGATCTTCAAGGATAAGTGAGCACTAGGATAAATGTTGCTAGCTTGTGATGCATTAACAGAAGGGCATATTGCATGTTTCAAAAATTCTCCATAACCTTGGAAGATATTGCAATATCTATATGAAGATAAGACTCCCTCAAGAATATATGACCTGGAAGTATAATTTCATAACCTAGCCATTAGGCCCCAGGATTGTGTCAGTAATACCATTTCCACTTTTGAAGATTATCAATGAAAACTCACTTTGTGAGGGAGTCAAGTTTAAGAAAAGGTTTGGATATTAGCCATCTAAAGAAAATCCCTAAGTCATACGAGAAATTTGTAATGACCCTCTATAATTGTGGTCAAGTCTCCACTTGGGAGCACCTTTGTTGCTAGGATTGTATAATCGATAACCTTTTTTTATTAAGATCATAACCTATAAACACACATTTCTCTACGTTAGGGTCCAATTGACCTCTTATCTATGAAGGTATATGTGCATATGCAATGTACTCAAAGATCCTACAATGCTCCAAGCTAGATCTTCTTCCATTCCATGCTTCATATGGAGTCATACCATCGAGAATCTTTGATGATAGTCTATTTTGAAGTATTTTGATGACAATGCACGAGTGTGCACTCTCCTTCTCGAGAGCTCCACGACGATCTGCTCGGAGTAGAAAACCGAGCTCCAGAGGCCGCACACAGTACTCTACACAGAACCTATAGAACACGCAGAAAACACAGTACACAAGGAGCACGAAGTCACACTTCTTAGGTCTTACAAATTCGGTCGAACTTACAATCTATGACTGACCAGACCACTATATGTTTTATTAAAGAACATATACAAAGAAGTGTCCGGTGGCCATTTGGCCTTTCACATGGACACTAACGGTAACAATCTCCCACTAAAGGCCAATATGGCTAGAGTAACTATGGGAGAAAAAATAAAGAATGATAAAGAATACCTGAGTGTAAGTATGCAAACTATACCTCCCACCTGATGGGCATGTTACACAGTATACAAGTGATTGCGTAAGATCAAGAATCAAGTAACCCCCATCAAGTGACAATAGTGTCGAAAGCTATTGTGTGGTAGAGCTTTAGTCAAAGCATCTGCAACATTATCTCGAGTGTGAACCTTCTCAAGAATAATGCTCTCAGTTGCTAAGCAATCTCTAATGAAGTGATACCTCACCTCAATGTGCTTGGTCTTTGCATGATAGACCGGATTCTTAGACAAAGCAATGGCACTCTGACTATCACTGAGCAAGCGAGGTACATGCTGAGGTAAACCCATATCACAAGCAAGACGAGAAAGCCACAATGCTTCCTTACATGCCTCACTTGTTGCAACATACTCTACTTCTGTGGTGGAAACAGTTGTACATTCTTGAAGACGAGATCTCCAAGAGATAGCACCTCCAGCAAAATGAAAAATGTACCCTGATGTAGACTTACGATTGTCTACACAACCAGCATAGTCAGAATCTGTGTAACCAATAATGGATGCTTTCCCTCTACCTAAGCATAGAAACTTGTCCTTAGTGCCACTCAGATATCTCAAAATCATCTTGACCGCTTCCCAATGTTTCTTGCCAGGATTAGACATATATCTGCTCACAAGTCCCACTGCAAATGCAATGTCTAGTCTCGTAGCTACCATAGCGCACATGAGACTACCAATAGCAGACTGATAAGGAATTTTGGTCATGATTTGGGGCATCTGATTTGGGGCAGTCATCCTTGCTCAATTTCACATATGTGGGTAAAGGTGTACTCAATGCCTTTCCACCCTGCATATTGAACTGGTGAAGTACTTTGGATATGTACTCACTTTGAGACAAGTATATGCATCTTTTAATCCTATCATGAATAATGCGCATGCCAAGAATATGTTTGGCATCCCCCAAATCCTTCATATCAAATGTGTGACTCAACTTCTTTTTGAGAATTGACAAATCATAAGAGGACTTCCCAGCAATCAACATATCATCGATCTAAAGTATCAAGCATATCAAGCTGGCATCAGAGCATCTCTTTGTGAAGAGACAATGATCCCCATTGCTTCGAGAATAGCCTTGGGACTTCATAAAATCATCAAACTTTTGGTACCATTGTCTAGGAGACTGTTTAAGTCCATACAAGCTCTTCTTGAGCTTACAAACTAGACTTTCCTTGCCAGGAACTACATAACCTTTTGGTTGTTCCATATAGATCTCATCCGTAAGATCTCCATGCAAGAAAGCTATTTTCACATCCATTTGGACTAGCTCTGAGTCCTCCATTGCAACCAATCCAAGCAACATGCGCAAAGTAGTCATCTTGACCCCTGGAGAGAAGATTTCCTCAAAATCAACACCATGTTGTTGCTTAAAACCCTTTGCAACAAGTCGTGCTTTATATTTTGGAGAAGCACTAGCTGATATGAATTTCAGCTTATATACCCATTTATATGGTAAAGCTTTCCTGCCCTTTGGCAAAGGTACTAAGTCCCAAGTACCATTCTTGTGAATAGAATCCAACTCACTCTTCATGGCACACTCCCACTTTGACATGATCCTCTATCTGTATAGCCTCTTTGTAGCAAGAAGGCTCACCGGCATCTGTTAGCATAACAAAATCTAAACTTGGAACATATCTATCAGGTGGATGTGAGACACATGCAGTACGTCTCAATGGTTGCTGAGCAGGAACATGTGCAGACTGATCTGAATGGACATTCTCTTGAACATCCCTATGTGCAGCATTTTTATGCATGCTAATCGGAGGACTAGTATTCTCAAACACCACTCTTCTCACTTCAACCTCCTTAATGGGCTGTTTATGCATCTTAGACTCATTAAAAATGACATCACTACTTCTGATCACTGACCGTGTTTTAGGATACCATAAGTGATATCCAAATTATCCTTCTCGACCATATCCAAGAAAAATGCATTTCTTTGACTTATGGTCCAACTTTTGTCTAAGATTCTTGGGTATATGAACATATGCTTCACACCCAAAAACTCGAAGATGATCATAATATGGTGGTTTCCCTGTCCATAACTCTTGTGCCACTTTCAGACCTTTGGCAGTACTAGGTGAAAGGTTAATCACATGAACTGCAATCAATACTGCTTCTGCCCAAAAACCTTGTGAGAGGTTTGCATGATGCAACATAGAGACTACTCTATCTTGAATAGTTCTATTCATCCTCTCAGCTACACCATTCTGTACTGAGGTATAAGGAGCTGTAAACTCTTTACGAATCCCTCTAGACTGACAGAAAAGGCTGAATTCATGTGAGGTATACTCAGCCCCATTATCTGAACATAAAGCCTTAAGCTTAGTTGCTTTTTCAGTCTCAACTGAAGCAAGCCATTTTTTGAAAGTAGGGAATACATCATCCTTTGATTTGATAGGATATACCCAGACTTTTCTAGTAGCATCATCTATGAAAGTGACAAAGTAAAGAGAACCACCTAAGGACCTAGTGGGCATAGGACCACACACATCTGTATGAACGAGATCTAAAGGCTGAATCGAAGAGTCAATGTGCGTTTTATGCACATTTTTGGTTTGCTTTCCATATTGACAATGCTCACAAAATGAAAAATCAGAGAAAGATAACACAGGTAAGTAGCTAGAACGAGAAAGGTTTTCCATTCCACTACGAGATGTATGGCCCAACCGACCATGCCAAATACAAGCCATAGGCTGTTCAATAACAGCTAACAAGTGTTCTTTCTATGATACAAATAAAGGATAAAGTGAGACAACTTTGCTTCCTTTTGCAATAACCATATTGCCCTTTGATATACGAAAGGACTAAGCATAGAAGACCACCTTGTAACCAAGGTCATCAAGTTGACCAACTGACATCAAACTGCGTGATAACTGAGGTACATGGCATACATTATGCACAGTAAATTTTGAACCATCAATGAATTGCACAACCACATCTCCAATCCCCACAATATCACACTAGTAAGAGTCACCAAGTCTCACGGTACCAAGAGACTTTGCTGCATAATTAGAGAACCATTCTCTATGTGGTGTCACATGGAAAGAAGCACCAGAATCTAGCAACCAGGTGTGGGAAAGAGAATCAGCCATAAGTGACTCAGATGGCATAGTACTATCAAGTGTCAACACATCAGCATCATCAAAAATAGCATTAATTTCTTCAATCTTCACAGTCGAAGTAGATGGTGCAGGTAACTGTTTAACATGCCCATCAACATTCTGTCCTTTACCTTTAGCATTCCTTAATGCATAACAGTCTTTCTTCATGTGTCCTTTCTTATGACAATAATGGCATTCGATATCCCTCTTGCTTGATTTACTTCTACTCTTATTCCGTTGACCATTCTTTTCCTTGTTCTTGCTCCTGCCACGTTGTTGATTCTTTCCTTGGTAAGAATCACGAACATTATATGCATCTCCACTCTGAGTGCCAACCATAGATTTTCTACGAATCTCCTCACTCAAGAGTGCTCCACATATGTCATCATAGACAAGTTTACCACCAGGTGCACTGTTGCTAATGGCTGTGCAAAATGTATCCCATGATGATGGCAGGGTGCATAACAAGAATACTGCTTTCATTTCATTGTCCATATCCATTTTCTGAGCCTGTAACTTGGAGAATATGGCGTCAAACTCATTTAGATGAGCAACAACACTATCTGTGTCCTTCATACGAAGGTCATATAATTTTCTCATCAGGTACACTTTATTTGATGCCGTCTCTTTTTCATATGTATTGCATAACTTCTTCCAAAGCTCCTCTGCACTTTCACAGTCTAATACTGTAAAGTAAACATTATCTGCCAGGTGCAAGCGAATGGTAGACCTGGCCATTTCATCGAACTCATCCCAATCTTCTTCATCCATGTCAGTAGGCTTCTTTGAAATCCCATTTACTGGCTTCCATTGCCTCCTTTGAATCAGCACATCTTTAATCTGATTCTTCGATAGAGCAAAGTTTGTGCCATCAAATTTTCGGATCTCAAAATGGTCTTTGCCCTGCAAGTTATAGCTCCTCCTCAAAACACTAGCACTAGACCTTGATCCAATGGATGTGCCTGAGACCTCTCATGCCATGATGGTAGAGAACTAAATAGAATGATAATGGAGCTAGAAAAGTCCAAACACCAACAAATAAGTGTATCAAGGAGTAAATCGACCACTGTATAGTTGACTAAACCAGAAATCTGGAAAACTTTTACCACAGTATCCTCTGCAAAATTAGCATATGACCAGTGTCAAAATATCATAAAACTGCAAGTACTGACATGTCTACCTGCATAGTGAATCACTGACTCCACTGCATATAATCAGTTACCCAATAGAAGCCAACTAGGCTTATCGAGCACCTATGAACAACTATTATACATCTCCTATGGCGAGGCTGGGTAAGTCTTCCACCTGCATCACTGAAGAGACCCCGACATCTAGGTGTCTCCCAGTTAAGAAAACCTCACCACGACCCTCTTTATCAAACGTAAAAGGCTTTATGCAAAGAACGCAACCGCTATATCAATGACCACATGGACGTACATAAGCAGTATCCAGAGAAGCGTACATGGTGTCTATGTTCTCAATATATGCAGTAAAATGACACCAAAAGGCTAAATACACAGCCCAAAGACTATCCAATAACACCTGCAAGTGTCTGTCAACTCTGATGTTTTAGGCTTAAAAAACCTGCATAAATTTGCAGCGACTGCTCCTACCAAAACTGAAAACCTCTCAAGAAACCTGTAGTTTTATGAGTGTGGCTGAAATACAGCCCCAAAGCTTGATATTTATTGTTTGAGAAGTATAAAGAACACTCTTCTTGATGTTCTTGGACCTGTGTGAAGCGAAATATGTGCGAAAGTACTCCAAAATGGCTCCAAAAACACCCCAAAATTGCTTCAAAATTAGGCCTTGAAAGCAAAAAATGAAGCTTTGAGGGACCAAAACTTGTTCAAGGTAATGTCAACCTTAATCTTTCCCCTTCTTCAAACACCACAAGAGTGTAGCTTAGTGGCAAGAGATTGCCGCGGTTAAGCGAGCTCTTAGGGGGAACAATACTGGGATGGGTGACCTCCCGCGAAGTACCGGGAACCTCTATATTCCTTGATCATTGAGGTCCTCCCTCCCGCGCAGCCAACGACGCCAACGGTGACTTCGGTGACTCGGATGACAAGCTATGCCAAGGTCTATGCCTTGGCCGCTGCCTTAGTCGAAAGCCTTTGGGGGGGGGGGGGGTGCTCGCTTTGCTCGCACAAAAGGAACAAAGCTTTTGCCTCGAACTGCTCTGATACTAGTGAAGTATTTTGATGGCGATGCACCAGAGTGCGCTCTCCTTCTCGAGAGCTCCACGACGATCTGCTTGGAGTAGAAAACCGAGCTCTAGAGGCCGCACGCACTACTCTGCACAGAACCTACAGAACACATAGAAACACAGTACACAGGGAGCACGAAGACACACTTCTTAGGTCTTACAAATGCGGTCGAGCTTACAATCTGTGAATGACGAGGTCACTATATGTTTTATTAAAGAACATATACAAAGAAGTGTCCGCTGTCCATTTTGCCTTTCACATGGACACTAACGGCAACATATTTATCAACTAGGTAGTAATAGATATTGCCTCAACCCACAAATAGTTAGTTAGCCTCTTGTCATTGAGCATGGACCTTGCAACCTCCAAAATGATCCTATTTCTTCTCTCTGCCACTCCATTCTAGTTAGGAGTGTATCTAGTAGTGACTTTCCTTTTGATTCCCCAATCTTGGAGATATGAATCAAGTGCATGGGAAAAGTATCCTCCATTAATTTGATCTTAGTTTTTTTAGGGTTTTACCTGTTTTATTCTCCACAAGAGCTAAGTACCTTTTAAAGCATGAAAACACTTCATTCTTATGCTTCATGAAATATATGATAGTCCATTTGCTACAATTATCTATGAATGACACATAGTACCTCGATAAAAAAATTGAAGGTTCTTTGCTTTGTCCCCAATCATCTGTGTAGACAAGCTCCAATATATCTGCATGTATATAGCCTTTCTTGGTGAATCGTTGCCTATGTGACTTACCAAATAGTCATGCACTATAGTTGTATATCATGTGTTTCTTTGATATGTTGGGTAGTCCAAGTACAGTCTAATCTCAAGTGACTTTTCTGAGAGCTCTTTCTCGAATGTGAGCTAGCCTCTTATGCCAAAACTCTAATTCTAAAAGGGTTTCAGTGCCGTAGTTGAATAAGGAAATATTCTTGGTGTCTTGGAGTTCAAAAGTGAACAACCTACTTGTCTTCTCTCCCTTTGTTATCTTCTTGAATACTTGTTATGGTTCATCATTGGTAAACCTCACTTGAAAACCTTTTCCAACAAAGTGACCAACACTAGTAAGGCTTTTGTTGATGGTAGGCATATAAAGGACCCTGCTTAGGAAGTTCATGCTACCATTAGATGAGTTCACATTACCTATCTTCTCAACTCCATGTCTTATGTCATCTCCTATTTGGAATTCATGTTTGTTCCTTGGATACTTCAATTCTCAGAGTAGAGCCACATTTCTTGCCACATGATTTGAGCATCGAGAGTCTATGTAGAACACATGCTCATTAGACTTACCTTTCTTCATTCTCATGTTGATGAGTAGAAGTGAATCCACTCGAGCTTGATCATATGTGCAGTTTTTGTAGTTTCTCCTTCCTTTGTATCCTCCTTGATAGTTGTTGTATCCATAAGAGTTATTGGATATGCCTCTTAAATTTCCATAGCTTCCTTTGCTGCATCCTCTTCCTTCTTGATTCCTTGGGTTCCTAAAAAAGTTCTCTATTTTGTGATTTGATAGACCACATATAGCATAGGGTGATGAGATTTTAAATCTCCCCCTACCTTGTTTACCTCTTCTATCTCTTCTTCTTGAACCTCTACCTACCTGCAAACTTGACTTGAGAGGTACTTCCTTCATCAGTAGATTTCTTACCTTTTCCTTTGTTTCCCTTGACTTTACTTTTACCTCTACTTGCGAAATCGACTTGAGAGGTGCTTCCTTCATCATTAGATTTCTTAACGTTTCCTTTGTTTTCCTTGACCTTACTCTTATGTATGTAGAGGGTAGAGGATCGGTTACCTTTCTAGTTCTCACCATTCTTCATGTCCTTTGCTTCATGTGCGAAATGTTGCCCCATAAGTGTGTTGAAATGAGTTACTTCATGTCCATGTAGTCCATAAATATGGTGAAACCTTCCCATTTGTCATCAACTTTAATCCCATTGATGAATTGCATCAAAATTTTCTCTTCTTCAATGATCTTTGGAATGATCCCAAGTTGGTCTCCAGTATCCTTCATCTTGATGGCAAGATAAGTCACACTTTCCTTGGGAATTTTCTTGAGTGTTGTAAAATCTATCCACAATTGTTTCTTCCTGGCTTTGGTGCTAGAGGAGAAGAATGCTTCCAAATCATTCCATGTCTCTTGAGAGGTCTTAAGATTCCTAATATGAGAAAGTAAAAAATCAGAGATAGTGTTGAGAATCTATGACCTTGCCAAAGCATCCTTTGAATACCATGCATTCAACCTTTCCTATTCCTCTTGTGTTGGTTGTCCTTCGCTTTTGAGTATTGGCATGATCTTATGTCGTAAGATTTATCCATATAAGTTTCTTCCTTATAGATAAGCCCCCATTTCTAGAGACCATGTTGAGTAGTACTGAAATCTAGCTTTTTAATGGATCAAGGACATCTATCATGCATAATGCCTAGTTTTTAATTTTGCTTTGCTATCATTGTGAAGAGGTGATGGATGCAATAGCAGAAATGAGATTGTGTTGGTGAAATGCTGATCCATGCTAGCCTTTGTAACTTCAGAGACCCTTAATATACTCCTTAAGCTTCTACAATATGCATTGAAATCCCCTTAGTCCTTTAGAACATCATTCACAAACTTGGGTGTCAAAACACATGAGTTTGGAGTTTGGGAAACGTCAAAAACTTTCTCTTTATGGAAGAGAAGCTCTTAGAATTTTGTTCAATGCTCATACCCTGATAGCAATCCTCTAGAGAGCTTTTGCACACCTTCAATTGAAGTGATAAGCTAAGTAAAGAAATTTATTTCTTGAATTTAGAATCACCATAAACTAAAGAGTAAATCTAAGACCTTTTGGGGGGTCACCCTAACTTTTCAAGAAGATGCAGATGTGGAGACACAATCACATGTAATCAATCATACCTTGCAATCTAAACATCCGATGTTGATGACACTTTTTATGCATTCTTAGAACACTTCTAGCTAAGGCATTTACTCGATACATTTGTCTTTGTACCTACAGACTGAGGAATAACTTTGAGTAGTTGACAAAGTATCACAAGTTACTATAATAGTAGAAAAACATTGACAAATCAATAGAAATGAATCATAATGTGTATTTTTATTGCACATATGTTACAAAGGAAATACGAAGAACTCTCACTTCAAGGTAGTACAATGTACCTCAACATGAGTTCAAAGATTAGCTCTAATAACTTTGTAACAATTTCTCTCTAGCCTTGAATAGAAGTATGGTGTATGTATACACCTTTTCAATTTGAAGGTATTTAGATCTTCCACCTAAAAGGTAATGCAAACTTTTCAGCACAATTTTAATTTGAATTTTAAAAGAAATTCATGGCTTTTGGCTTCCTTCAATCACGAGATTCTCTTCATTTCTTGCTCTTACTTTGTGACTAAGATAATCTCAAACCTTTAACCTTTGAAGTCTTCACACCATATGATAAAACATTAATCTTTTTGAATCATGAGAAGTCCAATATGCATTGGTCAAGCTCCTGGGCTTGATCCATGTAGCAACATGAATAAAAGGATTACTCTTTGCTATAGTAAGCTTGAATTGAATACCATTTAGTCATGCATTTGAACATGTCCTAGGTCCAAATATAATAATAGATTGACTCTATGTTGATGTTGTATATAAATATAACACTCACGTTAACCAAGATCAATTAATTTGAGCACAAAATCGATTATCATTTTGATCATTGTTCTCTGATCTATGGTAGCTAGATGTGTTTGGAATTGTTATTATTTTACGTATATGCAAGTGAGAGCTTCAAACGATCTTGTACAGAGACACATACATTGAAGTGCACAGAACGCGTGCTTTGATAGACCCCAAGCACAATTAAATCATGTGCATATGAACTCAGGTAATCCTTGATGGTGACAAAAGGAAGGGTTTTCTCCTATCAAATTAGTTCAGGTTGCACTCATCTAACAGAACAAGTTTTGGAAGAAGATAATGCAATACATGTAACTATTTGTGAACCTTTGTGTCATGTGCAGTGTTTCCATCTCGGCATGTATGAACATTGTCTCTCTCTTTCTCTCTCTCTCTCTCTCTCTCTCTCTTTCTATCTCTCATCTCCATTGCACATTTGATTGTCTGCACCAAGCCATCTCTCTTTCTCTCTCTTCTCTCTCTCTCTATCTATCTCCCTCTCCCTCTCTCTCCCTCTCTCCTCAACTCGGTACACCCAAGCCATCTCTTCTATTCTCTCTCTCTCTCTCTCTCCCCTCCCTCTATCTCTCAAAGAGAGTTGTACCTATAATTTAAAAAAATATTACACTAACACACATACATTTATACATGTATAAGGTATTACATGAGCAAACAATCACATTTAGTTAACATAACATCAAACACATGCATACTATTTCAAACACATACACGCCTCACACGTGAGCATGCATTCAAAATTACATACGCACACTTTATACATTATAACCTCAACTAATAGTCACACACTTATGAATATACACTTATGAATATACACAACTAATAGTCACACACTTATAAATATACACACTTTATACATTATAACCTCAACTAATAGTCACACACTTATGAATATACACATACACACATTTTTTATTTTATTATAGTACATACTATATACAATTTTTTTCTTTTCTTTTTCATTTATTTTCCATTTGTTTTCTTTTTGTTTAATTATTGATATTTGTTTTGTGTTCAGTAATACATATAAATATAACTTTAAGTAATATAAACCTTAGCGTAATAGTCACACTATATTCACCTATTACACATATATAGACCATAATATAAATACATACATACACACTTAAATTCACACAATAGTAAAAATATCCATACATCATACATAACTCAAACATCACCCACACAATCATACACATATACTTGTACAACACACGACATTCACATACATTCCTCCTCACAACCCGCACACAATACACAACACACATACAAATTTAAGCCCATACACACATATATACTCAAACATATTCATAGACACATTCAATCACAAATAGACCCATAGAGTTACACATTCATACACACACACACACACAAAATATGATGTACATATATAGATATTTGGTCGCACATGTAATCTTAGTATTCAGTGTATTGAAGACACATGTATCACATACATACATACATGCACCAATGTGTGAGAGAAGGGGTATTGAGAAGGGACTACCTTGAGTTGGATGAGGCCACTATTGTCCCTTTGGTGAGTGGCATTTACACATTGGGCACCTTCTAGGGATAGTCAGATGATCCCTACCTATGGTTCAGGGGGTGGAGTGAAGGACGCAGATGTGGAAGGAGGATTTTCTTGATGAAATTGGTCGTAGGGATCGGGGTGGTGACTAGTTTAGACAGGAGGATGTCACAAATGAATGATCTTGTGCTAACGACTATAGTGGTTTTGGAAGAAGAAGCAACATCAACAATCATCTCATAATCATCAATAGAAGTTACATGGTCGCCAT
Organism: Ceratopteris richardii; assembly: GCA_020310875.1. Lineage (NCBI taxonomy): Eukaryota > Viridiplantae > Streptophyta > Polypodiopsida > Polypodiales > Pteridaceae > Ceratopteris > Ceratopteris richardii. The sequence goes on from CM035415.1 coordinate 130,339,959, forward strand.
CCATGGGTATATAAGGAAAATAAAAGTATGGGAAAATCTTGTAAAATGATTCCTAGTACAAAATAGATTCAAGATAAGGATATATAAGCACAAAGATCCTCGATGATGCAAGCTATGCTACAGGTAGATAGAACAGGTGGAGTTTGCTTTACTTCATTGCTACAAGCAAAAAAGTAATCTTTGCTTTTACTTCATTGATTTACTTCTTTGGCTATGAAGTGATCATTGGAAAAGGAATCAAATAGTACATTCGAAGAAAAACATAAAAAAAAACAATTCTTTAGTTTGAATATTTTTCTAATTTGATTTTGATTTTTATTATATTTCTCTTTTATATTTTACTTTTTTGTGTTTTTATTTCTTTTATTACATATTTTGATATTTATATTATGTTTCTTTACATTTTACTTCACTTTTCTTTAAATTTTTCTAATTATTTAAGTTAGGTTCTTTTATTAATTTTATTTTTATTTACATAACTTTCGTTTATTTGATTTTCTATTTATTTTTATCTTTAATTTAATTTACCTAATTTAATTTAATTTCTAGCTCTTAATTACACTTTTATTTTTCTTCTTTTAATTATGTTTTTAATTTAATTACTTAAATTTTTTTCTAAATAATTATTTTATTTACATTAATTCCTAAAATGGTTATTATTCAATTAACTAGCTATTAATATCAAATTATTATTCGTTCATTTTTCTTTCTTTTCACTAACCAATTAATTAACTAAATAACAAAACAATATAAATAATTAAAACAATAAACAACAAAACAAAACAAAAAAAAACAACAAAAAGACAAATCGAAATTGTGTTCTCTCTCGCTCTCCCTCCACCGTCATTGTGCACTGAATCGCTTCCCCGCACACTCTATCTCGCTCTCTTTATCTCTCTCTCTCTCTCTATCTCTCTCTTTCTTTGATTATGTGCACATCTTTGCACCTTCGATTTTGTGTGAATCTTTGCATCTTTGATTTCTATTGTGCCAAGCTCTCCATAGTGCTGATCACCATGTGTGACTCTCTCTCTATCAATCAAATCCTCTTGCAAAACGTCTCCATTGAGGCTCATCTCTCTAAACTTCTCTCTCTCTCTCTCTCTCTCTTTCTTACTCTCTCTCTCGCTCTCTTTCTTACTCTCTCTCTCTCTCACTCTCTTCATCTGCGATGGAAGGAAACCTCTCTACTACCCAAGTTCTATCATAACCGTCTAAGCATAGGTACTCTCCCTCTCTGAGTGATTGCCACAATGACGTTCAATCCAACCATTTCTCCCTTTCTCAATGACTAAGCACAATATCCTGACTGATTCCTTTCTCTCTCTCTCTCTCTCTCACTCTTGTACATGCAACACATAACTCAAATTTTTGCTTAGTCTTCAACACAATGCTTCTCCCTCTCCCTCCCCCCATCTCTCTATCTCTCTCTCTCTGTCTCTGTCTCTCTCTATTCTCTCTCTCTCTGTCTCTCGTCAATCTCTTTCTTCCTTAGTTGCATTTGATTCACCTATTTGTCTTTGAATTCCTTTGTGTTTCCTAGTGCACTACCATCTCTTTCTCTCTATCTCTCTCTCTGCTCTCTCTTTGCTCTCTCTCTCTCTCTCTCTCTCTCTCTCTCCGAAACACCAATCATCATTTTCTTTTCTCTGTGACAAACTTTTGTAGCATGAGCCCTCTCTCTCTCTCTCTCCCCCTCTCTCTCTCTCTTCCTATCTCTCTCTCTCTATAATTTCATGATAATCTCTCTCTATAGAATTACTTTCCCATCTACATAGAATCTAGAATCCTTGAGCAAACTCTCTCTTTCTCTCTCTCTCTCTCTCTCCCTCTCTTCTGTTCTCTCTCTGCATCATAAGCATCAATTTGAATTCTTTTTTTATGGAGGATTAGAGAGGAGAGAGAGAAAAGATACAAAGAAGAAGCCATCATGAGACAAATTCTCAATGGGATTAGAGGTGACAAGCAATGACAATCTTTAAACATAGCCTATGATCTCATCATGGATGATTTAGAAGGGAATGGACAAATGGAAATTATGAACAAGGTCTTATGTAATGTATTGACAAAGCTCATAGCCAATAGATGCTCTTTATGGGATAACTGTTGATGACATGATTGCTCCTACTTCATCTACATTTGTATCCGCATGAGTGCATCTCCATTTTGTATCCAGGAGGCACTCCATTTCTAGTCTATTTCCATTTTATATTGTATTTCCTTTGTATTTGGGTATCTTGCCATGTGCTTCTACCAGTTGTATTCATTCTCCTTTCAGGTGACTTATCCCACATATGATGTACTTTTGAGAGCCCCTCCCAAATCTATATAAGGAGGGCCTCTCCCCTCATTTGTACTTGGTTAGAAGCTTGAGGAGCCTACTCCATGCTCTTGGCAAGCTCATTTCTAATCCACATGAGTTTACCCATTTCATGGTCTACTCATTCTGTGTCTCACACATTCTTTGTTTTGTGAGAGTACGTTACTTATTATTTTGCTTCCGCATGCGTACTCTCTACATAGTATCAGAGTGCTAGGTGGAGATTTTGGTGGTGTGTTTGGCGGTCATTTTGGTGATGGTGGTGCTTTACTTTGGTGGTGTGCTTTCTCATCATTGAGAGAGGTCTTTTGCCATCGATTTTTGGGGAATCATTTTGCCCATTTTCCCACCCTCCCACCCCTTCTTATTTATCACCTTTTATCCCCATTTTCCCTCCCAGCCTTGCGATTGATGTTTGCCGCTGAATTGTGCTCAATTCTATGGTCAGTTTTATGACATTGTGCTTGAATGTCATCCATTTAAAGTGTTCATAAACACTTTTATAGCATTCATATGAGGTCCCTAATTTTGTTGGCATTTTGTTTGATGAAGTGATTCATCTCACCTCGTTATAGTGTTCATCCACACTATTTGTTGGAAGAACACTGTTGGACAGTCGGCTACCTATCATAAGTGGTGCGAATGACCACACAGGAGTTTGTTTCACAGTAAATCTAGAAAGGAGACATTTCGTGATTCTCTGTGTGCTATTTTTTGTGCCATCATAATTTTCGGTGGACCTGTCATGTAGGCAAGGCATGAAACTATTGTTTGGACTTTGGAGTAACCTGCTAGAGGGCAGCGGTTCCTTTGTTGATGGTGCCACTTAGTTCGTGTCTGCTTTGAGATAGAATTTTGTAGATCTTCTACACGGTCGAGCTGTAGGGTCATCTTCCTGACATTACCACAGAGATAAGTAGCTCCCGACTCACTGAACAACAGTAATCTACAACAGGACCCGGACAAGCCATAAGATAGTTCTGAGGCTATGATAGGACGGTAGATCAATGACTCACTCCATCAATCCGTTGAACCTTCAGCTCCTCTCATTGCAGCAAAAAAAACACAAAAGTATGGAGAGGACATCAAGTATAGACCACCAATAATGTCATCGTCATCGCAACAGATTCGAAGCCATGTTTAGTTTTTCACTGCCAGTGGTCAAGTAGCTGCAGCAAACTCGGGAAGTAGGAGATGCATCATATTACATTGTCATTGCAGCTTCATGAAAGCTGCAACAAACTCGGCCAAGTAGGAGATGCACCATCTTTTTGCAACGAGCTGGGCATTGGTGATAGAGGAAGCTTCAATTGGAAGCACTGACACCTTGCACACAGGGGTGACTAGAAAGGTGCCAAAGCAAAGCTTGGGGAATCGAGTAACAGTTGGATCGACCAAAAAACACGGTGACAAAGAGAGAGAGAGAGAGAGAGAGAGAGAGAGAGAGAGAGAGTCTCCACCATAGCTATAGATGTTCCATTTGTGCTATTCACTATGGAAGAGAGCGAGGTCTATGCAACCCGGTGATCAGAGAGAGGCCAGTTCGCACATGTGATCATTTGCTCTGAGGAGAAGCTCCCGTGTGAGGATGAAGGCACTCCGTGTTAAACTGGAGACAGCTGCTCTGTTGAGTTCAATTGGCGTGGTACATTGAAACGAAGTAAGGAGATCAATGTGAGCAAACTGGACACGTTCTACAAAGAAGGAATCGACCAGACGCCAATATTTGGTGCACAACCAATCCCTCTAGCAAGCGACGGAGAAAGAGACAAAAGGAGGATACAATGTGCGTCGAAAGTGGGGAATTCACGTGATATTCCGAGTCACTACAGCAGTGAGCACATCATCTTAGACTAGCCATCTATCCACTTGCATCCACGTGTGTACTTATCCATATGCATTTCCTTTGATACACTAAAAGATTACTTATTGTAGTCTCCCCTCAAAGAGTTGTATTGCAAAGGGCTTTAATCCTCTCTCTCAACAGAATTGTTGTAACTCTGTAAGGATTTTCGCTCGCCAATCTTGGGTCATAGACACTCCAAGTCCCCAAGGGTACCCACCTTGTGAGCACACTTTGTATTCGTGCAAGAGGTTCCTTCTCAAGGGTACCACCACTCTATTTTGGCACACTCAAGGCACTAAGTGCCCTCTCTTGTAAACTCAAGCAATAAAAGAAATAGTATTGTGTGTGTATGATTGTGGGATTGGAGGCTGGTCTAAGCCCACCCACAAGTTCTCTTTGAGCATCAAATCTCCCCACTCCACGCTGTCTCTTTGTGCACAAGTGAAGGGCTACTCTAAGCCCCCCCCCCAAGGAGTTTTCTTTTTCAATGGGGTATCGAGTCGTTCACTTCAAGCTTTACCATTATTTTGAAGCCGTATTTTTGGTAAGTATCTTTGATAGTGTTTCTAAAAACTTTATCTTCAAAGCTTTGTAATGACCAAAAGTGAAGGTAGCTCATCATCCATGGCTAACTTCTTACCCTCTTTCACCCCTATTTTTATGCCTAAGGATGAACGCCTCAATGAAAAAAATTACACTCTATGGAAAGATGTCATGTGCGCCTATCTCTACATGCATGTCCTCCATGCGATAGTAGATGGGTCAGACCCTGAACCCAATAGGGATACCAACTTAGAAAATTGGCATGTGTGGAATGTCAAGGACAAAAGAGCTTTAAGACAGCTGTTACTTGCCTCCAACTAACTGACAAAAGGACATATCACTACCTGTAAGACATCCAAGGACTCTTGGGATACGTTAGTAGCATTGTATGAAGACAAAACCCCTTCGAAAATATATGCATTAGAGGCCGAGTTTCATAATTTGACAATTAGGCCACACGACACAATTACCAAGGTCATAGCCCAATTTGAGGACTACCAGCGTAAATTAGCACTATGTGGTAGGCAGATCTCTAGTGAAGGCATGACCATTAGGCTTCTCAACAAGTTACCTAAGTCGGACGAGACATTTGCCACAACTTTGTATAATCGCGGCCAAGTCTTATCCTGGGAAGAGGTTCGTTGACTATTGCTCCTTCACGACTCGCGAGCCAAATCGACTTCCTCACAAGAGTCTGCCATGAAGGCCAAAGGGCCATTCAATAAGGGCAAAACCACAAGTCATCATGCTAGCAATGGATCTAAGCAAGGATCGCATAATTCATCAAAGAAGTTCACCTATAATTTCTATGGAAAATCAGGACACTTAGAAAAGTTTTGCTATAAAAAGAAACAATCATCGAAGGCTTCTATGTCTAGGCAAGCATCCAAAGGATCCCAACATAGATCCCACTGCTCGAGTGAGGAACTTTTCATCTCCACAGAAGCCAATGCCCTAGTTACTTCTAGCTCCCCACATGAGTGGATCTTTGATAGCGGAGCTACCTCCCATATGTGCAAAGATAAGGACTCCTTTCAAGAACTTGAAGAACATACGGGCGAAGTCTATCTTGGCAACAACAAAAGTTTACCCATCGAAGGAAAAGGAAAAGTTCAAATTACCAATAATCAGGGGAATGCAAGTTTTTATCCAATGTTCTTTTTGTTCCAAATCTATGTATGAATCTACTTTGCATCAAGGCCATTACAGATCAGGACAAACAAATATGGTTTGATAACACCTTAGTTAAGGTAGTTGATCCCCATAAAAAGAATTTCATTGCTCAAGGTATTGAAGAAAAGGGCCTCTACAAGCTATCTTGCTTTGTATCCAAAGAATCAACCTCAAGTTTGTGGCATCAGAGATTTGGCCACACTTCATACTTATCAAAAATCTCTTCATCCCAACTTGTGAAGGGATTGCCAAAGATAGGGCAACTTACTGATGTCTGCCAAGCTTGCACCCAAGGCAAGCAACACAGGGCCCTAGTTCCCAAGGAAGCTTCAACATGAGCAAGGAACCCACTAGCCCTTATCCACATGGACTTATGTGGACCTATGTATACCCCATCCCTGAGTGGATCCCTCTACTTTTATCTTCTAGTAGATGAACACTCTTGCTATATTTGGGTGTACTTTTTGAAGTCAAAGCCACACACATTCTCTAAGTTTCAAACTTCGATCAAGTAAGTTGAGAATGAAGCTTCAAATCAAGTTAAAACCATCAGCAGATGGAGTTGGTGAGTTTATCAATCATGACTTTGATAACTTTCTCAACCAGAAACGGATCAAAGGACAAGTCACTCAGCCTCATACTCCATCCCAGAATGGAGTAGCTGATGGAAATGGTACGAATAATGCTTCATCACAAGGAAGATACACAATGTGATGGAAATGGCATGAATAATGCTTCATCACAAGGATCTACCCTACAAGTTTTGGGCAGAAGCCGTGCATACTCTCGTTCACATTCTTAATCGAGGATTTACAAGTGCTTTACACAACAAAACACCCTTTGAAGCATACTATGGAAGAAAACCAAATAAGAATTACTTTTGGGTCTTTGACAGTGAAGCTTTTGTCCATGTACCAAAAGAAGATAGAAACAAGTTACAATCAAAGTCCAAGAAACACATATTCATAGAGTACAGTGACCAATCCAAGGCATACCGTCTATATGATATGGAAAACCACTCCATCACCATTTCGAAGGATGTGATTTTCAATGAGCTTCCTCATACTCAAGAAAAGATTCAATTACAAGTCTTAGTCCACCTATCTACACTTCAGAGGGGGACTCAGTATTTCCACACTCTAACTCAGAAGCAAGTACTTCAAGTCATCCAAGAACATCTCAAAGAATTATTGACAAGCAACAATGAGAACAAATTCATTATGTCAATTACACCTTAATGCATCAGATTCAACAAATCCCAAAACCATCTAATTACAAAGAAGCTCAAGGCCAACCTAAGTGGGAAGAAGCTATGCAAGTCAAAATGGATGCAGTTGAGAAGAACAAAACTTTGACTCGTGTACCTAAGCCCACAAATCATCAAGTCATAGGAGTTAAGTGGCTTTATAAAGTTAAGTACAAGTCAGATGGCACATTAGACAAGTACAAAGCAAGATTAGTCGCTAAGGGATACAAGCAACAACATGGAAGTGACTATGAAGAAACCTTTGCTCCTACTGCAAGATTCATAACCATAAGAATCATCTTAGCACTAAGTGCTCACTTTAAGTGGCCCATTTACCAACTGGACGTCAAAAGTGCATTCCTCAATGGAGATCTTCAAGAAGAAGTATATGTTGAACAACCTGAAGGCTTCAAGATCAAAGGCAAAGAAGATCAAGTCTACAAGCTTCACAAGGCACTTTAATGACTTAAGCAAGCTCCCAGGGCCTGGTATGAAAAGATTCACAAGTTCTTTGAAGACAAGGGATTTCATAGAAGCAATGTTGATGCTAATCTCTATATCTATCAAAAGGAGTCTTTAGTAGCCATCATCATTCTCTATGTAGATGACTTGATCTTGACAAGCTCAGACGAAGAACGCATCCAGTTTATCATCACACAGCTTCACCTTGAGTACTCTATGAAAAATCTTGGCTTACTACACTACTTCTTGGGTATGGAAGTTTGGCAAACAAAAGAAGGTATATTCCTATCACAGAAGAAGTACTACTCTAATCTACTTTCCAGATATAACATGGACTAGTGTCCCTTAGTTTCTACACCACTTGATCCCAACATCAAGCTTACATTGGAGAACTCATCATCACTTGTGGATGTGCATACCTATTGACAGCTTGTTGGCTCCTTACTCTATCTTGCCAACACTAGACTAGATATTGCTTATGCAATTGCTATACTCAGCCAGTTTGCACATCAGCCTCGTCAGACTCATTGGGATGCTCCTCAGAGACTACTTCGCTATCTTTCCCTCACCCGACATCATGATCTTTGGTATAGAAGGGGTATCAAACTCGCTAGATATTCCAATTCAGATTGTCGCTGGTGATCCTGATTCTCGACGGTCTACTTCTGGGTATATATTCTTGGTTGGCTCAGGACCTATCTCTTGGGCAAGTAAGAAGCAGCCTACAGTTGCTCTATCATCCACAAAGGCCGAGTATCGAGCATCAAGCTTTGCAGCATGTGAGGCCATCTGATTTCGATGTTTATTATCTGACATTGGTGTTTTGCAGGATACTCCAACATTTCTTCACATGGATAGCTAGTCAGCCTTGGCCATCGCCAAGAATCTAGTGTTCCATGCTCGAACGAAGCACATCGAGATCCATTACCACTTCATCCGCAAGAAGCTCATATCTCAAGAGATTACTCTGAAGCAGTGTACCTCTCAGGAGAGCCTGGCAGACATGTTCACGAAGGCTCTACCTCTGATTCCGCTTCAGCACTTGGTGGACCTCTACAACATTCAACCGCTCCAAAATGGAGGTGCAGAGGGGGTGTTGACGACATGATTGCTCCTATTTCATTTACATTTGTATCCGCATGAGTGCATCTCCATTTTCCAGGAGGCACTCCATTTCTTGTCTATTTCCATTTTATATTGTATTTCCTTTGTATTTGGGTATCTTTCCATGTGCTTCTACTAGTTGTATTCATTCTCCTTCCAGGAGACTTATCCCACATATGATATACTTTTGAGAGCCCCTCCCAAATCTTTATAAGGAGGGCCTCTCCCCTCATTTGTACTTGGTTAGAAGCTTGAGGAGCCTACTCCATGCTCTTGGCAAGCTCATTTCTAATCCACATGAATTTACCCATTTCATGGTCTCATCATTTTGTGTCTCACACATTCTTTGTTTTGTGAGAGTACTTTACTTTTCATTTTGCTTCCGCGTGCATACTCTCTACAATAAAGAGCTACACCATGCTATTTGGGAAATCCAATGGCCTATAAAGCGGTACTCAGTATAGCTCGCGTTGAGATGATGTATGTAGTGCTATCACTAGATTTCTTGATACCCACACTCAAATTAGCATAAGGGCGTCAATGGATGGCCCACGAGCTATCTTCAAGAATAATGGATTTCTTCTCGGAGAGACCAAATTAAGACTAGCGGTTGGAAAATACACAACAAAGAATAAATAAAAGGCTTTCTATGATGCACATGTGAAATATAAAGGCATAAAAGTTTCTGATTTAGTACTAGTGTACACTTTGAAACAACATGCTCATAAGCTAGAAAAATGTGGTTATAGACCCATGATGATTAACACATTTTTGAATAGCCTTGTGTACAATTAGCCACCTTATAAGGAGATATAATGCCAAATTACACTAGTGGATGCATAATCAAGCTTTATAAAGAACCATTGACAAAGGAGATTCTTAAATGAGTAGATGTGGCTAAGAAGTGTGAAAAAGAAGAAAAAGAAATTAGATAAGAAGCATAGGCCAGAGCCCTAGAATGCATTAGATGTGTGAAGCTGAGGCAACCTCATAATTATCAATATCAACCTAGATGCCCCAAGATATCACATGGAAATGTGCCAAACTAGAAAGAATACCTTGCCTATGATAGTGGATAGAAGATCATGCATTTCCATAGAGCTAGGACAATACATTACAATAAATATGATAAGGTATTCATGTTGTCAAGACATGAAAATACAAATTAATCCACTTAAGGCCTTACTCATAGGATTAGGACGCATGTGGATCTCTTGCATTAGTGAGGTGAGAGTTTCTATCCTCATACATGATGTCCCCTTGATAACAAAACTATTAGTTTCCCATGATGAAGATCTCATGGAACCTTTGATATTGGGACAAGATTGGATCTATGACCACATAATTGACTTGAACCTTCAAAGATGTCTTTTTCAAGATTGGCTTAAAAATTACATCTCATGATAGATTTGAAGAATCTTGAGTCCTCTATCTCTAAATTAAAGGTAAATCCAAAGACTATCCAATCTTTAGTCTCTCTATTTGTAGAAAAGTTGGACAGTCTCTAGTCCTCTAGAGCTAAATATATATAATAGCTAAAGACTCTCTATTGCAAGATCTACATGTGTCCAAAAAGATTACAAAAATTTGAAAATACACAAATATAGAATTTCATAGTAGATAAGAGAGTACAAAGTATTGGGTGCAATCTCCTCTCACACACTCTGTTGGATGAGTCTATAGAGTGCGTATATTTATAGTTTATTATTGTGTCTGAAATAGAGGTTACAATGAGGGTGGCACTTCGAAAAGCACTCGTGAAAGTAAAAGGTTTCTGTGTATTACATAGAGCCTTATCTTTTATTTATAAAAATTGTGATCTACAATGATCCTTATCTTAAGCACTATTTTTATGACTTCCTACAAAGAACCTTCTATGAGGTTCTTTTATTTAAAAAATATATAGAAAATATAAATTCTCTTATTCATGTTGGGACACATGCAAATACATCCACACCCTTATGAACCTTCAACTGCTATATCAAAACACTAAGCACATTATTAACTCCTTAAATTAAAGTCAAAATTAAACATTCCATAAGTGATAACATGCCTCCTAGTAAAAGTGTCAACAAACCTCACTTGATAAGAAATAAAATAAAGATGGATCGCCAGTCACATGTCCCATCACTAAACATAAATAAGCATGTTCCATGTAAAAACACATGCATGAAAATGTACCTTGGAAGAGTTAAATTATTGTTATTATGAGTGATATGGAAAAGCTTAGTGATCATAATGAGGGGTCCACGAATTCTTATTGATCAATTGCAATTCTTTGATACATTCCACTAGAGTTGGGCCATCCCCACTAGATAATTATTACCGAACTTCACTTTATCATTTTCAAAGTAGGATTTATTTGAATAAAAGCCATCAAATTGGGATAATCATGATAGAATAAGTTGTGTATCCTTATGGCCATCAAAATGTGAGAATTGGAACTTCTTGATACCAATCTCGATATGCGTTCCATCAACTTGAGCAGTAAGAATGGCATTTACCACCCCTGCATGGTTGTGCTCCTCAAAATGCAACTTTGGAAGTAATTTTTCACCTTTTGGATCTTGTTTTAGATGCCTCAAAGTTTGTGCCATAGTATCTACAACTATTGTTCAAACAATATTATAGGTAGAGGTGATTCATCAAAGTCCTCCATAGTATGCTTAGGGTCCATGGGTGTATAGAAGAAGAAAACCCCTTGCTAAAGATGTGAAAACAATTTTAAGAATTCTTAAATTCAAATGGAAAAGGGGAAGGTGGTTCTTGGGAATTGAGAAACTAAGAGAGATGAAAATTTTGTCAAACATAAGTAAAAAGGAGTAGAGTGACAACACAAGTGAATAGTGTAGTAGTAAGACACTTGAATTATGAATGTGAGGTGGTGGGCTCAATATCTCCTTGGTAGATGAGAGACTCCATATTGCCACTCCTTAACAAACATGTGTTCACACGTAGCCAACAACTTCCAATGTCCAAGGGAGACAAGGGAGGCATGCATGCGGAGGAAGTCAATGATTACAAAGTTATGCCATAGTTCCATTTCTTAGTCGATGGGCATAGGCTTTGATACCTCTCTTGCACTATCTTATAGACATGCATAAATAAAGAGTAAAAAACTTTGAAAACACACAGAAATGCAATTGCATAATACATGAGACACTACACTCTATTGGCATGCATTGTATTGGAGGAGCCTGTATAGTACATGTATCTATAGTTTATCATTGTGTCCAAAATAGAGGTTACAATGAGGGTGTCATTTCCCAAAAGCAGGGGTGAAAGTAAAAAGTTGTTCTCTTTTATAGAGAACATTATCTTTTATTTACAAAAAGCATCACCTACAACGATCCTTATCTTAACCACTATTTTTATGACTTTATAGAAAGAACCCTCTATGTGAGTATTTATTTACAAATATATAAAGGATATAATTTTTGCTATTCATGTCCACACACATTGGCATGCATCCACGCCCATCCATAACCTCATGAACCTTTATTTGATATATCAAAACACAATGAAGATTAATAAATCCTTAAATTCAAATCCAAAGTTCAACATTGTATGATTGATAAGACTCTTGGGTCTTCTAGCTCTCAATCTATTATACAACTAGAGACTCTCAGGTTCTCTAGTCAACTCATGATGTATATAAACCTAAGTCTATTGTCTAGAATCCCTAAACCCTAATGGAAAGGTCATGCAAGTGATGGAGCTCGCTTATTTTCAAAAGAAAACTCTCTTAAGGATGATTCAATTGTAGTAGAGTAAGAAGCAACCATAGAATTACCATGAGAAGCGATGGTTACCTATAACGTTGTGGACCAATCATTGCAGAAAGCAACCTTTTTCAGGCATGAAGCAGGAGAAACAAAATTAAAGCAGGAGAAACCAAATTGAAGGAAATGAGAAACCAAATTGAGGGAAAACATTGATGATGAAGGAAGGACATCAACCATGAATAATTCAAAAAAATTGGATACCCAAGTAGTCTAGGATGGCATGCATTAATAGCTCACACATTTGGCTACCTATGATTTTTTTGAAAACCAAAAATCCTCCTTTTAGATCATTTTGCTTAGGGATCCATGAGTCTTCTCATCTTCACTCTCCATCTAGAAGAAAATCCATTATGAACATGACGCATCCTAATAATTTTTTGAGAACTATTTGGAAATGGGTGCCTAAACATCCCTAGAACTAATAACTTTCTTGATCATCTCATAAATTGTATAAATAATTCACCTCACCATGTAATACCATAAGGGAATCTCTATCTCATAAGAAACCTTGTAGAAATCCTTATCTCATGAACATTGTAACATACATTGGAATCATCAAAAGCATACTAAGCTCATGCATTACCCAAAGTATGTGTATACAAAGTCTAGTGATGTGCATTAGGCACAAGTACAACAAGTCCACTAACACAAAAAAAGGGGCTACATAGGAATCATGTTAGTATTGAAAAGAGATCGAGGTCTCACCATGCTGGGATCAGAGTCTATTTCAAGATTAATACATTTTCCTGCTATAGCACATCACTCTAGTCACAAACTATCAAAGAATTAGGTAGCATGAACTTCAATGGCAGGTACTAGTCAATGGCCTTTGAATTACAAAACTCTCCCCCACTGATGGGAATATACACTTCTTGCACCTTTGGAATCTATTGACTTTCAGTGAGAAATTCCCATCAATTACCCTCCTAAGGACCACATTGAGGGATCTCACATCAAATCACATTAGTTTCAGGGTTCGGTTGGTTCCCTCACACATGCCAAATACATATGGGTGTCAAATCTAGAGATTGATCATGACTAAGGTGTTGATGTATGAAACACCACAAGAAATGAATTAATGTGACACTAGAACACCTCTATGGTCACCATTAACTCATTGCCACTCCAAACTTTGAGAAATGATAGCCTAAAGTGAGAACTTTGCTTCTACAGAAATTCCTAGTCACTGAAATGACATCTCTTCAGTATTTTGCTAATTTCGCCTAGCTCAAGTATTAGTTCTCCATGAAACCTTATAGGCTGAAACTAGAAGAGTAGATCTTTCCAACAAGCTATCATATGCAGCAAAAAGATCTCTAGAACTCAAGTTATGGCTCTCACAAGATGACCCTGTATGACCTTCCAAAATTGGAAATCTTTCCTGTTATAGTAAAAGCGCCTGTTTAAAATTAGAATTTGATGCCTAGCATCGACTTGCAATGAGAATTCGATGCCGCGCATCAACTTGGGGTGTTTTTGGCCAATTTTCAGTAGGGATTCGATGTCGGGCATCGACTTCCCGCATAAAACCTTGATCTTTTGGACACCAAAACTATAGGTGATTTCATGCACACTTAGAATATGACTTATCAACTGGAATTTGATGCCAGGCATCGAGTTGCTCCAACAACATCATGTTTTCAAACACTTCAGCACTAAATGAAAAAGATAAATGAAAATATGACTTATCAACAGAGATTCGATGCCAGGCATCGAGTTGCTTGGAAAACTTGATCTTTTTAACTCATCACACAATAGGTAATTATGGAGATGATGGAGAGAGACTCATACACAGAACTTTACTCAGTTCTTTCTCATAGCTATGAAAACTCAGAAGTTTTACAGATGCTTTCTCACTCAGAGAAGCCCGACTATACACAGTCGTATAAATGAACTCCTTCTTCTACTTCTTCTCTCTATTCTCTCTCTCTGCGTCAGTTGATACAAACTAACTTATATAGATTTTCGTATTCTCGTGATTTTAAAAAACTTCTAGAACTAAAGTGAACTAACTTTACAAATATGATACATTTGTGAATTTGTCCCTTCACATAGGCATGGGGTTTTTCTTCCTAAGATTTGACCTTTAAATATATGTCCAATTAGTGAGTGTTTCTCCAACAGCTCCCCCTCAATCACTAATTGACATTCTTTGTTCCTTCATATCTTCTTCTTCTCTTTCACTCCTACCATGCTTTTGAATCTGTTGGTCTTCACACCATCCAAGCTCTTTGTCATTATGTCTGCTAACTGATCTTTAGTAGAAATGTACTCCACTTCAATCTCCTTCTCCATTACCTTTTTTCTGAGAAAATGATAATGTATCTCTATGTGCTTTGTTCTTGCATGAAATACTGGATTTGCTACAAGATAAAGTGAACTCATATTATCTCCATGTATTGTAGGTGTACCTTGATCAATGCCTAAGCTCTTGAAGAATGTCTGCATCCATATGACTTCCTTAGCTGCTTCCACAAGTCCTTTGTACTCTGCTTCAGTTGATGATAATGCTACTGTATGTTGTTTCTTTGAACACCAACTTACAAGTTTATCACCAATATATATCATGTAACCATGAGTTGATCTCCTGTCATCTTGATTACCTGCCCAGTCTGAGTCACTATAGGCTCTCAACTTCAAATCTGATGTAAAAGGATAATATAATCCTTCCTTTATAGTTCCTTTGATATATCTGAGAACTCTTTGACCTGCAATCCAATGTGGGTCCTTTGGACAATGCATGAATTGTGACAAAACTCCCACTGCATAACTAAGATCAGGTCTTGTTAGTGTAGCATAAATCAAACTACCCACAAGAGATTGATACGTTCTCATATCTTTGTATTCTGCACCATCATATTTACTGAGTTTGTGATTAACTTCAAGTGGAGTTGAAGCTTCTCTACAATTTTCCATATCAAACTTCTTCAATAGATTCAGAAGATACCTTTCTTGTGATACATATATGCCATGATCTGTATAAGTGACTTCCATTCCAAGAAAGTATGACAACTTTCTTAGGTCACTGATCTTGAACTCTTTCTCAAGTAATCTCTTTACCTCCTTGATTCCTTCATCTGAAGTACCTGTGATTATAATGTCATCTACATAAATACAAATGTAGATTGTACCTTCCTCTGTTCTTTTGATAAGTAGACTTGAATCTGCTTTTGAACTTTGATATCCAAGATCATTGAGATACTTCACCAGTCTATAGTTCCAAGCTCTTGGAGCTTGCTTCAATCCATACAATGCTCTTCTCAACCTGCAAAAAAAATTTGGATACCTAGAATCTATAGATCCTTGAGGTTGCTCCATGTATACCTCATCTGATATGTATCCATTCAAGAATGCATTCTTTATATCCAATTGACTTAGAGTCCATCCTTTTGAAGCTGCAATAGCAATGATTGTCCTTATAGTTGACATCTTAGCTACAGGACTGAATGTCTCATCATAATCTATGCCATAGGTTTGGGCATAGCCTTTCACCACCAATCTAGCTTTGTAACTGGCTATACTTCCATCTGCAAGCTTCTTCACTTTATAAACCCATTTATTTCCAATAACTTTCTTACCATTTGGTTTAGGAACAAGTTCCCATGTCTTGTTCTCCTCTAGTGCATTGAACTCTTCCTTCATTGCTTCTTCCCATTGCTTCTTACGTTTTGCTTCATCATAGTTCTGAGGTTCTTCATCATCTTTCACCATATATGCATAGTTCTTCTGAGTTATGTAAGAAGTATCATAAGAATACCTTTCTGGTTGTCTTCTAGTCCTGCTTGACCTTCTTGGTTCACATTCTTCATAAGTGTCTGGATACACTTCTTCATCAAATATAGGAGCTTCTTCATTTCTTCTTGTTAATCCACTTCTGGATGTACTTGCTTGCATATAGTCCATCTCTATTCACCTGCACAATTGATTTTCCTTTCTCACATCTTCTTACCTCTTCTTCAAATTCTTCAGCTGTATGACTTTGATCTGCATACCAACTTTTCTGTTCATCAAATGTAACATCTCTAGAAACAAGAAATTGTTTTGTTAGAGGATTCCACAACCTGTAACCCATCTGCTTTTCATCATAACCAATGAACACATATTTTTCTGCCTTTGGTTCAAGTTTATGTCTAAGTTGTGATGGCACATAAGCATATGCAATTGATCCAAACACTCTACAATGATCTAATGTTAGTTTCTTACCCCACCAAGCTTCATATGGAGTCATTCCATTTAGAGCTGCACATGTCATTCCATTTAGAGCTGCACATGGTAATGTATTCACAAGATATGTAGCTGTATTTACAGCCTCAGCCCAAAGATAATTTGGACAGTTCTTCTCCTTTAGCATAGCTCTAGCAAACTCCACCAAAGTCCTGTTTCTTCTTTCTGCTACACCATTTTGTTGTGGTGTATACCTGCAAGTTATTTCTCTCTTAATACCTGCATTCCAAAGATAATCATTGAACTCTTGGGAGAAGTATTCTCCCCCTCCATCAGACCTCAGTCTCTTAAGCTTTTGACCTGTGACTCTCTCTGCATATGCATGAAAATGCTTGAAAGCTCCAAACACTTCTGATCTTTCCTTCAAAACATATAATGTTATCCATCTTGGAGCATCATCAATGAAAAGAACATAATACCTTGAGCCACTGATAGATCCTTCTTTTGTTGGTCCTCATACATCTGTATGAATGAGCTCAAGTACTCCATCATGTTTGAATCCTTTCTTCTGAAATGGTAACCTGTGTGCTTTACCCATTTGACATGCTTCACATTTATAAACCATATGTTGATTCTGCACATTTGGTAATCCTAGTACAAACTAATTAGCAACCATAGCTTTAATTCCTCTTTCATTGAAATGACCTAATCTCTTATGCCACAGATCAAGTTCTGTAATCACTCCTTCACCATGTGTGAGCAAAGCTTGACCAATGTTCCCTTGTACTCTTAAAGTAAAGAGTCTACCTTCTTTCTTACCAGAGACAATCTGATTATATCCATTCTCTGGATCTTCAACAAATACTCCTTCATTTGTAAACCTGACTTGAAAACCTTTTTCAACTATCTGTCCCACACTAATCAAGTTTTTAGGTATTGTAGGAACATACAAAACATTGGTTAGCAAATCTGCTCCACTCTTGCATTTCACTTTTCCAATTGAATGTACACTATGTCTTGTATTATCACCTGTTTGAACTGTATGACTAGAAATGCCTTTTTCCAATTCTGACATCAATTCTATGTTTCCTGACAAATGATTAGAACATCCAGAGTCAATGTAAAATACCTTTAGATCTTCTTTGTCTGATGTGCTGATTGAATTCATCATCAATGATGTATGACTTTCATTCTGTGTGTCATTTGCATAGTTGTAGTAGGTGGTGTTGTAGGATTGATTCTGTCCCCAACTTCTTCCTCCACCTCTACCATAGCCTCCTCTTTGACTTTGTCTACCTCTTTGAAAATTACTTTGATATCTTCCACCTCGACCTATGCTATTGTTGTTTTGATTCTGGTTTGATCCTTGTTGGTTGTGCCAACAGTCATGAGCCAAATGATTACTCAATCCACAGATCTAGCAAGCCTTTTTGTTGTTATTTTGATTACCTCTTCCTCTTCCAAAGCCTCTTGCTCTTCCTCTGCTAGTTCCTTTACCTCTTGCATAATAAACTTGAGAACTTGACTCCTCTTCATCCTTTGCTTTACCTTTATCTCCTTTCTTCTTATTCTTCATGTACATTGCAGAACTTTGTCCTTTATCTCCATCTCCCTTCAAGTCTTGCTCATATGTGAGCATCAAACCAAGCAACTGGTTCAAATCAGGAACATAATGATTTAATGAAAGTTCTCTTGATAAGACAAAAGGTTTCCACCTTTCATCCCCTCTCAAACCTGCAAGTAGTTGAGCAATCAATCTGTGATCTTCAACATCTTCATCTATGGATCCAAGACTATCTGCAAGATCCTTCATCTTAGTGACATAATCACTAATGGTTTGACTTGGCTTCTTCTTGAATGTTGTAAACTCTGACCATAGACTTGCTTTCCGTGCTTTAGTAGTGCTTTGGAAATGATACTCCAATGCATTCCATATATCTTCAGATGATTCCAATCCTCTGATGTGTGGTAGCAAATGATCAGAGATTGTATTGTAGATGTAGGCTTTTGCACTTGCATCCTTCTTCTGCCAATGCTTTAAAGCATCAAGTTCCTCTTTCTTTGGTCGGCTTTCATCTTCAAATACTGGCTTCTCTTCTTTACCTGTAACATATATCATGCGATCCTTACTCATAAGTAAGGCTTCCATTCTCATTACCCAAGCGGGGTAATTATCTCTGTCCAGTTTGTCAATGGAGATATGATCTGCCATACTCCTTTCCTTCTGCTGCAACCTGTGAGCTTAAAGGATAAAGAATAATACCTTTTGGAGTTCTTTGTGTATGAAGATACTTTTGAAGTAACCTTTTGATGCCTTGTGTCTTCAAATGCTTAAACCTTTGAAACTTTAATGGAAAACTTTCCAAAGCTTCTCGTACCTTTGTCGCCTTCTGCTCTTCAGGACCTTTCTGCTCTGATACCACTTGTTGATGTATGAAACACCACAAGAAATGAATTAATGTGACACTAGAACACCTCTATGGTCACCATTAACTCATTGCCACTCCAAACTTTGAGAAATGATAGCCTAAAGTGAGAACTTTGCTTCTACAAAAATTCCTAGTCACTAAAATCACATACCTTCAGTATTTTGCTAATTTCTCCTAGCTCAAGTATTATTTCTCCATGAAACTTTATAGGCTAAAACTAGAAAAGTAGAGCTTTCCAACAAGCTATCATATGCATCAAACGGATCTCTAGAACTCAAGTTATGGCTCTCACAAGATGACCCTGTATGACCTTCCAAAATTGGAAATCTTTCTTGTTATAGTAAAAGCGCGTGTTTAAAATTAGAATTCGATGCCTAGCATCGACTTGTAACGAGAATTCGATGCCGGGCATCGACTTGGGGTGTTTTTGGCCACTTTTCAGCAGGGATTCGATGCCGAGCATCGACTTCCCGCATAAAACCTTGATCTTTTGGACACCAAAACTATAGGTGATTTCATGCACACTTAGAATATGACTTATCAACTGGAATTCGATGCCAGGCATCGAGTTGCTCCAACAACATCATGTTTTCAAACACTTCAGCACTGAATGAAAAAGATAAATGAGAATATGACTTATCAACAGAGATTCGATGCCAGGCATCGAGTTGCTTGGAAAACTTGATCTTTTTAACTCATCACACAGTAGGTAATTATGGAGATGATGGAGAGAGACTCATACACAGAACTTTACTCAATTCTTTCTCATAGCTATGAAAACTCAGAAGTTTTACAGATGCTTTCTCACTCAGAGAAGCCCGACTATACACAATCGTATAAATGAACTCCTTCTTCTACTTCTTCTCTCTTTTCTCTCTCTCTGCGTCAGTTGATACAAACTAACTTATATAGATTTTCGTATTCTCGTGATTTTAAAAAACTTCTAGAACTAAAGTGAACTAACTTTACAAATATGATACATTTGTGAATTTGTCCCTTCACATAGGCATGGGGTTTTCTTCCTAAGATTTGACCTTTAAATATATGTCCAATTAGTGAGTGTTTCTCCAACATAAGGCAGGTTCTAAATCTTCTCCCAAGAGCTCAAAGCCCTATAGAATTCAGACAAGTCAGAGTCCGTTTGGGATAAATTGGGTCTAGCTTAATACTTTGTGGAACCTTTACCAAAATCAATTTTTTATCATTGTTACTTCTTGATACACACTATGCAACGAGGTATTGACAAGGATGTACTAGGGCACTTTGTACTACCAAAGCTAAGTCAAAAGCATACAATTAAACCTAATCTATCAACACCTCTTAGAATGTGTATCCCATTAGGAAAAAAGGTGAACCTTGCATGGGCCTTTTGGCTTAAGGAGTGATTAGTGATGGACCAATCAGAAGAGGGTGGTGGCCTTTAGTCTATAGCCTATAAAATACTACACTGAAGGGGGAAGAGGGAACAAGATTCCTCTATGTTTAGGGTTGTCTTCTAGAGAGAGAAGAAATCTCGTAATCAGGTTGGGCCCAAAAATTCAAAATTTTTTAAAAGTTGTAAAACTCATCATAATACCGTTAAATGACCTCCATATCACTTTTCAGGGTCAAAAGTGCTATTTTTGACTTCTAATTCAACATCCGTGCATGTTTTTGAGCTAAAAAAGTGACTTTTTTCAAAATAACTCAAAAAACTCTACTTTCCCTCTTCAAACTCCCATTTTCATACCCAAAACCCAAAAAGTCATATTTATCACCTCTATTCCCTCCATACGATACAACAAAAGCATTGTTTCTCCTCCTACCATTCTCCCAACTTCTACAACAATGACAACAACTCTTACTCCCATGGAAACCTCTAGAGCTCGTAGGAGACCAAAAGACGAAGTTCACACAATGACGTGCCACAACATCAAAACAATGGAAGGAAGTTCGCTACCACAAGAATTTTCCAAAGGTGCATGGGTGTACATGCAGCCATCTAGACTTGGTCCTCATCGTGTTCGAGATCGTGGAAATTTGGATCTTCATTGGAAAGGTAAGCTCTTAGTCTTCAAGCAGCAAACACATGGTGGGATGGTTGCTATTGTACAACATGTCTTCACAGTTTCAACCATGAAGTTAGAAAACTCCAATAGAATTAGATATCCAATCCATTGTGAGTATTTCTATTTTTTCAGTGCTTCGTGGTGTTAAATGTCTTAATTACTCATCTCATATGTTTTTCTTTGCTACAATCATATTTCCTTCTAGTTTAGTGGAAGAGCAACCACTTCATAGTCTTACAGGAACTTTCAAAGCATTACATGCAAACATTGGGGCATTAGTGTTTCCAGATGTACCTCCTGCTAAACTTATTCCTAGAAGGATCTTTTTTTACACTCACAATACATTGTTCCTTCCACAGATGGTGAATATGGAAGGTTGGAGATTATCAAATGATTCTCTTCTTAGTTTAGAGTGGCCAAAACTTGACTTTTGGTCCATATCATCTTTCAAGCGTAAGATGGTGATGGACATACATAACTCATTGAAATTCACGTGAGTGTCTAGATCAATAGGTCTTCATTGGACTCTACCAATCCATTTCTTTGTTTTCATATTTCAAGGCATTCCTTTTGTAGAAACTCCTACAATGTTCCTATGTAAAGATATTACATACGAAGTGGTAGAAGGTTTGCTAGGGGAAAACTGGGGTTATGTAGAAGGATTGTCAAAAGGGGATAGATATCATTGTAGAATTGGTGACACAGGTATAGGGTTTCACTATTTAAAACATAGCACCTCTTTGTACATTAGATTTTATTATGATCGCTAGATGTGTAAACTAGGAGAGTGGATACCTTTGCAAAGCTCGGAGGGATATTTAGCTTCATTTGAAATTAATGTGAAGTTACCAAACAATGATATGGAGGTGGTTTTAGTTAATCAACACTGGAACTTGGCCAACTTGAGAGAGCACTTAGTTATCATGGGATATGATGATCTTCATGATTTCAAATTTTGAATACGAGGGAACAAGGTAAGATTTGTATTCCATATATACATATCGATATATATATATATATATCTTATTCTATCACTATTGTTCATGATATCAAAATGTTTTACTCTTTTATGAATTGTCCATAGATTGGAAAAAGATTGGAAGACAAATTCAAGGTTCTTGCTTCCATTGCACGCATCTTGAGCTTTCTCCTTGTTCAAGATGTTGTTGCTGGCTTTGCTCCCTCTCTTGATCATTTGGTATGGCCCCCAGATTTGTTCATAGAGTCTTTCTCGCTACAATAACCCTATGATTTGTAGGTATTTCTTGGTTAACCCATGGTGGCATTGTTTGACTCTCCTCACTTGATTCTGAATGTTGTTGAGACACATTTTCATGCGATTCATCAGAATCGTCATCAGAAACTACCTATCTGTGAGCACGCTCCTTCACCCTTGTCTTTGTTGGTCTCTTTGGTGATGGAGGCTCATCATATGATGATGGTGGTGATTGGGGTTGATTTACAGCCTCTTCCCTGGATTGCCCATGTGCCACTTGTTCATGCAATTGTTCGCTCCCAGAGGTATGACCACCACCTGTTTTGTGATGGGATGTAGAGCGCGAGACACTATGTGGCCTTTTGTGGTGATTCATCCATGGTGGCTTCTGAGTGCCTTGCACATAGGTAGGAAAGTTAATGGGATCCTTCCTTGTAGTTTGCTTTATTCGTGCCATCCTCTATAGTGCTAGAATGTTGAAATGAGACAATGAGTCTCCTTTTATAATGTTTCACTTAAAAAGGGTCTGTTCACATTTGAATGGACAAAAAATAGTTAAAAAATTAAAAATTACCATAAAAAATTGCAAACAAGAGATTAGTGTGTAGCAAACCTTATGAATTATTCAAAGAATGCCATGAATGTATTAAATGACTTCACTTCCATGATGAACCCTGTCGTGTTCTTGTAGCCCGCCATTAAGCATCACGTAAAGGTCCCAATGATGACTTCCATTTTTCATTAGCTAAGTTGTGTTGATTAATTCTTGCAAGTTTTGCAACTTTCAACTCCTTGGCTCGTTCCATTGCATATGTCCTTGAAAATGCAGTACGATAAAACTAATTAAACATCTCTTCCATATAGTTTGATTGCATTGCACCACCACCATGTCATGTGTTCTTGAAGTAAACACCTCTAGCATTGTTATGTGACTTCTCCAATCCTTGTGTACTAAAAATCTCCAACGAACCATATCGATGCATAAAAAATGCTCCATGTGCAAATAAAATATGTTGAAATGATATAAGTACATATAACACACTCTTATCAACAAGAAAACTGAAAAAATAAGAAAATTTACAATGTAATGTGTAATATTGTTGTTTCCCCAAGATAGGATGAAACACTTTGCAAACTCCATTAATGTATCTTGAAACAATTGACGGTCATTTTTGTTGGAGCTATTAAGACTCATTAAGCCTACCAACTTATCTAAGCATGAACAAACCTTCTTTTGCCTATTACTAAGGTCAATTTGAGAATCATTATCAGTGGTGATCCTGCACAAGTCTTTCCATAGCTCCCCACATTCATTTTTCTTAGAGCTCATACCTCTTCTGAAAAATTTTCTTGCCTTCTTCCCTGTCATTGACACTTGTTGCAAACTATTTTGTGATTCACCAGGTTTTTTGACAACTAGAGTTACATTACCACCATGACAACCAATCAAATTCAGCAACTCTTCCAATTTTTTGATGGCTTGTACAAATTTATCAATTGGCTTCATGGAAAATGCATATTCCATGTGGAGCTTCAATAATATATCAAATATTCTCATGAAAGCATGCAATGTGCAAAAGTGAACATTAACTAATGGAAATGGAATAATGGGATTCCAATCTTTATATAATGTGTCACGGTTAGGTATTTCTGACATTGGACACCTTAACAAAGGTCTATCCCATTTTGTGGAAGTAGGTGCATCTACGTATTCATCTAAGCTAGATAGTATTTTTTATTGTTCGTTTTTTACTTTATAGCCTCGTGTACAAAATGGACATGGGTAACGAGCAGGTGCACCTTGCTTGCAACCTAACATGCATTTGATAGTTTTTAAATCCCCACCTAAGTGCCAATCTATCTCAAAACCACCAAAGTTTTCTATGTGGAGCTTTGCACCATGAATTTGAGAAACTATTACCTTAGTGATCCATGGGGTCCTACTAAAAATCCATGAAAGAACATCATTGGATTCTTTAGGTACTTCAATAGCACCTAACCACCATATTTCTTTCTTGGATTGAACACTATATGTAGAGTTAGAGCTAGAGTTACTACTTTCATCAGATATGGCATTTGACATAGCTTCATTCATGAGTGTCAAACTCAATCTCTCCATTCGTCGTCCCTTTATGATCTGGCATTCATCTAGCTTCAATATAAACTTTAATTTGGTATTACAATCTGCATAAATTACCAAAATTTTTATAACATCAAAATATAATGTATATCAAGGTAACAATAGTGGACATACCTAGTATAGTAGATTTGTAAAATCGAACCATTGCCTGTTGAATCCTCTCCAAATCCACGAATATGTTGTTGTACTTTGTGTAAGGAAGTCCATTTCCAACTGTGCTTTTCAACTCTTTTTTGGATGTAGATAAATGATAAATAGACATAGGCATAATATCCTCTATATATAAGTAGTTTCCAAGAATACTAGCTATATCTTCATTGGACATTGACTTCTTAAGCGATACTTTGTAAGGAGATTGAAACATATTTTGCAAAATACCCTCTCTTTGTAATGAATGCTTCAAAAGGTTGTACAATGCACTGTATCCTTTAGTACGAATTCCTGCTTCATCATATACCATCTGCACGTCTCTAGGAGTGATAGTATCCTGTAACTTTTTTGTGAAATCTTTAACCACTTGCTTCTTGGTAAGGTTTCCTATTCGTGGCTCCAAAATACTAACCACCTACTTGTTGGTCAAACAAGAATTTAATAACTTGAATTGATCCTCTATTGTTGATGAAGCACTAACATCTTCAACGAATGACCTACATAACAAATATATATATATATATATATATATATATATATATATATATATATATATATATATATATATATATATATATATATATATATATATATATATATATATATATATATATATATATATATATATATATATATATAAGTCTTCCAAAAAGAGAAACAAATACAAGCCAAACCTTATCACAAAAACTCATCGTTTGCGTGCTCCACCACCAATTGAAAGAGAGTCAAAGGATGTTAATGATCGTCTCCTACATCGCATCCCATGTGGAGTCTCTCTCAAGTGTTGGATAGTGTTTTTTAATTTCTCAATTGTTCTCTCCTTTTCTTCCATATGCTTTTCAAGCTTTTCTTGTAAAGATATGATTGTGCTTTCTAAAGTGACCAAGCTTGTATGATTTGGTTGATATTGTTGAATCCAATACTTAGTAATGACAAGTGAATGTGTAGATAATCGTTGACAATAACCTAAGAGCCGAGTTTTACTAGCACCAATGAACTAAAGTAAAGTTGAGAGGCTATGGAATGTTGGATGGTAAGAAGACATCGGATCACGAGGGTATAATGAACCATGAGTCCAAAGATTAATATTCTTTTCTCTAGCTTCACGACGCTCATTTTGAGAGTTCACACCATTGTTGCACTATGTATTTGGAGCAAATGCTCTGATACTTGTTGATACTGGGGCATGAGGACGTCCTAATGTGAGGTTTGTAATAGGTGTCAACACCATCTTTTCCAACAATTAGACAATACTGAGAAAGAGACCAAAAATATGTTTGGAAGAGATGCTAGCGCATGATTTTCTTAGGAAAATTTTGTTTTCTTGGATGTGGATGGGTCACAGTGTGTTTCTCCACTGAGAATAGCCAAAAATGATGAAAGTTTGAAAAATTCATTTTTTGGGTGAACAGTAGTTACGGATTTGATGATGTGGTACTCTACTTTTGCAGGGATTTTATAAATAGTACTTTTTTGAAAGGAAAATTAAAAACTAAAAAACTAAAAAAAAATCACTTCTAACATATATATTAAAAAATGAGCCTTTCAAGTAAATAAACACTGAAATTGAGACTTTGAAAAAAAAATCATTTTTTATTCCCATACATGCTCGAGTTTGATGATGAGGAAAGTAGATTCCCTTTCTCTCTCTAATAGAAGAGAGAGAGGAGCCTAGTAAGCCTTAAAAAAAGCTTACTCCAGCCTACTAAAAAGTGCCCTATTAAATGCACTTTGTCCCCTTAAACAACAACAAAATTAGGCTTAATCCGTAAAAATTAGGGATCCTTACAAGGCCCATGCAGGGTTCACCTTTTTCCTAATGCAACATTTCTCCTTTGCAGGCCAATATTGATTTACACATAAACACAATAAAATATGGTTAATTCTCTCTTTGGATCAAATCATGTCAATTTGTATTGACTTACTACATTGGAATATGGACCAACTTTACCTAGCCAATTCCAGAGAACCTTTTAAGAAATTTTTCAACGAATATTATGCAATCGCTAGGATTGTATATATATGCTACGCATATGATATTCCAATTTAAAGGGCACTGACTTGTATTAAGTTGCAAGCATTCAAGGGCAGAAGAGGGTCAGCCTTTCATAAGATGAGGAGGATGGATGATACCATCCCATGCCTTTAACCCAGAAAAACATGAGCCACCCCACAACCATCTCCAAGACGACTTGCACCAATATTCCCACCATTCAGAACAGTGTCACACGACCTTTAACCTGAGATGGCCAAGGAGAAATCACTAATGAATAAACCTTCGGTAAAGTAACCACCATATAGACCGAGACCACCATGGCACATAAATTTGTGTTTCCAATTACAAAAACCACCACATATGAATTTGCAATAACCATTGATTTTGAGATCCCTAGCGGATTACATAAGGAATTCTTGTTCTCCGGTACACAATATATTTTGCAAGTATATGAAGGGCCAAGCTACCGAGGTTGTCAAAGTAACTAGGAGGAAGAAAGGGATGAGCAAGATGAGCAACCACATGATGAACATGAGGATGACAAAGAAGAAGATGACAAGCAATCTACTGATAACCCTACATACACCAATGCACTACAAAGATTGTACACTAAACGGAGGAAGTATGATCATGGACCGAAATAAACAAAGAAAGAAGACATGCCTTATTAGAACAGGAACTTACAAACTATGGCCTTGATGCAACATTTATTGAAACCAATCATCTACTAATAGAAGCTCTCCCCATGGTAGACACACTCCAACTCGTAAGTGACCACTTACCAAGTGGGATTCACAAAGAGTACGAATGTAGCCACATCAAGGCTTGACCGTCAATGTACCAATTCCACCCAACCTCTTTTGATGATCCACTCTTAAGGGTCACACACCATAAGCAATTCCACCAAACGACACAACCTCTCGAGGTCAATCTCCAGTTGTGCATGTCACCTCCTCAAGCCATGTATCATAGGAATTTCAATCTATCTTTGAAATTCCTCCTCGTGCCCACCACATTTCCATATACCTATGGTCTCTGCAGCTTATTCACCCCCTAGAAGCGCTGTAGACACTGCCCATGAATTAGTCTTCAAAGCACAAATCCACCCACCCACAACCTTGATGCCTTCAACCATTGCTTGAGTTCCACCAATTATAACTCCTTTTCTACTACCCCTCCAACCCACACTAGTGCCTTTCCCCCCTGCACTCCATCCCCCTACTCCTCTATTTTTTGCCTCGATCAAACCAAACATCCACCCATCATAGCCAACCTTTTTTGCACTATTCGATCCACCCTCCACATGCATCCTCTCTTGAGAGAATATTTTTTCACCCCTTGTTGGTCTTAAAGCTTTCCTTAGAACATTCATTACCCAAATTTTACATACTTCCACTTTGATTTTTTCTAGCCCCACAAGCAATCCACCACACATGGTGCAACTAGTGCCACTCTTCACAATCTTGACCACTCACATGGCAATGTATGAAACCATCGACATTTCATTACCGACTTTGGCATCTCCCCCACCATTTGTACCACCATCCATATCCCCCCTCACACCAACTTCATCCCCAATCACTAGTGTACTCACATTTGCATCTACATCTCCCATCCCCTCTGTATAAGCACTTGATCACACTATATTCATGAAGCTAAACCATGTATATATGTCATCAATTGTAGATAATTCCATTCAACAAAATGGTAACATGTATGAATAAAGTTAAGGAGGAATACACGAGCTGAGGGAAGGAAAATATTTAGTTACAAGAGCATTCTCTTAGTACGCAATTACAAGTTAACCCCCTTCTGGTAGAAAATGAATCTCTCAATGCACATTACACTCAATTTAAGGATGCAACATCATGCTATAGAATTGCAACTAAAAGCACAACATAAGTCGATATTTTAAAGAGAGGGCATGGAGGAATAGCACCATGCCCAAATGAACCATAATGTGAGACTTACCAAAAACATGGGAATTTTAGTACATCATCTAGCTATAGCTTGAGAAGAGAACCAATGGTTATAGGAAGCTACCTTGAACACACTGGGTGCCCCTATAAGCCCCTCTCACTTTCACATGGTGGCATCCAAGAACCAATGGTTATAGGAAGCTACCTTGAACACACTAGGTGCCCCTATAAGCCCCTCTCACTTTCACAAGATAAGTGTAGAAGAGTACACCAACCTATTGGAGCCATATAATAAACTCAATGAAGAATTTGATGCTTTGAGAATGACACAAGTAGCCATCCCCATGCCCATTCCAAAGGAGCAACCTTAGCATCCACCATCCTTGAAGTGATCCCTATAGAATTAGAAGATATGCATTGGCACGTGGTGGAGATGCACTAAGAATTAGCCTCACATGTTTCTCTAGGTAGAATAGCATCTCCACCATATATTCTTGATCTTGAGGAGCTCATATGGATACCTAGAGAATAGAAAGAAGCATACAAGTCTCAAATGGAAATTGGAGGCACATTCATTTATGAAGGTTAGGATACGTTTGAACTAGCACACTCATTGCACATGCATGAAAACACAATTACAAGCCATGGCTCTATTTGATAAATGAGTATTAAAATACTCTCATTTTTAGGAGCTCATAGAATGGCACTACATCTCCACCAATGAGCTCTAATACATGCCAATTGGCTGATTTTTTCCTTATATAGTGGGAAAATGAAACACATCACTTGGAAATTTCCAACCTTTGCAATGCAATTTTAGCCATAACACATACCTTATGAAGCACGCTGCAGTTTTCTTTGTCAACCTAATTGGCGAGTAAAAATATTGTAGGTCTACCCTAAAATGATGCAAACTAGGACACATGCACCCCCTCATATTTTATATAATCAATGATGTGGTCCCATCCCCCGAAGATGAACATGTCCAGGGTTCATTTTTCCCCTAATGTCTGGTTTGATATTCAGCTATGGATGAGTTTGAAAGTGGTTCACTACAAGTACTTTTTCTATTTTTTATACTTTTGTATTTTAAATTCATAATGTTTTTCTAACATTTATTGATATTTTTAAATCTTGATCTTGTGTTTGACAAGATTTGACATGGTTGATTGAGATGTACTTGAAGCCGATTTCATTATTTGTTCGAGGTTCATATAATGTAATATTTCATGGTTATCTTTTGGAACTCGCATATGTTATATTAGACTTGAGTCTTTCAGATGGATTTCATTTTGTTGAGCAATGATGAATGAGACTTGCATACCCATATGTGTGTGAGAATTTTTATGTTTACAAAATTTTAAACATCAAAGTGCACATCAAAATGTGATGAGACCTCCCAAGATCTTCAAAAGGTCAAACAAATATTTCCAAACTTCAGAAATCAAACTTTCCTCCAAACTTTTATGAAAACAGAAATGGGTGACTATAGCACATTAACTACCAGAAACTCTTTGAGTAGAACTTGTCAAAAATAAGCATATATTCTGAAATTAGACTCTAATTAGCACGCTTTAGAAACAAAAACATAAAAAAGGTGGAGTATAGCTCCCAAAAAAATAGTTTGAAGTCAAGATATGCGGAAGCCTGCAATAGCAAGGTATGACTAACTATGTAAATAGAAACCTGATGTACAACAGCAAGGAAACTCAAACATCTATCAAAGAGTTTGATATGCATAGAGAATATGAGAGCTAAGGAGTCTCCTCCAAGTGAAATCACTCAAAAAGACCTCATAACGACTGAGATATGAAAGTTTGAAGAGAGGTATGTCTCTAATGAGACACTAGATAGATATAAGAAAGAAGATGTGCAAAAATTCCTACTTGCAAGGGATTTTCTCATTGACGTTTGTTGGAAAACTGCATTATATATAATAGAAGTTGCAAGCTTTGCAAGCAACAAGAATCACTCAATTTGGCCACCTACACTAAGAGAACCACTCTTTTTATTGAGAGGTTGTCAACAAAAGCGCCTTCCTTGTCTAAAAATAGACACCTCTCCTTTCCTTCGTACTTTTATCTACATTTACTCTAAATTTGGAGATGTGCATGCCTCCACATGTTATTTATCATAAATAATAAAATTCATAAGCCTAAAAAACAATACTTTAGAGCTTTTTCTTATGTAACATTGCCCCCCTCAAGCTCTAAATCCAAAGACTCCAAGTAGAACTTTGATTCGCTTGAGCTTCTGAGCATCCACTGCTTTTGTGAGTATATCTACTATTTGATCTTTAGTTCCAACATGTTGAATATCAATATCTTCATTCACAACCTTCTCTCATATATAGTGGTAGTGTACTTCAATCTGTTTGGTTCTTGCACAGTACACTGGATTAGATGGGAGCTGTAATGAACTTACATTATCTCCAAAGAGTAGTGGACATGCTATAGATAGATTCATATCTTCTTAAAGTTTCAAATACCACATAATCTCACATGTTGCATTTGTAAGGCTTCTATATTCAGCTTCTGTGCTTGAAAGTGCTGCTGTAGACTGTTTTTTAGAACTCCATAAAACCAAATTATTACCTGCAAATATTAGATATCCACCTATACGCCTTCTGTCATCCTTATTTCGAGCCCAATCTGCATCACTGTATGCTTTCAGATCCATAACTTCATGATACTTGTAGCCCAAACCTTCATTTAATGTACTCTTCAAGTATCTCAAGACCCTTTTATATGCTTGCATATGAACATCTGTGGGTTTGTTCATGAATTGAGACAATGTACTTACACTAAATGTAATATCTGGCCTTGTTAAAGTTGCATATATAAGAGAACCAATCAAAGACCTATAGATAAGTGGATCTTCTAAAGGGGAGAGTTCTCTCTTCACATAAACACTATACTTCACATTGGGTTCCATTGGATTACTAATACTCTTGCAATGTTCCATGCCATATTTTTTTAACAAATCTAAAGTATACTTCCTTTGTAGAAGATATACACATCCTCCTTCTTCATAACTTCAATTCCAAGAATGTATGTCAATTCTCATAAATTTGAAATTTTGAATTCAGATCCAAGCTCTGCTTTGATCCTGTCTATTTCACCTTCATCATTTCCTGTTATTATCAAGTCACCCACATAAATTGAGATATGAACAATCAACGATCCTTCAACTTTAACATACAAAGAAGTATCTACATTTGAACACCTATATGATTGCTTTTCAAGAAACTTTGCAAATATGAAATTCCAAACCCTTGGAGCCTACTTAAGACCATACAATGCTTTCAAGATTTTACATGCATGCCTAGGCTTCTTGGAATCTTCATAGCTTGTTGGTTGCTCCATGTACACATCCTCTTTTGAATGACCATTTAGAAATGCATTTTTTATATCTAATTGATAAAGATTTCATACCTTGCTTGAAGCAAAACTTATTAATTTCCTTATTGTTGATATCTTGGCAACAAGAGAAAATGTCTCCTCATAATTGATGCCATAACTTTGTGCATAACCTTTACAAACAAGCCTTGCTTTATATCTACTTACTGAACCATCACTATTTCTCTTTATCCTATACACCCATTTGTTATCGATTAACTTTATGTTAGGTTGCCTTGGAACTAAACTCCATGTATTGTTCTCATACAAAGCTGTTATTTCTTCATCCATTGCCTTAACCCATTTCTTTACCTTTGATGCTTCTTTAAAAGTTGTTGGTTCCTGGTCCTCAAGAAGTTCTGCCATATAAGCTTCATGAGAAAATATTTACGGTTGCCTTCTTTCTCTTACTGGATACCTTGATTGACTTCTTGTCCTAC
Source organism: Ceratopteris richardii (assembly GCA_020310875.1). Taxonomy (NCBI): domain Eukaryota; kingdom Viridiplantae; phylum Streptophyta; class Polypodiopsida; order Polypodiales; family Pteridaceae; genus Ceratopteris; species Ceratopteris richardii. Next base: position 130,372,338 of record CM035415.1, read on the forward strand.
CATGCTTTTCTTGCCTTTGAGTTCGAGTTCTTCTTGATGTAGAACCTTCAATTTCTTCTTCCTATGACTCAATTTCCTTTGAAATCTAATCGAGAATTTTCTTCTAATTTTAATTGGGGAGAGTTCTCTCTTCATGTGTAATTTTTCTTTCTCGTAAGCTTCGAGAAATTGGCTCTTCTTCGTGACTTCTTGTAGTTTCTTCTTCATATACCTACACTTCATGTTTATATCAAGATTTATATTCATGAAAAAGAACATCTCTCGAAACAATTATGTCTCTTGTATCTATGTTCACACATATATATCCTACTTGCCCTTCAACCATACCAATCAAAACCAACTTTGACCTTAACTATTGTGGAACATGAACAAAACATATGCTTCCAAAAATTCTAATTAGAAATATCTGGTTTTGATCCATAAAACAATTCATAAGGTGCTCTTTGTACATGACTTTGAGTAGGTGGTATCCTATTCATTACATAAACTACCATATTGCATGCTTCAACCCAAAAAGTAAGTGGTAAGTCCTTTTCATTTAACATGTGAAGACCCAAGAAAGGTAAATTATGTGTGCAAATTGAACAAAGCTCTTTATGGTTTGAAGCAGGCACCTAGGGCATGGAACCATAGGTTAACTACATACCTTCAAGATCAAGGATTTATGATGAGCAAGGCAGATTCTTCTCTATTTGTCAAGAGAAGTAATTCAGAGATAATATATTTATGTGTGTATGTTGATGACATCCTCCTCACAGGTAGTGATGCCAATAACATCAAACAAACCAAGAACCAAATGATGCAAGAGTTCAAAATCAGTGACCTAGGGTTTCTAAAGTATTTTCTTAGACTTGAATTGGTTTACACAAATTCTGGAATTTACATTACTCAAAGGAAGTATGTGCACGACATGTTGAAGAAGTTCCACCTACCCATCTCCAAGATAGACTTGTTTCTTCTTTCACCCATACCATTTTGTTGAAGTTTGTATCTATTTGTAGTCTCCTTTTTTATTCCTTCCTCTGAATATGTAAGAAATTGATTAGAAAAATATTCACCTCCTGCATCTGATCTCAACCTTCTTATGCTTCGACCTATTTGCTTTTCAACCAAGGATTTAAACTGCTTGAACATATCAAACACTTCAGAGTTGTATTTCATTAAATAAATGAATGTAAACTTTGAGAAGTCATCAATAAACATTACAAAGTACTTGCTACCTGCCATGGACTCTTCTTGAGATGAACCCCATACATCAGTATGAATCAAGTTCAAAATACCTCTGCTTTGCAATCCTACTGATGAAAAAGGACTTCGTACCTATTTTCCAAACTGAGATGCCTCACAAAAAAAATCCCAACCTTGCTTAGGTAGTTGTGATAGACCTTCAACCAAGGATTTCTTTGCAATATCCTTCAATCTGCCAACACTGATGTGCCCTAATCTTTTATGCCATAAATCCAATTGACTTACTTCAGCCCCATTGATCATTGTATAACCTACATAATCTGGAACTTCAACTTTATAAGTATATAATCTATTTACCCTTTGTCATTTTAAAACAAACGTCCCATTCTTCTTCTAATAAGTCTGCCACTGATTATTATCAAAATCAAACTTCACTCCATTGTCATCGATCTATCCAACTGAAATCAAATTTCTTGTAATAGTAGGAACAAACAAAACATCTCTGAGAGTTACATGTTCATTAAGTGGACAATCACCAATGTAAGCTACTTCACGCTCAGTACTATCTCTTGTAGCAACTGTGACTCTTGAATTTGGCTTGTGTAAGTTCACAAACATATTCATGTTGTGACTCATGTGGTTTGAGCAACCACTATCTACATACCAAGTTTTGTTGTTTACCTTCCTCTTTTGTGTCTCTGTATGCATAGCCATAAGAATGTTTTCCTTCTGTGTTTGAACCTCCTCTTGCACTATGTTGTTGTTTTGATGCATGTGATCTTGGCCTTTTCCTCTTTGTCATCCTCTAAAACCACCTCTTCTATTTAGGTTGGAGAAGAAATCCCTAGCATAATGACCAACTTTACCACAATAATTACAAGTTAAGTTACCTTGCTGATTTGGTTGAGTCTCTTGTCTTTATTGTATTGTTCTTCCTCCTCCATTAAAGCTTCCTCTTCCTCTTGCATTGTTGTTAAATCTTCCTCCTCCTCTCCAATTTCCTCTACCTCTTGATCTATTTGATGAAATATAAAGAGCTTGTCTTTGACTACGTCTTTGCGAATGATAAGAGTTCCCACCTTCTATGTTGATTTCTTCAGTGATCATGAGTGTTTATAAAACTTCAAAGGATGGTAGATTCTCTCAAGTCATGATAGATATAATGAAAGACTTTCATATTTTTATCTTCTCTCAAGCCATTTAACATGCTATTAAACTTTATATCCTCACTAGGAGATGCATCAATAGAGGCCAATGCTTCAATAAGAGATTTTACCTCAAGAACATAATCATTAAATGATTGTCGTGGCTTCTTTTTTACTCTTGTCAACTCACCAATAAGTTTTGTTTACCTTGCTTTGTTGGTAGTTTCAAATAACCTTTTTAGAGACCCCTAGGCTTCTCTGCTAGTATTCAAACCTCTTATATGTCCAAACATAGTATTCGAAACTGTTTGTGATATAATAAACATAACTCTTTTGTCTTTTTCGATCCATTCTTGTTCTCTTGCTCGATCTGCTTCTGTAGGAGCTTCAGGTAATACTGGCTTCACTTTTGTACCTCTCCTCAATCCCCAAAGACCTTTAGACATGAGATAAGACTCCATTCTAAATTGCGACATGGGATAATTCCTCCCATCTGATAACTTCTCAATCGATGCACTCAAATCTCCCATGTTGAATTCTTATAAACAAAGAAGATACTTCAATAGGCTTTATGAAAGAATTGATACAAAAACAAAAGCTTTGATACCACAATGTTATGTTTACAAACTTGTAAACATCAAAGTACACAGCGAAATGTGATGAGACCTCCCAAGATCTTCAAAAGATCAAACAAATATTTCCAAACTTCAAAAATCAAGCTTTCCTCCAAACTTTCAAGAAAACAGAAATGGGTGACTGCAGCACAATAACCGCCATAAACTCTTTGAGTAGAATTTGTCAAAAGTAATCATATATTCTAAAAGTAGACTCTAAATAGCATGCTTTAGAAACAAAAAAACATCAAAAAAGGTGTAGCTCCCAAACAAATAGTTTGAAGTCAAATTATGCAGAAGCCTGCAACAACAAGATATGACTAATTGTCTGAATTGAAACCTAATGTATGGCAACATGAAACCTCAAAGATGTATGAAAGATTTTAATATAGATAGAAAGTAATAGAGCTACCAAAATGCCTCCAAGTGTCACTCAAAATGACCTCATAATGACTGAGATATGAAAGTTTGAAGAGAGGTATGTCTTTGATGAGACACCGGATAGACATAAGAAAGAAAATGTGAAAAAACACCTACTTGCACGGGGTTCTCTCATTGAATTTTGTAAAAAAATTGATCTACATATATAATTTGTAAGCTTCACAACACAACATGAATCACTAATGGCCACCTACACTAAGAGAACCACTCTTTTTATTGAGGCTTTCCATAGAGGCACATTCCTTGTCTAAAAATAGAGACCTCTCCTTTCCTTCTTACTTTTATCTATATTTACTCTAAATTTGGAGATGCGAGCACCTCCACATGTTATTTATCATAAATAATAAAATCCAAAAGCATAAAAAACAATACTTTAGAGCTTTTTCTTATGTAACAAGAATGTGTCTATGTATTTGTGTGCAAGTGTGTATGTGTGTGTGTTGGTATGTGCATACACAAGTGTATACACATCTACACACATGTCTAGCTGGACACATGTGCAAGTGTGGATACACTTGTGCATGCAACACACCAGCACACACAAACATGGACACTTGCACACACACCTACACACCATGAGCATTTACATATATATGTTTGAGCTTGTGTGTATGTGTGTGTGCAAGTGTGTATGTTTCTATGCTGGTATGTGCATGCACAGGTGTATACACACCTGCACATGTATCAAGTTGGACACATGTGCAAGTGCGTATACACCTGTGCATGTGCATAGTAGCATCCACACACATGAACACTTGCACACGCACATGCACACACACACATACACACCATATGCATACACAGATATGTGTTTGAGTATGTGTGTATTTGTGTGTGTGCAAGTGTGTATGTCTGTGTGATGGTATGTGCATGCATATGTGCATATACACATGTGCATGCACATACTAGCACCCACACACACATCCACACTTGCATAGAAACATACAAACCATGTGCATACACATATATCTGTGTGATCATGTGTGTATGTGTGTGTCTACAAGTGTGTATGCGTGTGTGCTGGTATGTGCATGCATAGGTGTGTATGCATGCACATTCTTGCACACACACATCCACACTTGCACACACACATACAAACCATGTGTATACATATATATGTGTGTGAGCATGTGTGTTCATGTGTGTAACGAAGGTGTATATGTTTGTGCACTGGTATGTGCATGCACAAGTGTATACACACCTGCACATGTGTCCACCTATACACATGTGTAGGTGTGTATACACTGTGCATGCACATACAAGCACACACACATGGACACTCGTGTGCACACATAAACACCATGGGCATACACATATATGTGCTTGAGCATGTGTATCTGTGTGTGTGCAAGTTGTTATATATGTGTGTCGGTATTTACATGCATAGGTGTATACACAGTTGCACATGTGTCCAACTAGACACATGTACAAGTGTGTATACAGCTATGCATTTACATATAAGCACACACACATGCACACATACACACCATGTGCACACGTGCACACACACACACACACACACACACACACACATATATATATATATATATATATATATATATATATATATATATATATATATATATATATATATATATATATATATATATATATATATATATATATACACACACACACACACACACATATATATATATATATATATATATATATATATATATATATATATATATATATATATATATATATATATATATATATATATATATATATATATATATATATATATATATACACACACACACACACACACACACACACACACACACACACACACATATATATATATATATATATATATATATATATATATATATATATATATATATATATATATATATATATATAACTATGTGTGTTTGTGTTGGTATGTGCATGCAAAGGTGTATATACACCTCTGCATGCATATACCAACACACACACATACACACTTGCACACACACACACACACACTTACACACATGCTCACAAACATATATGTGTATGCAGATGGTGTGTATGTGTATGCACATGGTGTGTGTGTGTTTGTGTGCAAGTGTGCATGTGTGTGTGCTATTATGTGCATGCGCATATGTGTATACACTTGTGGATGCACATATGAGCACATGCACATACACACTTGCACACACACACATATACTTACATACATGGTCAGACACATATATGTGTATGCACATGGTTTGTATGTGTGTGTGTGCAAGTGTGTGTGCTGCTATGTGCATGCATAGGTGTGTATATACCTGTGCATGCACATACCACCACATGCACATACACACTTGCAAACACACATAGACACATGCTCATGCACATATATGTGTATGCCCGTGGTGTGTATGTGTGTGTGTGCAAGTGTGCATGTGTGTGCTGGTATGTCCATGTTGTTGGTGGATGTGTATGTGACTCGCATCAAGGACTTGAAAGAGCGATTGCCAAACATAGATGAGATTATTTTGGATGCATCATTCATCTCTACATTGTTGAAATGATTACTGGAATCTTTTCAAACCTTTGCTACTACACTCCGTTTGGTTGCAAAAGGAAATCCTAATATGTATGCATTTGATGAGGTTTGTCTCTTCTTTTGCAAGAAGAGAAATCTAGAGTGAATAGGAGTGGTTTGATTGAGGGAACACAAGCACGTGCTATCTCACAAAAGGGGAAAATTGTTGATGTATGAAACACCACAAGAAATGAATTAATGTGACACTAGAACACCTCTATGGTCACCATTAACTCATTGCCACTCCAATCTTTGAGAAATGATAGCCTAAAGTGAGAACTTTGCTTCTATAGAAATTCCTAGTCACCGAAATGACATACCTTCACTATTTTGCTAATTTCTTCTAGTGAAAGTATTATTTCTCCATGAAACTTTACAAGCTGAAACTAGAAGAGTAGAGCTTTCCAACAAGCTATCATACGCATGAAACAGATATGTAGAACTCAAGTTATGACCCTCACAAGATGACCCTGTATGACCTTCCAAAACTAGAAATCTTGCCTTCTTTAGTAATTTCGGTGTCCAAAAATAAAAAACTGGATGCCTGGCATCGAATTTCAATCAAGGTCGATGCTGGGCATCGACTTTGAGCTTTTTTAGGCCCTTTTTCTGCACCAGAAATACTCTCTTTTACACACACATGAAGAAGACCACTTGTATGCTAGAAGTCGATGCCAGGCATCGACTTTATGCTCAAACTCGATGCCAGGCATTGAGTTGCTCCACAAACTTCATCTTTTCAAGAAGATTTGGCAGTAGATAAAAATCAGATATGAAGACAAGGACTTATCAAGTGAGATTCGATGCCAGGCATCGACTTCTCGCATAAAACTCAACATTTCAACATACATTCGATGCCACACATCGACTTGCTTGGAAAACTTCAACCTTTCAAATCATTACATAGAAGACAAACACTGGAGATGGAGGAAGAAGACTTATACACAGAACTTTAACTAGTTCTTGTCATAACTATGAAAACTCAGAAGCTTACAAGTGCTTTCTCGCTCAGAGAAGCCCGACTATACTCAGTCATACAAAAATGAGTTCTTCTCACTTTCTCATTGAATTTGTCCCTTCACATAGGCATGGGGTTTTCTTCCTAAGATTTAACCTTCAAATATATGTCCAATTAGTGATTGTTTCTCCAACAAAAATTAAGTATGGTTCAGCTCTGGGTTCATCAAAACCAAAGCCTCAAGCTTCCTCTTGCACTCATTCCTCTAATGATGCCAATTTGCAAAAGAAGAAGAGATGCAAATATTTTCGAAATGCTAGTCATACTATTGATGAATGTAGAAAGCTTGTTAAATGCAATGAAAAGAAGAAGGAGTCCGACATGTCTATTGTTGAAAATTCAGCAAATGTAAAAATGATGAAGCTAACATGGCTCAAGATTTTTGGGCATGTGTTGTAACATGTCATTATGATGCTTGTTTGCATTCTAAATGTATGGTTGTGAGTGAGGCTGATTCGGATTGGTTCTTTGATAGGGATGCTTCAAAGCACATAACATCATGCAAAAGATTTTTTTCCTCTTTGAAAGATGTACCCAAAGGAGGAGATGTGGTGTGTGCAAACAATGCCTCTTATCCTATCATTGGAGTAGGAGAAATTGAGTTTACGATTGCAAATGGAGGTGTGATTCTCTTGAAAAATGAATTGTATGTGCCAAGTATAGAGAAGAACTTAATTTCAGTTCCGTTGATTGCCAAAGCTAAACTTCATGTACACTTTGTTGATGATAATGTATGGTTCATGATTTCAGCAATGGTGATGTTATCGTGATGTCTTGTACATTATGTAATGGTTTGTATCACATGGATACATACAAGAGGGCTGCCTCGTATGCCTTGGTTGCTCATACTTCTTCCATGGCTGAAATGGAGCTTTGGCATGCACGTTTTAGTCACTTGAACTTCAATAGTTTGCTTTACTTGCAAAAGAAGGACATGGTTATTGGTTTTCCTCCACTTGAGTCCATTGAAAAGCATGCATGTGAAGGTTGCATTCTTGGAAAAATGCATCGTGCTTCTTTTCCAAAAGATATTCATACACACACTACAAGAAAATTACAGCTTGTTTATAGTGATGTATGTGGCCCCATCAAGAATCCATCTTTTGGGAAGCATGTATATTTTGTTATATTCATTGATGATGCTACTTTCCATACATGGGTGTATCCTACAAAAGAAAAGAATGAGGTATTTTCTTGCTTTGAAGCATTATTAGCTATGGCTGAAAAGTTTTCTTCAGAAAAGCTTTTGACTACATGCACGGATCATGGTGGTGAATACATGTCATATGAGTTTAATGCTTTTCTTCGTGAAATAGGTATATCACACCAATGTACGGTGCCATATAAACCTCAACAAAATGGTGTTGCCGAGCGTAAAAATAGAACTCTACTTGAAATGGCATGATGTATGGTTAAAGGAAAGCATCTTCCTGATACATTTTGGATGGAAGCAATCATGTATGCAAACTATGTATTGAATCGCTGCCCTACAAAAGCATTGAGAGTTATCGCTCCTTATGAGGATTGGAATGGTCGTAATCCTATCGTTAGTCATATGGGTGTGTTTAGTTGTTTGGCATATGCTCTTGTGCCATCACAACAACGTCACAAACTTGATGACAAGGCAAAAAAATGTATATTTGTTGGTTATAGTGCTGAAAGTAAGGAATATCATTTGTACCATCCATTGACGAACATAATTATTGTGAGTTGAGATATGGTATTTTCTGAAAATTCAGTTTTCCCTCAACTTGAATGCAAAAAAAACCAACAGTTAGCTCACAAGATGTGTTCAATACACTCATGCCTTTGTTCTAAAATGGTGCACCTAACTATTGCCATGTAGACCAACCAACTAAGGCTCAAAGGGCTGAGAAATTCCAGCAAAATAGTGTTGAAAATGCAAAGCACTTCCAACCAAACATGGTTGAAATTTTTTAGCCAAAAATTATCAGAACTATTGGAAATTTCTAGCCACATATGGCTGAACATTTGCATCAAAATATGGCTGAAAATGAGCATGAAATTCAGCCCACGCATGACGTACATATTGAAGATGTTTTACATAATGAACACATCTATCAAGAGTGCACAAACTATGCCAAAGTGGCTGAAACAAACTTTGCAAGATAGCAAATTGAGTGCACCTTTACTTGGTAGAACAAGATCAAGCTCTCGCGATGCATCAAGTAATTTTGTGGATTATTCTCTTATTGCTACAACATGTAATGAACATCCACTTTCTTTCGAAGATGCATATCACAATCCACAATGGATGAGTGCTATGCAATCAGAAATCGATTCCATACATAGGAGTGGTACTTGGGAGTTATGTGAATTTCCAAAAGGAAAGAATGCCATTGGTACAAAGTGGATTTATAAGATCAAGAGAAAATATGATGGTAGCATTGATCGCTACAAAGCTAGATTGGTTGCCAAAGGACATGTGCAACAATATGGTATTGATTATGAGGAAACGTTTGCACCTACTTCATGCATGACTACCATTCCTACTATGGTTGCATTGGCTGCCCATCGAGGTTGGAAAGTGCATCAGTTGGACATAAAAACAACCTTCTTGAATGGTGATTTGCAAGAAGAGGTTTATGTGAAGCCAACTCCTCGATTTGCTATGAAAGGGAAAGAGCATATGGTTTGTCACTTGCATAAATCCTTGTATGGTCTCAAGCAACCTGCACGTGCATGGTATGACAAAATCCATAAGCACTTGATTTTTCTTGGCTTTACATGTAGTCCGATTGAAAGCAAACTCTATGTATGAAAAAATGGGGCTGATCTTATAGTGCTTGATCTTTATGTCGATGACATACTCTTGATTGGGTCATGTGATGCAAAACTTGACATTCTTGTGGCTGATTTGCAACATACTATCTTGGTCTTTTGAGCTACTATCTTGGCATCTAGTTTGTATCCATTGAGGGGGAAATTGTTATGCATCAAGAAAAGTATGTAGAAAAGCTATTTTAGCATTTTGACTTTTAGGATTGCAAGCCAGTTTCCACACCAGTTGAGATAGGATTTAGGTTCTCAATTGAGGATTCCAGTGATGCATTTGACAGTTCTCTTTATCAGCAAGCTATGGGGTGTCTTATATATGCATGCAACACAAGGCCGCATATACAGTATGCAGTTTCCTAGTTGCGTTGATTCATGCATAGCCCTGGCACTAAGCATTGGCAAGCGGTGAAACGTGTGTTTGGATATCCCCCAGGCACTTTGAGCTTAGGTCTCTTTTATGGTAGAGATATTCAACCATGCTTGCATGCTTTTACAACAACCTACAGTGGCGACATCGAGTTGTGAAGCTGAGTACAAGGCAAATTTCATAGCTATAGTGGAGTGTATATGGCTGAGATGCCTATTCATGGATCTTTGCATGGAGATAGATGTTGTTATGCATATTCTCACTAATAGTCAGAGTGCTTTGGATGTTGCACGAAACATATTGAGGTTTTTTATCACTATGTGAGAGAGCGCCTTCATGTAGGAGATATTGATTTGGTATATGTGCCTACACAAGATAATGTGACATACATATTCATCAAAGCTCTTCCACGGGAAACGTTTGAAGCTTTTTGCAAAGCTTTAGGCTCATTACCTTGTGGGGGACTGATATGTCACTCCCTGTATGTGTTCACATCATTTGCTCTAGGGGGGTTTGTTACACTCACATGTTCTTCAAGTAGCTTTGCTGTAAACCTTTTCCCTATACATGGGCATTTTTTACTCTAGTGCTGGCTAGAGGGTTTTTCCCCATGTTACCACATACTTGATACTCTCATATGTGGTGGTACCTTGTACTTAGGGATATTATTCATACTTACTTTAGTTTAGTTTATTGTCAATAGAGAGAGCTATTCCAGCCATCACCTTCTCCGTGTGTCTTGCTACGTTTGTGCTCCTTGTGTGTGCTTCTCGTGTGTCTCTTGTTGGAGCAGGACAATAAAAAATTGGTGATTATATAAAGTGTAGAAGTGAAGAGATGAAGAAAATATTGAATTCCAACTTCATGAAATAAAGAGAAGATTCAGATAGTAAAGTTCTTTAAAACATATGTACATTAGCTTTGTAAATACTTCAATATACTTGAAGTAATGATGAATCAATACTCATATGTATATATAGATACGTGTAGATGGTTGTATTAGATGAGAGAGATGAAGCATAGATGAATAGATGATGTGTATTGGATGTATCATCCATCAGATGTATGAAGAGTTGAATACTAGAAGAATGTTCAGAGAAATGCGCCTCGATCTTTTCTCTAGTTCTCCTTTTATGTTTGATTTTATCAGAAATCCTTTTGTACACATCTAAGTCCATAGTTAATCTATCTATGGTTAAATTTTGAGAGTCCAATTGCAAACAGGCTCAGAGAATTCTGTGTAAGAACATCTATATGTGAGAAAGTGTTGAGTGTCTTCTGAAACAAGTGAAGTTTGGATGGTCAAAGAAATGATCAGTTCTCAGTGCACAGTGTAAAGTTTTACACAAATGAGGAGTCAAAATCTAAGTTGGAAGGTAATCCATCTACGGCTAAAAGCATTTGCTTAAACAGATTCTAGTTTTGGAGAACCATGTGTTAGAAGTTGCAGGTGTCAAAGTCGACTCTACATGAAGGTAGTTTCAGACATAGGTAGATTGGTTGAAGCATTTCTCATAATCTACTTAAGCTTTTGAAGTTTTTTAACTTGGAGGAGGTGTGCAAACTCTAGTCAACACATTCTACAAAGTTTCATAAAAAACGTTACATAAATGATTAATCAATGAGTGATTAATGTGCAGTAGACTTTTCTGTGAAATGGCTTTCTTCACAGTTAGCTAATTTTTTGATAGTTTGGTGCTTGTCTTCCAAAATTGGTTGGAGTTTAAAGTTATTCTTGATATAGAGGTGGTCTAACATCAAGGATAGCTTGTTCTTTTGGAGATTAACATTCTCCATCAGTGGTATCAGAGTAGGAAGTATCAAAATTGAGGAAAGGAAGACCCCGACTGCTGCAGATATACAAATTTCACATTTTAAAGGTTCAAAAGGATAAAGTTTGGTTGAAAGACTGAAGGAAGACACATAAAGGTTATCAAAAGGATCAGAAGGAGCATCATTCGAAGCTAAGGTATATTCATTCCTTATAAGGATTAAAGATTTGATAGTACAGGTGAAGAAAGGATGGGAGATAGTCTCCAAATTGAGAAGTTGGATAGAGAGAACTATCTAGCTTGGGCTATGAGAATGGAAGCTCATCTTATGAGCAAAGATCTGATGGGATACATCACAACAGAGGAAGAAAAGCCAGAGTTCAAAGATCCTAGTGTTCCAACTAGGGAGGAGCTTGCAGATATAAAGATTTGGATGAAGCAAGATGCTCAAGCAAGGAGCATAATCTACATGGCAGTGAATGATTATTTGCTTCCTCATATCAGAGGACTTGAAAGTGCAAGTGACATTTGGAATGCTTTGGAAGAGCATTTTCAGAATACAACCAAATCAAGGAAAGCTTCATTATGGGCAGAGTTTACTACATTCAAGAAGAAGGCTTCACAATCAATATCTGATTATGTGACAAAAATGAAAGACATTGCTGATTCTTTAGGTGCATTTGATGAAGATATTGAAGAAGATAAGTTGGTAAGACAAATTCTCACAGGGCTAAGAGGAGATGAGAAGTGGAAGCCTTTTATTTTGTCTACAGAACTTTCATTAGATCATTTCACTCCTGATTTGAATCAATTGTTAGGACATATGTTAAATTTTGAGAATGATATCAAAGGAGATGTTGATAAGAGTGCAGGTCATGCAATGTATTCTAAAGACAAGAAGAAAGCTAGAAAAGGAAAGCAACAATCAGTTGAAGATGAAGGTACTCCAAGTCAAGCAAACTTCCTAAGAGGAAGAGGAAGTGGTAGAAGTAGAGGAAGAGGCAGAAATAACAAAGATAATGTCAGAGCTTGTTGGATATGTGGTAAGACCAATCATCTATCTCATGATTGTTGGCATAATAATCAAAGCAATGGTAGTTTTAATCAGAACTTTAATCAAAGAGGAAGAGGTGGCAGATATGAGAGAAGAAACTTCAGAGGTAGAGGTGGTAGGAATTCTTTTGGAAGAGGTGGAGGAAGAAACTTCCAAAATCAATCCTATAATAATGCCTACTACAATTATGCATCAGATCAGAAAGAAGATTCAACTCTTATTATGAATGCAACATGTGAAGCCTCACATGGAGACATGAGAGTATTTTATATTGACTCAAGATGTAGCAATCATCTGAGTGGAAATATTGCTTTGATGATTGATCTAGATCATAAGGCAATCAATCATACATTTCAAACAGGTGATCATACAAAGCACAAAGTAAAGTCAATTGGTTCAGTGAAAGCCAAAGATGGAAGTACTATCTTGAGTAAGGTTCTGTATGTTCCTACAATTCCAAAGAACCTGATTAGAGTAGGACAAATTGTGGAAAAAGGATATGAGGTAAGGTTCACTAATGATGGAGTTTATGTTGAAGACCCGAGTCAAGGGTATAAACAAATTGTTACAGGAAAGAAGGAAGGAAGGCTCTTCACATTAAAGATACAAGGTAATGTTGGACATGCTATGTTTACATATGGAGAGAAAAAGGTGTCTGAATTGGATCTTTGGCATAAAAGACTTGGACATTTTAATGAAAGAGGTATCAAAGAAATGATTAACAATGGTTCAGTGCTTGGATTGCCTAATGTTGCAGGTCAACACATGACATACAGATGTGAAGCATGTCAGTTAGGTAAGGCTCATAAGCAGTCATTTAGTAAGCATGGTTTTATGTATTCAGAATGTAATAAAGTAAGTCTATGATCCAAGGGTCTGGCCGGTTCAGACAGATCTGAAATCGGACACCGTTTGGTCATCCGTGTATATGACCAAAGATCTCGAGTCTAGACTTACTGGTAGGTCATTTACTCTTGTAACCAAGTAATCCACTTAGCTTAGTGGTTAAGTCTCAAGGATGGGAAGGAGGAGGTCTTGGGTTCAATCCCCATGAGGTACATGGGAAGAGTATTTTGCCCAAAGAGCTCTAGAACCTTCTAGCAGCATCCACTGGACACTTGGCGCACATGTAGTTACATGGATGACACTTAGCTGGTTAGTATCCACCTACCCAAGAAGGCAGTCCCCTGGAGAGAGCTATATATAGAGGCATTTGGTTGGGAGGAGAGTCATCTCTCAAGCATGTGGTGGTCGTAATCCTTGTTCTCTTGCATTGGTATCAGAGCTTTCATGGTGACCTTGGAGTGGGCTTCATCATCTTTCTCTCCATAGCTTCTTGCTTATTACTTTTTGCATGCATTTCGTGCCAAATATTCATTCACGGCTATCTTGTATTGCGTGCCGAATTCAGCTTGGTGGCGGCTGCTGTAGCTTCAGAAATGATTAGCAAAAGGTGGGCTGCCATTTCCGCTGATGGGGCACAATAGACTCGAACTCAGGACCTCTAGAAGGGGCTGATTTAGCCTATCCACGAGCCCACAGGCGTTACTACACTTAAAGTCGAGAGCAGTTTTTATTGTTTACAGACGGCGCTGAAGAAGACTTCGAAAAGAAAAACAAGCTGCAGTATCACATCGTCTAGAGCTTCGCGTTGCCATCTTCGGAATCGAACTCGCGTCTACGGGTGCAGCAGCTCATCTCGCAGCCAACTCGACAGCGGATTTCTTCAGATATGTTCATATATTACTATACATATCTTTTGTAGCCAAAGCAAAACACTGCGAAGGTTGACCAAGGGACTCAAACCCATTACCTCCATAAAGTGTAGACACTCTCTTAGCCACGAGAGCACGTCTCCTCTGCAGCCTTCTCTGGAAGCACAGAATGTTATGTTTGAGGCTGTCGGCTCGGATGCAAAAGAAAAGTCATGCTATCGACAGTTGTTGACGGTGATCGAACCCAGGCGGCAGATTTGAGAGCTCTTCGAAGTAGCCAAGGAGTTCGAAGCCTTTGTATACCGAATATTCTGCAGCAAACTATCTGAGACTGTACTGCATGGCTGAAGATTCAAGCAACTGTTGCAGCCCGGAAACCGAAATATATTGTTTGCTTATTTCCCCAACCGAACCCGAGTACATATCTGTGGTGGTTCAAGCTGAGGAAAGTTAAAATTTTGAGCAAAGTTTGATGGAAGTGGAGCTTTGGAGTGAAGATCCGGAGGCCTTTGGTGATCAAAGTCAAACCAACTTTGAATTCCGACCAAAGTCTTTAGAGAAAAGCTCTTCCAGAGGATTAAGGGAAGGACGTAGCTCTATGTGGAGCTAAGTATTTTCCAGTTTTTGCTTGGCCTTAATGCTTGATTTATCTTGTTTTCATTATTCTACACTTAATCCTAGATGCACATTGAAATAGCCAAGATTTCAATTGATTAAGTCTAGATTAGAATAATGAATTAATCCATTTCTCATTCCAAGAATTAGTTTGCATTAAGGAAAGACTTGAGTTCAAAAGATCCTTGTGCATCAAAGAATGTATTTTGGTAGTTTAAATACATATTTCCTTTCCATTGAGTTAAGTTTTCTATTGCACCTCAAGGGTATGTTTTTATATCATAGTGCATTAGGACAAAGGAAAGGATATACATGCATCAGGATTGCATGATATACATTCTTAGTACAAGGAAAAAAATCATGCATCAAGCTTATGCATGATTGTTGTATTATTTTTTGGGCATGCAAAGAACATGCATGCATACGCATGTGAGCATATGCTTTTGCATGTAGATACATGCATTTGCATGATAGAATGGAATGTTGTTTGCAAGTAGATATAAGAATGTACTCTCTTAGTATTTAGCTTACTTTATAAAGCTCGCACTTTGACATTAGGGAAGACCAAGGACTAGTTAGTTGCAAAGACATACTAGTTCTAGTTTGCAACTCAAGTAATTAGTCGATTTCTTCCCAAGTCAATGCTTCGCTATCAAAGACAAATACTTAATGACAATTAAGTATGATAGATGTCTTGCTAGGTATAAGTAAGCACTAAGAGAAAGTGAAGTAATAAATTTTCTTGATAACCAAGAAAATTTAATTACTTGCAAACTCTTTTTGTGATGTATGATGACTCTAAGTCCCAGATGTACTTAGAAAGTCATGCGGCTAAGCTTTACTTGATTAGTTATACTTTATGTAACTTCTCAAGCATCCCAAGGTTGGATGAGAACGTCAACTATATTTCCAAGTTCCATGAGTACTCTTCTATTTAGAAGATTTCGAAAGTTTTAAAGAAGTTTCTTTGTGGTTTCAAGATTTGTATCTCATGATGAAACCTCGGTAAGTGACTTTTTGGAATTGAGATATGAAATAGTCAAGCCTTCTATTTCACGTAAGATCATTCTCCTACCATGTTCAAAATGAATTTATTTTTGGGAAGGCAGATGTTCAAGTAGAGGATCTTAATTGATTCATGAACTATTCCCAAAATACACATAAATTCATATTATATGATAGGTCCAAGGAATAATGAAGGCAAAACCTCTTTAGGATATAAATGTTTTGCCAAGATATAAAGGTACCAAGCTTTTATAAATTTTCATTTGATTTCATCCTAAGGGGTGATGGAAATCAAAGGATAAACCTCAACATCAATTGATCCTTGACGTCAATAAAAGGATGTTAGGTTCTATAATTGCATCTCTAGTAAATGATGCAACTAGCTAAGCAATCTTTAGGAAATAATATAAGTTCCTAAAGACTTGAAGCAAGTGTGAACTTTTCATTTAGGAATAGAAAGTTCCAAGAAATGGATTTTCAATCCATGAACTTCTCCTAAACAAGTTATAAAGTTCAAAGTTGTGTTCACAGTAACATTACTATTGGATCAACCATCAATAGATGCTTAGACTTTAAACATAATTTTGATTGGTGAAATATGTTTAAAGGACTCTAGTAACATCTGAAGATTGACCAATAATAATGAGTTTTGTATCAAACTCAAGAATAGAAGTCGATATCACATAAATGAAAGTTCAACTTAAACTTTCATAGTGGCATGGGAAACCATATCCAAAAGGTGATATTTATTCTCTAGTTTGATACTCAGGAAATGAATACAATTGAATAAGTAAATTTTTTGGATATTATTTGAAAGAATTTCTTTCAAATGTTCTTTTAACATTGCAAAAGATTCCAAGATGAATCATTTGCTCAAGTTATTTGATTCCTTAGAAGGAATCTCAAGTCTTTGAAGAATGGCATTCTTTCAAGTATTGAGAATGAAATTCTTCATACTCTTTAGTCTGTAAGTAGTTCCTTAGCAATTCCCAAACCATCAATATTGGTTAGTTAAGTCCAAATAGTGATATAACCCAAAGGTATATCAAAGATTCTTAGCTTTGGAATCTAAGAGGCATTAGTGTATGCTTGGACTTGAGTAAGGAAAAGATCTCTAAAAATCCTGCAGGTAAGCAAAGAAGCTTTAGATAATTTAAGAGATCTTAAAGATAAAGACTATAAGTCTTTATTTTTATCGCAAGATCAACCAGACTTGATCAATCTTGGCCATGATTGTCCAAGTAATGTGCGATTCGAACTACTTTGAAGATTGCCCAAGTATTGGCAATAAAATTCCTTTTGGGAAATTATTCACTCAGGTTCCATTTATTCGATGGAAAACTGTGAAAAAGAGTAAGCTGTTCCAAGTCTGAACAAAGTAAAGAAATTCCAAGAATGTAGTCTGCAACCGTGAAGACGGAACTTAAGTCTGTGGAAGGTAAAACATAAGTGTTTGCCTATCCTTAAAGGGATTTTGGTACAAATCCAAAAAGCATGAGTGGATGCTTAGACTTAAGCAGTAGAGAGATTCTTGTAAAAAGGCCCCGACCGGGATAGGTACCTAAAAGCATCAGTACAGAAAGGAATCTAAAGACAAGAAGTTAAAAGCTCTTGTCACTACAAAATTGGTCAAGAATAACCAATTGAACTTGAATTTGAGAAATTCAAGAACTTGGAATTCTGATCGGTTTTCATTTGAAAACCCTAGCAAAGAAGAATTGATATTCTGTTAAGAGGTTTTCAAGTTCCCAAGTTAAAGCACATGATTGTGAGACGATCATGTGAAGGAATCAAAACCTAGAAACTCTAGTTAGAGATAATACCTGGAACTTCTAAATTCTCGTAAAAGAATTGAAGAGATAAGGTACTCTATCAAGAGATGTTTAGAGTTTAGGATAAGAATCACCCACACATTAATGTGAATATAAAATAGGGTGGTATGGGACACCAGATTTTATACTCAGATTGATGTCGGAAAGATGGTATGGGACATCGGACCGTGGGATGATAATTATCTTTTAGTCCTAGTTTGGATTTTGAAGTTAGGTTTCATCCTCAAGGGAATTAAGACTTCAAGAAAAGTTTAATTCGTACAGGATGAAAGTAGTATCTTACGATACTTCAAGATGACTTCAAGATCAAGGAAATTGAAGATATGAAGTAAGGAACTTCCAAGATCTTCTTAGAACACTTCAAGCTTAAGTGTTATTGATCAGAAATATTTAAATTTCTGAAAGAAGTTGGACTTTGATTTTGAGTTGATCTTTTCAACTAAAGATTTAATTGACTAAGTCAAGCATCAAGTTTCTAGTATAACTTGGAAAATTCACTCTTTTGACTCAAAGAAATGCACGAGAATTGCATTCATGATTAGGAGTCGAAAAGACTGAATGAGATATGAACTTAGTCTCAAGTGAAGCATTATTTGAATACCAAACTCATCAACAGAACTTCAGTGGGTCGACACACTGATGTTGGTTACCACACTAGTATCTTGTGGTTGGATGGTGTTTTTGATTTTCTTTGTATCTTTTTGAGAATCCAGCTTATTTCTCTTAAAGATAAAGACAATGCTTCAATATCCTGTTGAAATAGATCTTTGAAAAGTTAAAGTCCTGAGTCAACTAGACTTTGACTCATAGCAAGTTTATGTATATTCAAAGTTTGAATTGGTTGTACAGAGTCTTAGTTATTTCTTTCCACTTTCCAAATCTTTTGGAATTGGCTCAGACATGGTATCTGATTCCTTTTGCAAAAGTCTCGGGTTAGCCGGTTAGAATTCGAACATCCTAGATAGATGTTATGTACAAGAACCTTTTCAATCTTCACAAGATGATAATTCTAAGTGGACTTATTCACTTTGAGTTTGCTTCAAGTTATAGCATAAATGATTTCCTGGAGTCCAGTATACTCTAGAATAGAGAAAGTTAGGAATTGCTCATTAGATTGATAATTCCCAAGAACTTTCAGTTAAAGCCTTTGAGAAAAGTGTCCTAAGTTGGATAAATTTCATTATGGATTTGTATTGGGCAAGTTATAGTATGGTTGACTCAAAGAAATGGCAAACTTTCTCCTACATTTTACAAAGGATTTTTAAACTCATTAGGACAAAGTAGTCCTCTAGTTGGGTGAAAAAATCAAGTAACTGTTGGATCAAAGTAAAACCATTGTATAAACATCTAAGTTAGATGTTTGAGAAAACCAAACTTCAAGTTCTTCAAAACAAATTCAAGTGAAAAAAGAGTTCTCAAAGTCTTGCGAGGGATAAGAATCCCACCGTCATTACTAAGTCCATGCACTAGTCATGCCCAGAAATGGACTAGTAATTTGAATCCACCCAGTTCACATGTTTGTGCCTAGTTCGCACATCGAGAAACTGTGAATTAGCTAGGGATGTATTTAGATCCACCCTCATTATTCTTCACTAGTTTGTACTTTTTCCCGTTCATCAAAGTACAAAACCAGATAGTGTTTTGAATCATTTGGGCAAGGATGCCACCACAGAGATGAGACATGTTCTTCCAGTTCTAGAACATGACCATGTTCTTCCAGTTTTAGAACATGAGGCTCGGGGGTTGCCTACAGTATGTATATAGCTCTATTTTTGAGGACGAAAATATTTTCCAAGGGGGGAAGAATGTAATAAAGTAAGTCTATGATCCAAGGGTCTGGCCGGTTCAGACAGATCTGAAATCGGACACCGTTTGGTCATCCGTGTATATGACCAAAGATCTCGAGTCTAGACTTACTGGTAGGTCATTTACTCTTGTAACCAAGTAATCCACTTAGCTTAGTGGTTAAGTCTCAAGGATGGGAAGGAGGAGGTCTTGGGTTCAATCCCCATGAGGTACATGGGAAGAGTATTTTGCCCAAAGAGCTCTAGAACCTTCTAGCAGCATCCACTGGACACTTGGCGCACATGTAGTTACATGGCTGACACTAGGCTGGTTAGTATCCACCTGCCCAAGAAGGCAGTCCCCTGGAGAGAGCTATATATAGAGGCATTTGGTTGGGAGGAGAGTCATCTCTCAAGCATGTGGTGGTCGTAATCCTTGCTCTCTTGCACAGAAAGACTTGAATTGGTACATACAGATGTGTGGGGTCCTTCAAAGGACTTCATTATAAATGGTTCAAGATATTATGTCATATATGTTGATGATGCTACCAGGTGGATCACAATCTATGTGATCAAAGACAAATCAGAAGTGTTTAATACATTTAAACACTATCACGTATATGCAGAAAGAATTACAGGTCAAAAGTTGAAGAGACTAAGGTCAGATGGAGGGGGAGAGTATTTCTCTAATGAGTTCAGTGATTATTTGTGGAATGCAGATATAAAGAGAGAGGCTACTTGCATGTACTCTCCTCAACAAAATGGGGTAGGAGAGAGAAGAAATAGAACTCTTGTTGAGTTTGCAAGGTCAATGATGAAGGAGAAAAATTGTCCCAATTATTTGTGGGCTAAGGCTGTAAACACAGCTACTTATTTGGTCAATAGGTTACCATGTAAAGCCTTGCAGGGTATGACACCATATGAAGCTTGGTGGGGTAAGAGACCTACCTCGGATCATTGTAAAATATTTGGATGCTTGGCATATGCATATGTGCCATGTCAATTGAGGCATAATTTGGAACCTAACGTAGAGAAGTATGTATTCATTGGTTATGATGACAAGCAGATGGGTTATAGGTTGTGGAGTCCATCCACAAAGCAATTTCTTGTGTCTAAGGATGTTACGTTTGATGAGCAAGGTACTTGGTATGCAGGTATACTCTGTTGCCCCAGGTACCACAGACGCACGAACGCAGAGAATAACAGACGTACGAACACAGAGAAAAAAATACTCAAAGACAGAAAGAGATAAGAGATGACACCAAATTGGGTACAATCTCCCCCCACATGCTCTGATGGACACTCTATGAGAGCATGCGTATTTATAGGCAATTCATATTATGTCCTTGATGGAAGATACATGAGGGCCACACTAAAAATAGTGTGCTTTTGCTTTATTTACAAAAATAGCTAAAAATAACTAATAACTTATTCTCTAAACATATATCCAAAAAGTATGTGAATAAATCCTCTCGTGTTCACACTTGTTCACACTTGAACTTGTTCATACCCTCATGGATCTCCACCTGCTAAATCAAAACACAAAACACATTAAAATCCTCAAGGCATTAAACCTTCATTCCAAATATTCCATAAACTATAACATGCCGCCCAGTTGTCGAGCAACTGACCTCAGTTGATAATAATAAAATAGACATGGATGGCCAATCACATGCCGCATCACTGAACAATCATAGGCATGTGCCATGTAAATAAAAAACATGCATGGAACTCGAAAACTGGAATTTAATGTGAATGTGAATGATTAGCAGGATTTAAGTCAAAATGAAATCCAAAAGTGATGGCAAAAATGAATTGCTTTGATACCACTGTTGCCCCAGGTACCACCGGCGCACGAACGCAGAGAATAACAGACGTACGAACGCAGAGAAAAAAATACTCAAAGACAGAAAGAGATAAGAGACGACACCAAATTGGGTACAATCTCCCCCCACATGCTCTGATGGACACTCTATGAGAGCATGCGTATTTATAGGCAATTCATATTATGTCCTTGATGGAAGATACATGAGGGCCACACTAAAAATACTGTGCTTTTACTTTATTTACAAAAATAGCTAAAAATAACTAATAACTTATTCTCTAAAGATATATCCAAAAAGTATGTGAATAAATCCTCTCGTGTTCACACTTGTTCACACTTGAACTTGTTCATACCCTCATGGATCTCCACCTGCTAAATCAAAACACAAAACACATTAAAATCCTCAAGGCATTAAACCTTCATTCCAAATATTCCATAAACTATAACATACTTAATGTTCATGCAGATGTTGAAGAAGTTGTGAATCAAAAGAAAGGTAAATCAAAGGCTCAGATATTTGATGAAGAGGAGAAGAATGAAGTACAAGTTGAAATTGAAGAAGTGCCAAGGTTTGATCGAGAATGTGATGAACCAGAAACTTCAAGAAATGGAGAACTCAGAAGGTCATCTAGGCACAAATGGCAACCTACAAGGTATAGCTATGATACTTCATTCTTGACTACTAAAGATTATGCTTATATGTTAAAAGCAGATGAAGATCCATGCACATATGATGAAGCCAAAGGAAAGAAGAATTGGGAAAAAGCTATGCAAGAGGAGTATGATGCATTGATGGAAAGTGAGACTTGGTATTTGGTTCCTAAACCAAATAGTCAGAAGATCATTGGATGTAAATGGGTCTACAAAACAAAAAGGTTTGCAGATGGAAGTATATCTAGGTACAAAGCCAGGCTTGTTGTAAAGGGATATTTATAGACATATGGTGTGGACTATGATGAAACTTATAGTACTGTTGCAAAGATGACAACCATAAGGACTCTCATAGCAATTGCTGCTTGCAAAGGTTGGAAATTATCTCAATTAGATGTGAAGAATGCATTTCTGAATGGTTATATTTCAGATGAAGTCTACATGGAACAACCAAATGGTTTCAAAGATCAAGTGTATCCAAATTATGTGTGTAAGCTCAAGAGAGCTTTGTATGGGTTGAAGCAGGCCCCAAGGGCATGGAATTATAGGCTTGTAAAGTTCTTAAAGGAACTTGGATTTCAAGCATCAAAGGCAGATAGTAGCTTGCTAGTCAAAGCAAGTGAGGATGGATTTATTTATGTTTGTATTTATGTTGATGACATAGTACTTACAGGAATAGATGACAAAGGTATACACATGATTAAGAAGTAGATGGAGAAAGAGTTCAAAATCAGTGATTTGTATCAAAGATGAAATATGTATATTTTGTGGGAATGAGGAGGATATCCCCCACTTATTTTTCAGCTGTGTTGATGCCCAACAGTTCTGGAGAGTCATCTCCTCTATCTGCTAGAAAATGAATATCACCCTTAGCTATACAGAGACTATTGTTGGCTCTTGCAACAAATTCAACTATGCTCTGTGAAACATATGGTGTGGTCACATTATCTGGCATATTTGGAGATATCGGAATCTTAAAGTCATCAACAAAAGCAAAGGATCATTAATGCAGACTTTTCTAAGAGGTTTCAGGGACCTGGGTCATAAATCTATATCTGAGATCAAGGATGCCCCTAGTGAAGAGTTCAAGTTATCCACACGCTTGGCTACTACTACCCCTTGTAAATGGAGGGAGTCCCTCCTTCAACTTTTCTCTAACACTAGATTTCACATAGTCATGTGTTGTACTTAACTCTTGTCCTGATTTGGTGTATGCATCTACTGGCTGAATAGCCTCTGCTGGTCCCTTGAGGATCTATTCCTTTTGATCTCTGCTTTGTGGGGGCCTTGCCCTTTGTACATCCATACATTTCATCTTTAATTTTAAACTTCCTATTTCTTCAAAAAAAAAAACTTTCACTAATAGCTACAATATCTAATGTTTGGTGCTAACATCATTCTAGAATTTCTCAATGCAGTAAAATCCACATGAAGTTAACAGTAACCTTAGATACTTCAAGGCTTATGAGTCAGATCAAGCAACAGATACAAACTAATGCTATGAAGGTCAGAAAATATCTATATGAACCATAAAATAAGTTTTCCACATTAACCCCATGTCCAAGCAGGTTGAAATTCAAATATTTTTCTGCTATTCATAGTTTACGAGATTGAAGCGCTTAGTTATGCTTGTTCATGAATACTTCCAAAATATACTCAATACTTTGCAGTAGATTATAATCTCACTCCTCAACAGAGATGTGAGCAAGAGTTCTGAGAAGTCATTCCTTCTCCTGCTTCCCATTTATCTTTGCCTATTTCCTTGGAAGCCCACTTCGTATCCACTCCCTCTTCTCTCAAGAATAGCCTCCTCCTCTTTGTAGCTTCCTCATGTGGAACCCATCTCTCCCTGTTTGCCTCGTGCGACGCGCTCCAGAATGATCCCCCCACTTATTTTCACCCTTGCTTGTAAAAAAAAACTAAGAAGATGAAAACAGAAGTCTCCCTCCTCTCTGTAATGCGCAAATTTTCTTGACCACCCACTCAGACGATCGATTCCTATTCACGTGACGAGGCCTCCTGTGTGAATGTTTTTTTAGAATTTCCCATTTTGGATGTTTTCCCTCAAATTATTGGGACCCTTCCTTTTGATACTAAAAAAAATATGCCTTCCAGTTGTACATCTCGGATTATGAACCAGTGAACTTTGAGTATGTAGGTAAACAAGGGAGATAATCTGTGGGATGCGGGACATCATTATACACATGCACCAATTAAAGAAACATATTCATGTGCATATGGAAGCAAAGAATCATCTCTCCACACGCCATTTTGAGCATAATAGCTTGATCAAGACTCCCATACTTATTAGGTTCATTGATAAATGAGTCCTGCAAAAATCTATCTTGATTTGCAGATGATCTAAAACATGTTGAACACTAAGGATTTCAAAAGTTTCCAACTCAGTGAAGAGATGATGAAAACCAACGAGACTGAGTTTCAATCCCATACCTTCATAATTATGTAAACAACCTTAAATTATTTGCAAATTTCTTGACCCCACATCCGAGTAAAAGGAATTTCGCATGTTGTGCATGTTTGTTATAAGGAAAATGCGTACACTACAACACATATGTATTTGGCATGCACCCTAACAATGCAATTACACATGTATGCATTTAGATCGATACTCACACACACGCACATAAAACATCACAATTTAATTACATTAATGCAAATGCAAATGCACATCACTCACAAGAGTATGCAATTCTCTCTATTACATGTTCTTGCACACATCCTTCCTCTCGAAACCATGGAATAACACCACAACATTGAAGCATAATGTACTAGGGTAAAAGCATTTTAATGTGAACACTTTTTAGGAGTATTTATCTTTTTTTAGCGTGTCACTTTTTAGCTATTTCAAAAGCTTTTTAAATAGCAAAAAAATAAATTCATAATATCACTTTGCTAGAAGTACGATCACTACTCATGTGGCAGCCCATTGGGTATCATGGCTAGAACATCGATAGTAAATGTTATTATTCCTCACATACTCCCCAAGGTGGCGAGTCTATGGAGTCTACGCCAGTGGAGCACAGAAGGTCTACATGACTTCATCAGTCATGAGAGAAAGCTACCATCAATGAAGCTCTTCCATCAGATGACGAATGTGAAGTGCAATCTCTGGGAAGGAGTATGAGCAGATATGGGGTCTAGTATCGATGCATGCAACATTTAGGTGCTCGCATGGCTAGTAGTAATTTCTATGGTTCTAATGTAAGAGCCACTATTTTCAACAGAAGAGAGGTGTCGTCCATTAAGAGTCCATCATTGAAGCGCATGCAATGGACCAGGTAAGTGGGGAGCCATCTGACCATCAGATAGTTTGATGGGGGTTGTTCCCATACCTAGTGCAGACTTTATAGAGTTATTTCCAAATATAATATCAATCTGTCTCTTTAATGCTCTATAATTTAATAGGCTAGTTTTACAACTAGTTAAATGGCAAGTAGCACCTCGTTCGCCAAGAATTAGACAATAGTTGCATTGTCATCAGTAGAAGCGGAATTTGTGGCCTTAGCTCTCACGGCAAAAAAGGCCTTTGGATCCAAACTATCATGCAAGAGCTCTTACCGATGACATCAATTCCCTTGCAGATTATGTGTTATAACCAATCATGCATACATTTGGCTAGCAACCCCAAACACTCAGAGAAAACAAAACATGTAGGTTTAAAGTTTCATTTTATACATGATCTTGTAGAGGAGAAAAAACTTCATCTCGCATATGTAACAACTCATCTAATGTGGGCTGATATGCTTATGAAGCCTGTGGGAGCAAATAAGTTCATCCTTTGTAAGAAACATCTTGGAATCATTGAAATCAAGTAACATCTGTGTCACATTCCAATACTCTAGTTATAGGGGAGTGCTGAAGTGGCTTAACTACGATTACATGGATGTGCCACGTATGAACCATGTGGCCAAACACCATGTCCCAAAAATAATGGCTTAACTGCCACGACTCACTCATGTGTCACATGACGTAACCATTCGCATGTATGTAACTGCTATATTGAATCATTAATACATACAGAAGTTATCGCATGTATCCCTATGTTATCTACAGGCCTATGTAGGACCCTTCTTTTCTACATCCACGAACCACAAAGATATAGGGACTCTACACTTAATCTTTGGTACTACAATTGGAGTATTGGGCATGCATTTATGAAACAATTTGCCTTGTTGATGCAGGAGGATATATCCACCATATCCAAAAGTGTTAGACCACAATGTACTCTGCCACAAAAAAGAGGATTTCCACACCATTTACGGCCTATCTATCCCTGATATATCTCCAAGTACTATATCAAAAAAATCGGTTAGTGAGGCAGATTAGTTGTATGTCTTCAAGGTAACTCGGCTCAAGGGAAAGATGAAAGTTAATATGTCAGGCAAGAGTTCTATCACACAGTGACAATGTTACATCAGAAGTCTACCAAGAGGTACCAACAAACTACAAATTGTCTGTACAATTCGCTAGAGCCTTTGCATTTGAAAATTGTACCACTACTAAAACATAAAAAAATCCACCTATGTACCAAGTGGCATGGGCTCTAACTGCAGAAGCTTCTATTGAAAGATGCAAGAAGATGGGTACATTGCAATCAAAGATGCATAGGTTTTACAGTTGTTTGAACGATGATGCTTCACCACTTTTAGACCCTTTTGATACAAACTTGTAGGAACAAAAAGAAGATGTTGAGTTATATGCTCAAGAAGGTATGACAGCTGCTTCCATAGGGCAAGTGGAGGGTACTAAGGTTATATATACTTTAGAATTGTTAATTTATAGTGAACAGAATAAGTTGGATAGTGTCAAGCTGGATTTGGATCAAGCCAAGCTATCAAAGGCTATTGAGTCTAAAGTGACTACAATAGTCATTGAGATGAGAAATAGTTATAGTTATCCATAGATGAATTGAAATGTAATGTGGGAATGTCTCTTGAGAGGAGGATTGAATTGGAGATGCAAATTACGATACATACTGTTAATCTGGAGCTATTAGGGGTTGAGCCAGATGAGAATGGCAAGGTGCCTAAACTGGAGGTAATATTTAGCTTTATTGACATTGGTTGGAACATCTTTCTAAAGTTCAATGCTGATCAATTGGATTGTTACACACAGATGCTAAATATACGTGGCATGAGAATCGGCTCAAGAGTGCAAATCGACATCTATCCTTTGTAAAGAGCATGTTAATCATGATGGATTCAAATGAATTGTCACCATTATTGCCACTTCCTCCCCTTTTGTTACCATCAGTGCTTTTACTCAATGTTTCATCCATGTGTATACCATGTGGTTTGAATATTGAAGAGAGGGTGAGTTTTCTAGTGCAACGTATGCCATGCAACCATGCATATCACTATATTTGTTTTGTAGCACATTGTCATGTGTCATTCAACTGTTTAGGACCTGAATGTGGTGCTGAAATACCACAACATGTGTGGCAAACAATCCCTAGATTCTTTGATGGTGGATTCAACTTTCACAGAGGTAAGCAAACAATCCCTAGATTCTTTGATGGTTGATTAATATTAATAATATTACTTTTTATCCATGGTTGTGGCTTCTTAGTTAGTTGTTTGTAACTACATATTACTAATTAGGTTGCTACTTGTTACCTATTACTAAGTAGCTGGTTCTTAGTTACTTGTTACTAAGAATCTATTACTAATTAGATTATTACTAGTTACTGAGTTGTTGATTCTCAGTAAATTGTTAGTATCTATTACTAATTAGCTTGTTACTAATTAGCTATTACTAGGTTACAAAGTTATTACTAACTATCTTGTTAACAATTCGCTATTACTAAGTAGCTGGTTCCTAGTTAGCCATTGGTAATTAGCTATTACTATTTAGCTTGTTACCAGTTAGTTATTACTAAGTAGCTAGTCCTTGATTAGTTGTTTGTAATTAGCTTGTTACTAGTTAGCTATTACAAAGTAGTTGGTTCTTAGTTAGTTGTTAGTAATCAGCTATTACTACTAAGCTAGTTACTAATTAGCTATTACTAATAAGCTTGTTATGAATTAGCTATTACCAAGTATATGGTTATGGTTGGTTGTTTGTAATTAATTAGCATGTTACTAGTTAGCTATTACTAAGTTACTAACTTTGGGTTACATGTTAGTAATTATCTCTTAATAATTAGTTTGTTACCACTTAGCTATTACTAAGTAGCTAGTCGTTAGTTAGCTGTTAGAAATTATTTTTTAATATATTAGTTTGTTACCAATTACCTATTAATAATTAGCTATTACTAAGTAGCTATTACTAAGTAACTATTACTAAGTATCTATTACTAAGTAGCTAATTTGTCATAGCTATTACTAATTAGCTATTATTAAGTAGCTAATTCGTCATAGATATTAGTAGCTCGTTCTTAGTTAGCTTATTAGTAAGTTATTTTTAATTAGCTTGTTACTAATCACCTATTACTAATTAGATATTATGAATTAATATTTAGTTTGTTAGTAATCAGCTATTACTAAGTAGCTATTCCTAAATACCTTTTCACAATGATATGATTTGGATAGTAGTAAATAGTTTAAAAGTGTTGATTTCACTATTTAGTTCTTTTGTTCACCTTCTTACAACACCTCTTTGTAATGGTTACTATCCACACGTGACATTGTCCAAATCGATTAGCTCTCATAGGATTTTGTATTTGGCCTATTTTGTAACAATTTTAATGACTGTATTTATCCTATTCTGTACAATTTTTGATAGACTAACAGTGACATTGATTATAAGTTGTAATCATGTTTGGCTTATAGGTCACATAAAGAACAAAGTTCCATCCATAGCTGCCGCAAAAGACAATCTTACATCCTCAGCAAGCCAATGTCAAGCTTCAACAAAAGTTGAGCACAAAGATGCCCAAAAAGAAAAAAAACTAAATAAAGTATCAATTTCAACTAAAAGTGATCCTATTTCAACTCAAACATGTCCTATTTCAACTCAAACTGATCTTATTGCAACAGCAGTTGAGTAGAAAGTATCAGTTTAAACTCAAACTAATCCTATACTATTGTTTACACCAAAAGGCAATCAAGAGCTTAAAC
This sequence comes from Ceratopteris richardii, assembly GCA_020310875.1. Lineage (NCBI taxonomy): Eukaryota > Viridiplantae > Streptophyta > Polypodiopsida > Polypodiales > Pteridaceae > Ceratopteris > Ceratopteris richardii. The sequence goes on from CM035415.1 coordinate 130,401,763, forward strand.
AAATACTAGGCAAGTCAAAAAACCAAAAGAGGTTGGATCATGTGATAATGGAACCAGAATTTATTGAGATAGAAAGGGACCCTCCAAAGATTCAACATGGCCTCATAGAGGAGGAGATATAGGAATTGAAACCTATTCACAAGGATTTACAACCTAGGGCTCTAATTCTGGAAGTTGAAGTATTTATGAATATCCAAAGTAAGCAGGCCTTTCCTAACGGTAATGCTTTCTTCAATGGTGCCATGAACATTTCAATGTCTAGATTTGGAGTGTCTATGATCTATACAAGGTCAACAAATGTATTGATACAATCTTCCCGAAGTTCAGGAGGAAATTTATGGATATTTGGGAGAGGGATCAATGTTTTTGGAATTTTTCAATCCATTTCAAGAAACTCGCTCATTTCTGGGACATGAATGTGGAGTACGGACCTAACAACACATTGATAATTGATACCACTGTTTACAGGTTATTTTACAACATTAGAAGATGTTGTCTAACGTCACCAAAGATGACAATCAGCGAAAGACTTAACTATCTATCAGGAACTCTTTGTGATCAACATTGGAAATGGTTAATAGCTCCAAATCCTATTGAGTATGCAGATATTATTTCCAGATTAAATCCTCTTGATGAAGAGATTCTTTCTATATATCATGGAATACATGGAGATCATAATCGAGATTACAGACAAAAACACTGTGTAATGCCAACTCTAGGGTGGCTATGAATGGTTCTGTTTCTAAACCCTTCAATCTTTATAGAACTATTAGATAGGGTTGTCCCCTTGCTCCTCTTGTGTTTGCTATTTCTAGTGATGCTTTTGGATAGTAAGTCAAAGATAAAATTGAACAAGGAATTATTAGAGGTATTTCTATGCCTCAATGGAAGTTAAAGAAGGTTATACCTTAAATCCAGTGTTTACTTCTAATCTTTGGTTTTTTTCATAGGAATCATTATGGATTGGACGGGTGAATGTTGAAGAAACTTCTCCTTTGACTATTAAGATGAGTAAGTGTAGGAAAAAAGGCTTGAACTCATGGAATAGCCTTATGTTTGGGCAGGATATTGTGGATCCTTTCTTCATTAATGAGATTGTTGATTTATCTCTTGGTTGTAAACAAGTGCTTATGGATCAGAGGGAGCTGCTCTTGAAGGCCACACAAAAGTGCAACCACTACAAAGAGCATGAGCTACATACGATTGCTATGGATATGTTCCAGAATTTCAATGAAAAAACAGGTTCCTTTCCCAAGTTGGTCAGGAGGTTGAATCAAAAGTGGAATCTCCAGTGGACTACCCATCAATGATCCTATAGATTTCAGGTCATTTGGGCCCTTCCCCCTATGAATAAGCACTCCATCTTATTGTGGCTTATCATTCACTAGGGTCTATGGACAAGGAGCAGAGCTCATAAATTAAATTTGGGGAATGGAAATTGTAACAGTTGTGGCAGGTTGGGGGATCTTTCTCACCTATTCATGGAATGCTTTCATGCTCAGAAATTATGGTCCCCTCTTAATAATCTCTACCTCACCTTTGGTAGACCAATAATGGGTTGTATCCCTTGCTTTGACACACATGGAGAGCACAAATATTATGGAACATCTGGGTTGGAAGAAATAAAAGATGATTTGGAGATGGTATTAGGAATCAAATTTACAATTGTTGGAAAGAAATGAAGTTTCTTGGATAGGCCTACCTTTCTAGTATCTTTGATGCTCCTATGCATCAAGCCATGTATTCAAAAATCATATGTAATGTTAGATACCAACAATGGAGAGTCACTCTCTCTAAGATGTATTGTCCCAAGAGGGCCTTCCTCCTCCACATCTGTACAATATTTCCTAAATTTAATTTAATCTTTGTTTTCCATAAAAAAAATAACTTTTGAGTCTATGGGTGGATTCAAACTATTCCGATGGTACATAAATGGCATTTCCTTCCAAACTCATGCTTCAATCCTCACATCAATTCATCTCTTTCAGGGGTGCATAATTTGTTCTGAGGTGGGTAAGCTGCCACACTTTTTTTTTCTTTTGAAATGGAGGTTGAAATGAAGCCTAATCCCCTAGACTTTAATTTTGAAATTGCAATTGTATACGTGAATGGGTATAGTACCCATGGGATCCCTTGTATCCTACAAAGCAAGGGTTAGATGAGTTACATAGTGTCTTGCCATAGCGAGGGATTGAACTCCTGCCCCCACCTCAAGAGGTGAAGAGCCAATCCAACTAAACTGAGCCACACTCTTTTTTTTCTTTTTTTTGAGACGATAAGAAGATTAGATTAATGATGGTATCTGTAAGTGTACAGAGGGCAGGATCCCACCCAAGGGTCCCAGATTACAATAAATACTCAACAAATATTGCTGGAGCAGGAGACATACATCTGGCCAAGATACAAGTTAGAGAGATACAAAGGTTCCTGATATGCAAGCTCATGTACATGAGAAAATCATCTCAAGTCTGGAACTAGAGTACAACTTAAGTAATGAATCTCTCCACTGGTTGGGGGAGGTGTTATAGAGATGTTTAGATAGTTGAAAGTCCTCAGGAGGGGTTGTCTTGATAGCAAAAAGACACCTCACTGCAATGTCTTTGAACCCTTTGCAGCTCTTGAATTTTTGCAACATGTATCTGGCAACATTAGCAAGGTGAACATGCCTGTGGGAAGTGCATTGAAGAAGCCTCTCCTGCAACACCTTTTTGTGCAGTAGCAATACTTGAAGACAAGGAGGAGATAAGTTATTGATATCCATTATAGGAGTCTTGAATCACCCCACCATTGACAGTGAGGTCATTCCAGCTAGAGTATCCCTTGTTGCAACACTTGTGCTCTTTGATTCCCATTTTGCAATTGTTCCACAAAGATAGCCATCCAATCCAGATGCTTTCTTGAAGAAAAAAAGTCAAAATGAGTAAAGTACTTCTTATTAGGGCAACATGCCTTTTTAACCTCCATCCAAGACTTCCATAATCTACAACAAAGGGAGCTGCCTACAACAACAAAAGAGTGAGGAGACTCAATAATATCCCATAAAGAATGATCTTTCCAAGATTTATAGTTTTCTGTATAAAAATGTTTAGTGTTCCTTTTTATGAGTTTAGCCCATATGTAAGAAGAATCTAAGGATCTAGCTATGCATTTTGCAGCTTTATTAGGGAGGGAGTAGATGTTCCACTTGATTGAACTTCCTGACACAAAAATGGTTACTGAAGAAACTAGTTTATGATTATCTAGTCAAATCATGTACTACATAGTGCAGATAGAAAAGTTGTCCAAGATCACATGGGTATTACAAATTCTAGGGCATATTATTATAAATGGCCTCATACACATCACCATTTATGGTAAACATGTCTGTACAATCGTGGACTAGTGATGTGGGTATTTTAATGCATCTTACAAGATGGGAATACATATAAGCTGGTGGTCTTGTTTCTAACAACCTGTAGACATTTTCTTCTAGTCTCTCATAAAATAAACCCACTACATAATATGTTTCTGAAGCTATCAAGTTATTCCATGCATCCATTACATTTTCCCTACTAAACTATTTTCCTTCTGTGCACTTTAATAAATAGAAAGTTGCATTGTCCTCTTCTCCATTGCCTCCAAAGTTTTCATCCATTGCCAATGCATGTGATAGGTAGTTGCTATCACCTTCAAATGTAAAATTGGAAAACGATGAGTCTTTTTCTTCATCTGACTCACTGATAGAGTCAACGTACAGTACACCCAATTTTGAATGTGTCATTTGTTGATGCATCTTTTCCACTGACCATGGATACAATGAAAGCAATAACATGTTAGTTCTCTGACCCCAATGCAATGTCCACCTAACCTTGAATAGCCACAAATCGAATGCAGGGATTGAACTTGAGATATCCTCTTACAATCCCAAGCCTTCTCCCTCTTCACTTCATCAATCTTCACTTCCCAAAAGAGCTATGTGACATCTCCCCCTTTTGACTCTGACAAATGTCCCTTGAGAAATTTCACAACATCTGCAGCACACTTCAGCATTGCACCTTTAGGTTTAAGGTGTTCATGGGTTAGCGCCCTTTTCACAACTACACCTGCACCATCATGTTCTCCCTTCTCGTGCCCTAACTCAAAGAAGTTCCATATCATAGTCATGCCTGTTAGCCCTAGATATTTTCCTACGAAGTAAAATGGACATTTAGCTTTAAATTGAGAAGCTACACCATCTGCCCATACCCAATGTTGGCATAATTCAAGGTTTAGCTCTCTCAACCATTGCCAATGTAATTGGAAACAATGTTGCACAGAAAGGGTGTCATGCTTCTTATCATCAGATATGAAAAAGTGGATTACCTTTTCAGGAATACCCTCCAAATGAAAATATGTGATATGCACAAAAATAGTTACTTGTAGAGACGACCAATGCATAGATTGTATTTCATTTTGCTTGCGGAATGTATAGTTTTCTGCAAAATCAACCACTCAAACCACAACATCTCCTCGGAATTGAGCGACACACATCTTAAAGTGGTTCCCTTGACATAAATAAATGAAATTGTGCTTGATAAATTTCTTTAGAGTTTTCTCAAATAATCCTGTTAGAACTTTAGGACTCATCTCCCTCTTTATCAATTCTTTCCTTTTATGAAGTTGTCCTTCATACATTGACTAGACATCTTCAAGGATCTTTATAGGAATATGATATTCCTCAATGCTAGTCTCTCTCAAACACCACTTAAAATTTCCTACTCTACAATCATGGCAATCACCCATCATACATTTGTACTAGTGGAATGTGGTATCATTTTGACATGGACATAGAATACTCTCTATAATGCTACTAATCGATCAAAATGTAGTTGCTAAAGCATTGCACCTTGATGTCTTCCCTACTTGACAAATAGAACAATCACATTTACAAAGACATTTATGCACGACGTAGCTTGATTTACGAAGGAGATTGATTGCATCCTTAAGGTATGACATTTGAACGTGATAAATACAGCAACATGTGAATTTGCCTTTCAATCTCTTAACAAAATATGGCTTCAATGATTTGAACTTTTGAAGCTAGATATTTATCATTGGATGCAATTGTTTGAAGCTTATAAATAACTCCATCTACATTACACAAACAAGTGGCTATTAGTAGTTCTAGTTATCAGTTTGCTATACTAAGTAGTTGGTGGTTGATTGTTACAAGGTGTTAGATTGTTACTAGTTAGTTGTGAGTAATTAGCTATTACTAATTAGCTTCTTAGTAATTAGCTATTATTAAGTAGTTGGTTCTTGGTTAGTTGTTTGTAATTAGCTATTACTAAGTAGTTGGTTATTAGTTAGTTCTCATTAATTAGCTATTATTGAGAACAATTAGCTTGTTAGCAATTAGCTATTACTAAGTAGTTGGTTTCTTTTTTAGCTATTTGTAATTAACTATTACTAATTAGCTTGTTACTAATTAGCTTATTAGTAATTAGCTTCTTACTAATTAGCTATTAGTAATTAGCTTGTTAGTTATTAGCTATTACTAAGTAGTTGGTTCTGGGTTAGCTATTTGTAATTAGCTATTACTAATTAGCTTGTTACTAATTAGCTATTACTAATTAGCTTATTATTAATAAGCTTGTTACTATATATCTTGTTACTCATTAGCTTGTTACTAATTAGCTATTAGTAATTAGCTTGTTAGTAATTAGCTATTACTAACAAGCTTCTCTTTTGTTACTTGTTTGTAATTAGTTGTTACTAATTAGCTTCTTACTAATTAGCTATTACTAATAAGCTTGTTACTAATTATCTTGTTACTAAGTAGCTTGTTACTCATTAGCTTGTTAGTAATTATCTATTACAATTAGCTTGTTGGTAATTAGCTATTACTAAGTAGCTGGTTCTTGGTTAGCTATTTGTAATTAGCTATTACTAATAAACATGTTACTAATTCGCTATTAGTAATTAGCTTGTTACTAATTAGCTTGGTACGCATTAGCTTGTTATGCACTAGCTTGTTACTATTTGGCTATTACTAATTAGATTGTTACTAATTAGCTTGTTATTAATTAGCTTGTTACTAATTAGCTTGTTATGCATTAGCTTGTTATGCATTAGCTTGTTATGCACTAGCTTGTTACTATTTGGCTATTACTAATTAGCTATTACTAAGTATCTTGTTCTTGGTTAGTTGTTTGTAATTAGCTATTACTAATTAGCTTGTTACTTATTAGCTATTACTAATTAGCTTGTTACTAACTAGCTTATAACTCATTAGCTTGTTACTAATTAGTGTGTTAGTAATTAGCTATTACTAAGTAGGTAGTTCTTGGTTATCTATTTGTAATTATCTATTACCAATTAGCTTGTTAGTAATTACCTTGTTACTTATTAGTTTGTTACTCATTAGCTTGTTACTAATTAGCTATTGCTAATTATCTTGTTAGTAATTAGCTATTACTAAGTAGCTGGTTCTTGGTAAGCTATTTATAATTATCTATTACTAATTAGCTTGTTACTAATTGGCTTCTTGCTAATTAGCTATTACTAATTAGCTTGTTATTAATTACCTTGTTACTAATTAGCTGGTTACTCATTAGCTTGTTACTAATTAGCTTGTTAGTAATTAGCTATTACTAAGTAGTTGGTTCTTGGTTAGATGTTTGTAATTAGTGATTACTAATTAGCTTCTACTAATTAACTATTATTAAGTAGCTTGTTACTAATTAGCTTCTTAGTAATTAGCTATTACTAAGTAGCTAGTTATTGGTTAGTTGTTTGTAATTAGCTATTACTAATTAGCTTGTTACTAATTAGCTATTACTAAGTAACTGATTCTTGGTTAGCTATTTGTAATTAGCTATTGCTAATTAGCTTGTTACTAATTAGTATTACTAAGTAGCATGTTACTAATTAGCTATTACTAAGTAGTTGGTTCTTGGATAGTCCTTTGTAATTAGCTATTAGTAATTAGTTTGCTACTAGTAACCTATTACTAAGTAGCTCGTTCTTAGTTAGTTCTCAGTAATTAGCTGTTACTAGTTAGCTTGATAGTAATTAGCTATTACTATAAGTAGCTGATTCTTTTAAGGCATTTGTAATTAGCTATTATTAATTAGCTTGTTACTAGTTTTCTATTAGGAAGTAGCTGGTTCTTGGTTAGTTGATTGTAGCTAGCTATTACTAATTAGCTTGTTACTAGTTACCTATTACTAAGTAGCTAACTCTTATTTGTTAGTAAATAGCTATTATTATTTATCTTATTAAGAGTTCATTATTATTAAGTAGCTACTTCTTGGTTAGTTGTTAGTAATTAGTTAGTACTAATTATCTTGTTACCAATTAGCTGTTACTAAGTAGTTGGTTCTTGGATGGTTATTATTAATAAGCTATTACTAATTATCTTGTTGCTAATTGGCTATTACTGAAGAGCCAGTTTCTTGGTTAGTTGTTTGCAATAAGCTATTTCTAAATAGCTTGTTACTAGTTACCTATTACTATTAGCTTGTTACTAGTTAGCTATTACTATTAGATTGTTACTATAAGCTAGTTGTTACTGGTTCTTGTATAATTAGCTAAAATTGTGAACTGATGATTGAAAATAGGATTACCTAAGATACATCAAGAAGGTGAACACGGTTCTCCAAATATTGATTTCTGCCAAGTCGGATCTTGCTTGTATCCTTCTTATTTGGTGACACCCTGCTCTTTGTTGTCCAAAATGTGGTAATCAGATGCTTGACCTCTTGTGTGATACATTTGGTACATGTTGCCTATTAGTTGCCTTCAAAAAACTATGATGAGAATCAACTATACTTAACTGTCCAATCGTATCATAGATGACTTTCTTACTTACTCCCAATACCCTAGAAAGTCTTGAAATGTTTATCTGATTTGTTGATAAATATGCATCACTATTTGGAGCCATCATCAATGCCCAACCTTGATGTTATTGTGTCTCTATATTTCCTTTTCTTCTCCTTCCAATGCAATATTAATGCTTGCTGATCACTATGCACTACTGGTATTGTATTAACTTCCATCAATTCGCTTGTCCGAGATTGCTCTGCATCAACATACTACAAACGATGAAGAAACCAGAAATACAACAACATCTACCACTCATCAATCCACTTTATTATATTGACTTTACATTGATTTGATATCATCATGTGCCACATCGCTTACGTATGGACTTGTATACCACTTTTAAACCTACAACAATCATCCAAAACCTCAGATGTTAGATACAATGAATGAACAATATGAAACTAGTCTTCTTAATGTGGTACTTACCATTGTGCTAGAACAACACCAGATTTGGCATCGTTGCCGGGGATCGAGTCTAGGACAAATGTGTGATGGTAAGAGTATAGCAAGAAGTGGCATTGGAAGGTAAAAATTTCAGTTTTTGTTGTTGTTTTTAATTAGTTTTTTGTGTTTTTCATCTCTTCTACACTCCTTCTTCACCACCGCATCATCTTGTTCCACTCCAAAAAAATCAGAAGATTCACCATATCCACCCATCCTCCTTATTTCCCGTCATTTGTGCATGCGAGAGAGAGAGAGAGCTTTTGTGCTTGTTGTGTTGTGTGTGTTTTTGAGTTTTCTTGCACGTATAGTGCTCCAGAGCAACAGAGAAGCTTCCAAAAGGTAATAAATTCACTTTCTGTAAGAATCTGCTGACTGTGTCATAACATCTTGATGGTCTGGTAAATGCGGAATCTGAGGTAAGCGACCACATCACGGTGTAGGTGGTCCTTGCTCTTGCACGAATCCACAGTCATGATTTCAAAATCATCATTTTACTGGACCATCACGACGGGCTCATGCCATTGCGATTGTGTCACACCATCACGATTGGCTCAAGCCATCATGACGGCTCGGCCGGACCATCATGACGGCTCAGCCGGACCATCGCGATGGTCTCACACCATCGTGATGGTTCACTTGAACCATCACGACAGTCCCTGACTATTGCGACGATCTCGTCGACCCCACGCCATCGCGATTGGCCCACGCCATCGCGATGATCCCCTGCCACGTGTCAAGATAGACCATCACAACGATATCAGGTATGCCATCACGATGCTTCAAAATTGGACCATCACGATTGGCTCAAGCCATCGTGCCTTGTGACCATCGCGATGGGCTCACGCCATTGTGATGGTTGTGTTGACCGTTGACCATCGTGATGGGCTCACACCATCGCGATTGCTCACTAGACAGACAATCATGACCCCTCGCACACTCAAACCATCGCGATTGTACCACACCATCGCAATAGTTCACCTGAGCCATTGCGATGGTCCTAGACCATTGCGATTGTTCCAGACCATCGTGATTGTCCAGCCAAAATGCCAAATTTAGGGTTTGATTTTTTGGGTTAATTTGAGGCTATTTTGAGAAAAGTTTTGGGTGATTAAGCTCATTGGAGACCCTTCGCTCATATTTGAAGAAAAACCCAAGTGTCAGTTTTTACCCTCGAGGGTCTGAATGCTCATATTGTTTTCATCCAAAGTCTGTTTTTTGAGCTTTATAGCTTGTTAGAAAGCTCTTTTTGAGTACTATGTGAGCTCAACTGATTTTTTTCAAGAAGAACACATTATTTTTGAGATAAGAAAATTTGAGGGTGACCATTTGTGGGACTAGAAAAGATAGGGGGCATTTGAAAAAAAATTGACCAAAGGAGAACATAACTTATAAAGTGTATATATCAAAGTGCTTGATCATCAATTTAAGAATTGATCTAAACATTGGATTTTTACAGGTCTAGCAAGGGCTATCCAAAGCAATCAAAGCAAGGCAGTGAAGAATGTAAGGCTTGGGAAGAGCGACTTCTTGGGCATCAAGGCAATCAAAGAAGCTGACTCGAGGTTGGAAGAATACTCAACCCCCTCAGTCAATTATTAGCTTAGGCTAAACACCCGCATTGTGGATTAAATTAGAACCATGATAGGAATGCATCAAGTCCAAGAGACTTAATTTTTCAAGTCCAAGATTAAGGTAAAAATGTGTTGTACGAAAACTTAAAGGAAAGAACTTAAGTCTAACAAAACGAGAACTCAAAAGTACAACAAACAGTGGATTCCTAATGCATAGAGTGAGAAGACAAGAATTTAAAGGAATTTAAAAAGAAACAAGCAATTAAGAACAAAGACACATTGACGATCAGAGTGATTCAAGAAGTAAATTCATGAACCTTAGATCAGGAAAGCATATAGGTAGGTTCGATCGATGAAACCTTAGATCATCAGAAGCAAGTGCGGGAAGTACTACACGTTCGTGGGCAGAACAATTGAATAATTATCCGTACTAGTTGAGCTCAGATACGAGTGAATAAGAAATGGCTTTTGGCACGAAAAGACTAGAAGGAGGGTTAAACATAGCATATTTGGAAAGACCGGAAGGACCCTATAGACCTCAATTAGAATATGTCCGAACCAACCTCTTAGGTGCTCGCATCTATGAGGATGGTTTGTGAAGATCAGTGGTGTAATTGCACAACCCTGACCAACCCATTTGTTTGGAACATCTAGTGGTGAAATTTGAGAGAGACGCATACATAGACAAAGAAGGAACAATGTACATCATAAGCACTCAGCCAAATCATACCAATGAGTTTGGTGTAGTTCAAGCAGATACGAAAGCGAGAACCCAAGGAAAAGAACCATTAGGAGAAGAACCTAGGACACCTAGAGGGAAATCCGTATTCATAAGAGTACTAATCCCAGAATGGATCCCTCGGGATAAAAGAAGCATAGAATTATTCTTGAATAAGGACGCTGATGAAGCATTTTGGAGGTACAGAATGGAACAACCTAATGAGCTAAGATCTATAAGGACTCAGATACTTCTGAACGAGTATTTGTAGTACTAGACCACACAAGAAACACCTACACATGGAGAGGCGAGTTAGTATTCCATCCATCACAAGCAAATGTAAACAGGAGCCGTCAGGGTGCAGGAACATCATAGGCCCATGGTACTCAAAGAGAGAAGAACAAAGAGAGACCAGAAGTAAGTTTCACTCATCCCATAGGGAGAGATAGACCAACCATGGATGCCGATAGAGTGGAAAGACAAAGGGAACCTAGAATAATAGGTGGTAGAGATGATTTTCCTCTACCTAGACCACGTGAACACCCCAAGATATTAAGATCCACTCAATTAGTAGAGTCAATGAAAAATTACTTCGATGGGACGGGAGATCCCTACGACCATGTTGCGGAATTTAAGCAAGTGCTATGAGCAGAGCAAGTAGAAGATATGTTTATGCAATACAATGCTTTTAGAATAACATTAAAATATACTACTTTAACTTGGTTCCAACCATTGCAACAAATGCAATTTAGGGATATCCATCACTTGTTAGAGTCATTCATCACGGAATTCTCTAGAAGTGGAATCAGACATGATACTTCTTCATTGATTCATAGTTTCAAACAAACCCCTGAGGAAACTGTTAGACTTGCAAGACGTAGGTTTACAAAATATGTGGATAGATGTCTGATGCAAGAATTACCTTCACAGGCCAAGCAAGTGTCATTGTTTTTAGATGGCCTTTTGAGCTCTAAACTATGCTTCTATGTATACTTGAAGGAACCTAGAATGCTAGAGCAATGTGTAAGAATGTGTATCGACCTTGAGGACAACCTTGGAGACGAGTTGTAACTCTCAAAGATCTATAAGGACTCAGATTGTTCATCTCTAGCATCCTCAAAAATTTCTAGTTCGATAAAAGACCTAGCAGAAAAAGTGGCTCAGAAACTAGGAGTTTTTAGTAAACAGATGCCTAGGTTGACAACAAAGAAGCGTTGTTACACCTGTGGTGGTGATCATATGGCAAATGTGTTTCCCAATGCAACACAACCGCAAGCCAACCCTAGTGGCCAATACTATATGATTTAGAGACGATTACTAATCACATGGCTCAAGACTGCCCATACAACAAACAAGTAGTAAGACAAAACTACCCGCAAGCATACCCTCAACCAGGTAGGTATCAAGGTCAATATAATGTGCAACCTCATTACTATAGGCCTCCTCAAAACTACCCATATCAGGCTCAATAGAGACCTCGACCTATTTTAACTCAACAACCAGCCCCACCAGTTAATGTCATCCCAGTGAAATACACTGCTACAAAAGGGAACCTCAATAGGGCTTTAGTGCCTTCTTCACCCCTGATCATAGAAAGTGACCCTAACTCTAACAGTTTTGACTCTACTTATGTAGATAGTCCACCCACATATTATAGAGAGTCACCAGAACATGTGGAAACATATCAATATGATGGTCCACCATTGGAACCTAGTTGGGAACCCGACTATGCTAATGTGATGTATGCAAACCCTGATCCGCGGCCCCAATTAAGACAGCCAAGACCAAAGGGCCCTAGAGGACCATGCTTTAGGTGCCAAGGAGATCATTTCATTAAGGATTTTCCACATCCTCTGATAGCAAGACAATCAAAATACTATAATATACAAGGATTTTGTGCCAAGTGTGGTAAAGAGCATGTCATCAAAGATTGTCCTAAGAACCCTGTTAATGCTTCAAAAGTGACACCGATCAACATGATAGGTATTGTACACAACGTAGATGGATCCAACCCTACATATGTGCCTATCCAAGCTATAACAAAAGCCTAGGCGCTCTTACAGGATCAACAACTTAATCCTGAGAAAGTAGTCGGATCTAGCAAAGTTGGAGAGTCTAGTAACAAAAGACAAAATCTTGGAAAGATTCCAGAGAAAGAATTAAGAGGAAATGGAGTAAAAAGATAACTGAGTTGGAAGGAAATATAAAGGAATCTAGAGCCTAAATCCTATAATTGACTTCTCAAGAATCGAATGAGGAGAATAAAGCTCAGAAATAAGGATCGGTTTTAGCGGAACCCATACTAGAAAACTTAGAACACTGTAGAGGAGTTGTTGAAGCTTAAACCAAAAGTGTGGAAACACGTAGAAAATCAATTCCCTGAGCTTGCTACTACTCCCTCCCAGATAGCATCACACAAGAAGGTACCAGATATACCAATAGAAAGAATCGAAGATGTAAGCGAAGGAGAGGAAGGTAACACTTATCTTCCAATAACCCATCAGGGCTACACCACCAAAGCCATCTTAGATTCAGGAGCCGGAGTGGCCATCGCTACGACTGCTTTATGGAAATGTTGGGGTAAGCCAGCATTAAGGCCTACCAGGATGAAGCTACAAATGGCTAATGGACTTATAGAAAAGCCATTAGATTTACTAGAAGGCATATCTCTCACCACTTGTGGTGTGGATTTTGAACATACTTTCACCATTTGTGATTTTGGGAAAAATCATGCTTACGAGATGATTTTAGGACGACCATTCATGCATCAGTTGCAGATCGTACAAGATTGGGGAACTAATTCCTTGTACTTGCAACATTTAGGAGCAACTAAAGTCAATCTTAAAGCCTATTCCCATCGAGATGTACCCCCAATACAATGGAATACCATCCATAAGACACAAGAAGAAACATAATCCGTACACTCATTGGAATCAGACCCCTCATGGTTGCACGAGGATACTCATCTATGGATGTGTAAAGTAGCAAAACAAGAGGAAGAATGGTTAGAAGCCAATACTTTAGGCTCAGAACAACATCCACGAACCCTTCAAGACCTAGCTTATGCACCTATAATATTTCTAGGAAAGGAATTCGAGCCTCATGGTTGGGTAGAAATCTTGGCCACGATGGACATAGTAGTGAACCAAGAACAATGGACCCCTCATTGTGATGAGGATGGATATGACATTTCCATTTTCATGATTGAACCTCTTGAGGAAGACTTTATCCTAGAAGAATGCATGGAAGTGACCCAAGAACCGAATGAGAGTGATGACGAGGACCTAGAATCCATCATCATGGAACCCTTTTGTTCCACATAAGAGGAATATCTTTATTTTGTGAAAGCCAAAACCCTTGAAGAGGAAAAGGAAAGTCAAATGGAACAGCTGGAGCCATCCATAAGACATACATAGAGCAAACAAAAGAAGAGAAAGAAATCACCTAAGACAGAAGAAGAAGAAAAACCACTCATGGAAGTACCGGAGAACTTCAAGAAGTATGAAATAGAAGATAGAGGAATAATGATGAATGCCTAAAATAAATGCTGATGTTGGAGAAGTATACAATAACTGAGAGAAAACCAAAAAAATCATAGTCACTATAGAAGGAGAAGAAGAAAAATATATATACATAGGGCATGATTTGTCTAATGAAGAAGAAGAAGAGTTAATTGCCCTATTACGTCAATATAGAGATGTGTTCGCTTGGATTTACAAAGACTTGAAAGGAGTATACCTGGATATATGCTCCCATAGAATCCCTAAAACTTCAGATGCAAAGCCTACGAAACAGAAACCATACACGTACAATGATAACTATGCTACTAAGATTAAGGAAGAAATAGATCGTTCACTTCCCCTGCTTTGTGGGATTTGGGGGGTCCCGTGGGCACTAGTCCCCTTCTCTTGTACTTTTCTTTATTTAATTCAAGTCCGGGAGAGTAGGCTAATGCCGAACTTCCTTTATATTAAAAAAAAAGAAATAGATCGTTTGATAGAAGCAAGATTCATTTACGAAATTGAGCATACCGAATGGGTATCCCCCATTGTGATTGTGCCCAAGAAGAATGGAAAATTGCGTGTGTGAATTAACCTTAAGAAAGTTAATGCCGCCACTATTAGAGATAGTTATCCTCTTCCTATCACAGAACATTTATTGGAAAGAGTTGTGGGCAAGGAAGTTTATAGCTTTCTTGATGTTTTTTTAGGCTATAATCAAGTAGCCATTGCTCCAAAAGATCAACACAAGACAGCTTTTGCCACAGAATGGGGCATATTTGCATTTTGTGTGATGCCATTTGGGCTCACAAATGCACCCGCCACTTTCTAGTGACTTATGGGTCATGCTTTTAAGGAATTTTTATGCAAGAATTTGGAAATTTATGTCGATGACATATGTAGTCATTCAAATATGAGGTAGACACATATCCAAGAACTAAGGCAAGTATTTGACAAATGTGGATAATATCTGGTTTGTGTGAACCCAGAAAAGTGTGTTTTATGGTCAGGCAAGGCAAAATTCTAGGACACATTGTGCCAAAGAATGGAATCTCTACGGATGAGGAAAAGATAAAAGTAATTGTTGACCTACCTAGACCAAATAACGTAGAAGAGGTACATGCATTTATGGGTCATTGTGGTTACAAACATATCATACATATGTATGCAATCATAGCCAAGTCTTTGTACTCTCTGTTGACCAAGTTTGAATGGAAAGATGAATGTGAAAATTCATTCAATGAACTTAAACGACGTTTGTAGTCGGCACCTATATTAACAACCCAAGATTGGAGCAAGCCATTCCATGTACATGTGGATGCATCGAGCTATGCCACAGGATGTGTGTTGGCACAACCCACAAATCAAGGTAATATAGATCTCCCTATAGCTTATGCGAGCAGACAGTTGAACACAACAGAAAGAAATTACACCAATACAGAATGAGAAGGATTAGGAATGATCTATGCAGCCAAGAAATTCAGACATTATTTGTTGGAAAATAAGTTCAATTTCTTTACGAATCATCAAGCATTATTGTACTTAGTCAATAAGCCATGTAACACAGGAAGATTAATACGATGGTTTCTATTACTCATGGAGTACGACTTTGAAGTAGTAGTCAAGAAAGGAAAGACACACCTCAGAGCTGACCACCTCTCAAGATTAACCATAGGAGAAGCTCCTCAAGGAATAGCGGATGAATTACCCGATGCATATTTCTTTAACCTTGAGACAGTACTAGAATGAGCTAAACCTATTGTCCCTATTCTCACATATGGACCCAAGAATCCTAGGATAAGTATCAAAGAAGGAGAGATCACCAAGTCTCAAAGATATCAAATAATAGTAGGAAGTATGTATAAAGAGGATAATCAGAAGATTCTTGCTTATTGTGTAGATGAATCAGAACATGCAAATTTGGTTGCAATTAGCACATGTAGGTGCATTAAAGCAACATCATTCAAAACAGTGTACATTGCAGACTCTACATAAACTAGGAGTCTATTCGCCTTGTATGGAAGCAGATGTCTACAAATTGTGTAGAGAATGCACTGTTTGTTGTGAAAGACCACCAATAGAACATGCTACATTATATCATATGTCTCTCACACCAGAATGGAGTGAACATTTAGCGACGTACTTGAGGACCAAAACATTCCATCAAGGAATGACTTTTGCATGACAACCAAGTCTAGAGAAGGAAGCTCAAGACTATAATACTCATTGGCGACAATCTATACAAACGAGGAAGAGATGGATACCTAAGACAATGTGTTCATGAGAGCGATTATTTGAGTGTACTAGAGACTGCACACCAAGGTGTTGCAGGAGGTCATTTTGGCCCTGATAGGGTAATCAAAGCCATCCTCTTTGCAGGATTATGGTGGCCCACTCTTCACATGGATGCACATACCTATGCTAAGAGATGTGATGTGTGCCAAAGGACCCAGTTTCCTACTTGTAGAGATGAAATGCCACTAAAACCCATGATGGGAGGACGTGCATTTTCTAAGTGGGGTATAGACTTTGTAGGACCCATTAACCCCCTGCAAAAGGAACTCATGCTGAATACATTATTGTAGCTACAGATTACCTTACCAAATGGGTAGAGGCTAAGGCCACAAAGAAGAATGATGCACACACGACTGCATAATTCTATTTGAAAATGTCTTTACAAGATATGGATTGCCTATAGAGTTAGTGAGCAATCGAGGAACTCAATTTCTAAACCAATTCATTGAATATTTGTTACAGGATTTTATGGTGCTTCACAAGAAATCAGCACCATATCATCCTCATGCCAATGGTCAAGCAGAAAGTACTAAAAAGATCCTTTGTAATGTACTGACAAAACTCGTGAATAACAAACGTTCAGATTGGGACAAACAGTTACACCATGCTGTTTGGGCATATCGAGTGGCCTACAAGACCGTGCTCAATGCGACTCCCTTTGAGATGGTTTTTGGTCAAAATTCTATGCTTCCTTTGGAATTCTTGATACCCACCCTTAAGGTTGCACAAGGACATCAGTGGACCGGTCATGAATTATCATCAAGAATAATGGACTTGGAATGATTAGGAGAAACCAGGATGAAAGCAGTAGCATGTATATATGTAGTAAAGAAGCGATAGAAAGCCTATTTCCATGCACATGTGAAAGACAAAGGATTAAAAGAAGGAGATTTCCTCCTAGTATATACATTGAAAAAACATGCATGGAAATTAGAGAAGTGAGGTTATGGACCTATGATCATTAACAGACTCTTGACAACTGGAGCGGTACAATTAGCCACCCTAGAACGCGACATAATGCCTAATTACATTAGTGGTTATAGAGTCAAGCTTTATTAGGAACCTCTTACTGAGGATATGCTTAGAAGACTCATGTTGGCAAAGATGCGTAAGGAGGAAGAACAAAGAATATGTGTGAAAGCTCAAGCAGAAGCTATAGAATGCATTAAGTGCATGAAGCTAAGAAGAAAATGACTAGGGAGAGAACATTATAACCATCTAGAAACAACACCCAGAGACCCCATGACCATGTGTCAAGCAAAGTCAAGTACTCATCCTAGCATAGTGGATAGGAGACCATTCATTACAGTTAGGCTAGAGCACGGCAACCCTTGCCAAGAGGTTAGGGCTTTAGTTGTCTCATGTGCTGCCACTAGTGCGATTAGATGGTCCCACTATAAGGACTCAGGAATAGAAATGCGGCCAATTGAGGCATACCTCATAGGGCTAGGAGGCATGGAAACCCCTTGCATGGGTGAGGTGGATCTTCCTATCCTCATACACGAAGTGACCATGAGAGTGAAGCTCCTAGTGTGCCATGATGATGACCTGATAGAACCCCTAATCCTTGGCCAAGATTGGCTATACGATCACTCAATGGACCTAAATCTTAGACAAGGCTCCTTGCAAATTGGAACCTAAGATCAGTAGTGAGTGATACTGCTTGACTTCCCTAACTGCACTCCGCTTGAGGGATGTAACCCTAGACCATATGAACTCCATGCGAAGGAGGACCGGAAGATCTTTGGCCAGATAATTCATGTTATGTCTACACCAACCCACGTGGGCTTGGTGATAGATAATTTCCATTTAGAAGAACGACAACAAATTTTTCCCTAAGCTTCCTACAAACTAGAAGGAGTCACCACCCAACAGATGGGTCAAGTGGGTTGCATCAGTGGTTAGGTGGACTCCATCGGTGGACAAATGGGCACAACACCCTACGGTGCCCATCCTTCCACACTTACTGCGGGCTGGCCTAGATTTATGGTGCAAATGGTTGTACTTCCTAATGGGCAAATTTCACAAGTGTTGGACCTCCCTTATTTTCCAAAGTACAGTATCAATGAGACCTCTCACCCATGACCACCAAGGACTCAACCACGACGGAGGAGCCCAAACCGGCGGCCCTACCAGACTATGCAAAGAAAGCAGTATCTACATCACAAAGCAAGTGGCACAAGATAAGTATGCATGCCAAAAGGACAGAAAGCACCGATAGATTTCAACAATGCAGACAAGGATAAGACAAATTTGCAGAAGGATCAAAGGTAGTATTCAGCATCTCGTCGACCTTGCTTGATAAAGATTCAACAGATTTGGATTGCCAAGCAGTATTTAATCAACCCCCACACTCACGCAGATTTGGGTACCCAAACAGTGTATTATAGCTCAACACTCAAGACATGTAACATATACCCTTTAGAAATCTCTTCACCCATCCACACCACCACATCCAAGATCACCTTCTGTCCGTCAGCAGAAACATACCACCCACTGAGCAACCCTTAGGAGATGGATATTGAAATGTATCCAGAAGCCCTCTCATGACCAGTTGTCTAACATAACTCCCATCCCTACTAATCTCTATCCTTGTAATAAATCACTCACAACTGAACTTTGTACAAATTCACACACACTAACCGAACATCACTTGTAATAACATCTCATCAAGAAATGTATGCACTATCTGAAGCATGTAGGTGTCTAGAGACCTGCATTAGTTTTGCAAAAATCATTCCATAAACTACCTCACAACACTCGAATTCACGGGTTACACATCGGTTATGGAAAGGGATTGCGGTCTCACTTTAATGGGATCATGATTAATTTCCATACTAATGTGCTAATCTTTTGTAGCATATCTTCTACACCTTCGCATCACTCATCATGCAGAAAAAAGGACAATCAGAAGCTTGCCCTAGTGCACCTGTGGTCAATTTTGGTGAATTACTCAGCAGAGATGGGAAAGGAAAAAATTCATCCATGGATGTTGCGCTCTCACTCGAATTGTTTATATGTGTTTGGCATATGACTTGCCTATAGAACGCGCAATGACAAGTGAAGAATTGAAGGCATTCAAAGGGACTACCAAGAAAGCCACAAAAGCTAACAAGGGATGGTCAGGCAAGTGCATGCATGGATCGATCCCATGTTTGCAAGTTCCAGAGCCCCCATCACCTCAACCATCTCTAGAATAGTCTAGACCCCTGCACCTATACAACCCATACACATACACCTGTCATGACTGGTTATCATTGAAGGTACCAACAACACTATTACCTCTTAAGAACCCATAGTTCAGGAACCCACCACTACAGCAGGAGAAGTTCCCACCTCCATCGGTGCGGAAGCATTTACTTTTTCTATACCGAACCTACAGGCAAAACCAACGAATACCACATTTGATTTTGAAAGGCCTGATGCTTTTTCAAATGAATTCTAATTTTTAGAAGGACAATTTTTCTCACAGGAGTATGAACGCCCAAGTTACCCTACCACACCCCTTGATCAACCACAGGAGCAAGTAGTCTCTAGCTCAAAAGAAGAGAGGATAGAAATCGACAATGAAGATGGTGATGATGAAGCCAGTTAGGGTAGTATTGATTCTCAAGGGAATGTGCAGATGGATGAATATGAACAACACACTGACACTCAGGGTGACACAAGCATGCATGAAGATGATACATTTGAAGCCACTACATACACATTGGCAAACAAGAAGCTATACCACACCATGCAAGCAGTTTGGGCATGCAGAAACTCTCAGAAGAACAAAGCCAAGTGCTTGTAGAATAGGAACTCACTACAGGAGGCTTTCAAGAAGCTTACATTCAGGGTTTTAGAGAATTGGTCTAATCAGTAATGAAGCATTATGCTATTTGCAAAGGAAAGCACTACCACAATTCGACCCACGATGAATACACTTGCTATCAAAGCCCGGTCAATATATTCGTGTGCCAATGGATGCTCAATCTTCACAACAGGCCAGGGAAGCATGCCTCATTTTGGAAGATTCTTTGGCAGAAGAAAGGATTGTCCTCGACTCTCTGCCTCACACTTCTACTATAAATACCACTATTGTTGTCAAAGTACCCAACATACCGATTGTTCCTCCTTCACCTCACGCCCCTCCAGTCTCTCTTGTACACCCTACCTCCCCTCCACAATCCACGTCTTCTGATAGTGTGATAGCAGAAGCCTTTGTTGCCTCAATTCCTCTCACCCTTTCTGCACCCATACAACCTAGTCTCCCTCCTAGGACTTCCACCCTTCCATTCAGTCCATTAGTATCCATCCATACATCCCTTACTTCCACATCCCTCCAAGACCCCTATTTCCATTTCCCCCTCCACTAACCTTCTCACCCATTTCACCTCTCCACCCCACTGGATTCCCTCTCTCCCCTCTCCACCAAACAATACATGAAACCCCATCTATACATTATTCAACCTTTGGAAATCCTTATTCACACCCACTCAAGCACCCACTATCACTCCACTATTCACAATCACGGCATGTGACACCACATCTAGTGACATGGACATATCACCACCCACTACACCACCACTCACCTCATCCATTTCACCATCACATTTAGGCACATTACATTTCTCCACAGTCACCACTGCATCCACTTTCCCATCCCTATTTCCCCTTCCCCTTGCATCAATACCCACACCCACAGCATCTTCACTCACCCCACTGTCAATATTATCACCCATGATCGACAGCACATTCCATCAAATGTTCGAATGTATGACGCAAGTTAGAGATGAATTTGGATCTCTTGGGACTAGTTACCAAACACTGTAGTAGAGCACGAATGACTTACAGTCACAGCTAAATTCCTTAACCATTGAGAATGCCTCCCTTAACACACGCTACCAAGAGCTACGCTAGGACTACCATGCACTCGAACTATAAAGTGAAGAGAAGACAAAAGAAGCAATTATGGATATCAACAATTTGTTACGGGCTCAAACCATTCAAAATGCAACACTCACTCGAAACATGGGACTACTAAGATGCCACCTAGCAGCAACCAAAGAAGAGAATCAACGCTTGCAGGAATAGAATAGAGAGAACCTTGAAGCAGCTTTAGATCAACCAGACAAACCTCTGGTTGACAAAAGAAGCAATTACGGATATTGACAATTTGTTACGGGCTCAAACCATTTGAAACATGACACTCACTCGAAACATGGGACTACTAAGACACCACCTAGCAGAAGCCAAAGAAGAGAATCAACGCTTGCAAGAACAGAATAGAGAGAACCGTGAAGCAGCTTTAGATCAACCAGATGAACCTCTGAGTCCCAATTGTTTTAAAGTCGTCCCCTCTAAATCAATGAAGATACTATTGGAAGACCTTGTCTGACTACTCGAAGATTATGACAATATGAATGAGGCATATCAGAAGCTCAAGGAAGACCACAAAATGCTACAATTGCGAGCACCTGTACAACAAGTACCACCTGCTCCTGAGCCAACATGTCCACAGATCATAGAGGAACTAAATGCTTTACGCACTCAAGTCCTTACCCTTCAACAACAAATTACTGCCTTTTTTGAACCCCCTAGGCGTGATTCCCCACCCAAACTCCCAATAGAGGAAGAAAGTGTGTCTATCTCGGTGGAGGAAACATATGAAGAAGCCTATGAATCACAACCCATCCCAGGCGGACGTGTCACGGCTGAAGGCCATAACACCTTTGAACTCCCTACCCCGGCATGGATGAAGACTATAGAAGAACTTGGAAAGACTCACTCAGCACGTGTGGAAGCTCAATTACATGCCATGGCTATGATAGAGGAACGTATTTTACAATCCCCTTATTTTGCTCACGTGGCCCCTTGTAGGTATATATCGGGCCATGAGCTACAATATAAGACATATTTCATGCTAATGGTCGAATATCAACTAGCAATCGAAAAGGAGACATGCTAGAAACCCTCACATGCAACTTAGTTTGAGCTTGATGACTTGCCACCGGAAGCGCAAAGCGGAGAAATATTTCAACCAACTTGGTGTCAGGACTTATTACAGCAATATCTAGAAATGATGAGCACATGGGTTAAGGAACCCCTACATTTTAAGTATAACCCATGTTGGGGACCAATGCCACATCACCACTCCTGGAAGGCCTTTGCAATTAAAGTACATAACAACAAGCAGTGCTAGGACTGGCTTAATTACCCCTATTTCATGCCACCCCGCAGACCACCCACTGTTGGATATATGATGGCAACTATTCACTAGTGGCTCCCTCGCTTATGCCGAATGGATGATGTTGCTACACATATGACTGTCAAAGTATTTGACATGATGCAAACTATTTTTAAAATCTTTCATCGCATCAAGGCACCACACATTAACACCCCGGGATTCGAGCATGGTAATCAGGATTGAGCATATGATATGTGCACGACACCATCACTTTGGGTATGTTATGCCTGGCATTGTTGCATCAAATATTCACCGGCCTGCTATAAACTGACATTTGAAGAGATGTTTACTACCGGTTTTTGGGAGTACCATTTCAAGGTGTTCATAAGCAGGCCCACACACCTACTCCAATTATTTGCTTGTGAACAAATGGTGTACTCCATGCACTATAGACTCCCACCACCAGATGAATCTCAACCCATAGAATGGGAAAAACTCAAAGCAGATCTTGCAAGAGGTATTCGCATTTCGGAGCACACCCTCACTCAGGACCTCCTACAAAACTATATCCGACAAACCACGCAACAAAGTTATGTCGAGGATGACAGAAGCGAGAGGGAGGGGCTGGTTGTAGTAGCCAGAGGTAGAGACGTTGAGGAAGCATGTGAAGGCGGATCACAATGAAGTAGTGGAGAGCCAGGCAGATTATTTTTTCAAAGAAATATGTTTGAAAATACTTTTCCAAAACCATCAATGGTGATTTTCATCACTGTTGTATCATATGTAACATAGAACAACCACTTTTTTAATTATATGCTCCATTTTGTGCAAGCCGAGGAGTCCTCAATCTTGAGGAGCTTAGGTAGAATGAGCCTACCAATTTTGGTTATTTTTAGACCTCGTTTAGACCTTCAAATAGCACCTAGAACCTATTTTTTAAGTATGCCAGTCACTTGATGTGAAACCGGTCAAAACTAGTCTAGAATCTATAGAGAGGGCTAGAGAGCTCATTTTTGAGGTTAGCTAGTGTAGAATTGTATGAGCTAGTGTGAGCTTGAGCTTGTAATTGAGATCTTGAGTAATAGAGTCTATTTTCCTACCTTCCATTGTGTCTTGCTTGTCTCTTAGATGTGTGTGTGTATGTGTGTGTGCATCTCTATGCTTCTCACCTTCAGTCTCACTACATCTCACATTCACGATCTTCATATCACTCCTATCTCTTCCGCGGATTGACATTAAAGAGGTGGAGCTTCTTCACATGGTACTTAGGGTGTTGGCAGTCCCTCGAGGCACAGACCTCAAGAAAGCATGTGAAGGCTGATCACAACGAAGTAGTGGGGAGCTACGCAGATTATTTTTTCAAAGAAGTATGTTTTAAAATACTTTTCCAAAACCATCAATGGTGATTTTCATCACTCTTGTATCATATGTAACATAGAACAACCACTTTTGTAATTATATGCTCGATTTTGTGCAAGCCGAGGGGTTCTCAAGCTTTAGGAGCTTAGGTAGAATGAGCCTACCAATTTTGGTTATTTTTAGACCTCGTTTAGACCTTCAAATAGCACCTAGAACCTATTTTTTAACTATGCCGTTTGCTAGATGTGAAACTGATCAAAACTAGTCTAGAATCTATAAAAAGAGCTAGAGAGTTAATTTTTGAGGTTAGCTAGTGTAGATTTGAATGATCTAGTGTGAGCTTGAGCTTGTAATTCAGATCTTGAGTAACAGATTCTATTTTCCTACCTTCCATTGTGTCTTTCTTGTTTCTTAGATGTGTGTGTGTATGTGTGTGTGCATCTCTATGCTTCTCACCTTCACTCTCACTACATCTCGCATTCACGATCTTCATATCACTCGTATCTCTTCCGTGGATTCATATTAAGGAGGTGGAGCTTCATAACGTGGTAGTGGTACTTACCATTGTGCTAGAGCAATAGAGCTTGTGGTTCGACCCTATTGTTGGAAGCATGAAAGTTAGAGAAACTGAAGTGCAATGAGCAAAAGGAAATGCGAGAATCAATTCTTTAGAGTTGATTAAAGCCTCCGATTTTGTGTTGCACCTGTACGTCTTCCATCGCCCATCAAGACAATCGCTCAAAGATTCGGTTGTGAGTCATTACTCTAGCACAGGATCAACAAAATAGCATCCAAGAAAACTTCTGCCTTGCATGCTCCATAACGAATGTATGGCTGCCAAAGACAACAATCAGCTATGTAGAAAAACTCTGAGGCCTGATGAGGTACTATGGTGGACTCTCCAACACGCATCAAGCAGAAAAACCCATGTCATGAATGCTCCACGTTCCAACATGCATACTGTGGCCTACTCTTGCCCCACCACCTTGCTTTTACTTCTCTTTCAATAACTATTGCACGATGTTCAGCTAAGAAGGATCGGGTTTCTCCAGCTAATTAAGTATGTCTCGGACATCACTTCTTTGTAAACATTAATATGCATTCACCCATTAGAAACATGTTCAAGCATAGAATTGACGTGGCTTAATGAGTTCTCTTATGAGCTGATCATCTTAAAACATCTCTATCAGTGGTTTTGATTGTTCCTACTCTAATACTTAATCAATCTAGAAAAATAGCAAGCATATGCTCTTCGCACTTAAATTACACTTCCCTTTTACTGTCATTGTCTCATAATTTTTGTTTGGTTCTAAGCTTGACTTGAATTCATGACCACAATGGCATACAAAGAAGCAAGAGTGTTCCATGCCTGTCTTAATGTAGAACATGAGCGAATGTGTGGAACTATATGATGCTTCACAGAAAGTGGGATCAATGCATGAGCTTGAGCATCTTTTCCATCCCATCTTAGATGCTTTTGTGTAGGTGGAGAAGGAGTAATCATTGTACTTGTAGAAGAAGCTCCATCTATCACAGTAGACTGTGAAGTAGAAGAACCTATGGGTCTTTGATACATATTAGCCACTATGTTCAAAAACTTTTTTGCAATGACATCATGCTTCATCATGTAAGACCACATTGGCCAATTGGTCCCATCAAGCTTATCTTCAGCTGGAATCATGTCAAACAAGTCATCGATACCCACCATTTCACTAAGGAACAAGAATGTGACAAAATCTTTACTTCATTGAAAGTAAAATGAAAGCTAAAATTTTAGCTCACAAACCATCTCTCTGATGGTGATTCTGACTCCACGAATGGCTTTGAAATGGGAGTAAAACCCCATTCCAAGTGGTGCAAGTGGTGGAAATGTTTCTTGGCTACTGAAATTCACTCTTCTATGAATCAAAGTTGATTTGCACTATTAAAAGTGCATGGGCACCATGATGCAAAAAAACAAAACTTGAGAAGGAATTGAACCCGCTCTGATACCACTATTGGGTGTGTGTAGAAGTGTGAGAGACACGCGAGAAGCACACACAAGGAGCACAAACATAGTAAGACACACAAAGAAGAAGAACAAATAGAATAGCTCTCTCTATTGATGATGTTAAAAACTAAAGTAAGAGTTGAATAATATCCCTAAGTATAAATTACCACCACATATGAGTGAATCATGTATGTGGCAACATGGGCAAAAAAACCTCTAGCTAGCACTAGAGTAAAAAGTGCCCATGTATAGGGAAAAGCTTCATATCAAAGCTACTAGAGGAACACATAAGTGTAACAGTAATGTCCCCTATTTCTAGCTTCGTGAGTATGGTAAAGCAGGGACCTCCTTGCCAAATGAGCCACCTTTCTTTTTGTAGGCAACCATCACACAGTGCTCACAAGGCAATATCCTCCCCTTCCATTTTGTTTCCCCGATAACATTCCTGAGGTGAATGAAAAGCAAATGGATTTATAAAAGATCGAATGTTTTAGATCATCTCATTTTCAGATCTTGCTTCCATTTTGAGTTTGTTTCACTTTCTTTCAGTGAATCCTTTTGCATCAGTTCAATTCTTTGCGAGACATCTTTTAGTCAATCTTATGAGTAGTTTTAAGGAGCAAAATTGAATTTTAAAGATGGCTTAGATGGTTAATTTCTTATGGTATAACGATCTTCACACTTGCTAGAGCGCTTGGGGATATCTTCTTCCATTTGTTGAGCCCATAAAAGTCATATTGGTCAAAGTCAACTATAATCAAAGTAAAAAAGTCAAAGTCAAACTGATCAAAGTCAACATGTCCAAGGTCAAATTCAACATGGGAAAAGTCAAAGAGTTCAAAGTTCGGGTGTCAAGGTGCACAAGTAGTGCACAAGTAATTGTTCACAAAGGTTATATGTTGTAGAAAGTTGGTTGCAGGTTGTAGAGGGTCTTTCTGTGATTTCTCGAAGGTTAAAAGTGTTTTTAAAGTGTTTGGAAGGTGCAGGTGAACCCTCTCTTAGGTGCACATTTGAAGAATTAAAAGGAAAAATGTGAAGGTATGTGAAGCGGTAGCGTACGTAGAAGTGAAAGTATGGCCCCTTAGTTAAAATTTTTGTTTTAGTCTAAAGTCACTGCAGGACAAAACAAGGATTCGTTGGCTGCCCACTTTTGGAGAAAATCTTGGGACATCAAAGTGAGAACCAAGATACTCTAGTAGTTACGAGCGTACATGAACCAACACTCAAATCAAGGCAAGGCATTATTCTTTGAGGACTAAGCAAGGTGAGCATAGTCTACACTAGGAGAAGTGTAGGAGACATACAGTGAGTGTGCAACGCAAAGAAGTGAAGTGCAAGGTGTACAAGAAGAGTGACTTAGAAGTATGCAAAGAAGTGCTAATCCATACAACAAAAGGTTTAAAGGTCCGATTGAAGCTGTGCGCATGTCGACAGAACGTGTCCATCCCTCCCCCTATTGGAAGCTTGAGTGCAAGGTGTGCACAAGTGCAAGCTTGGAGAAGGTGGAGGTCTAGTGTGACGTAGGTCAATGGCTACAAGAATGTGGGTATTTTGTAACTTTGTTGATTGTGCATACTTTGAGATTTTGTGGAGAAAGCATTTGGATTGTATGTTAAGTATAACTTTCCAGCTATGCAGGAAAGCGAGTCATAAGGCCCATGAATGTCATTCAAGAGGGATGCGTGCACAACCTTATTGGGCACAAGGAGGTGCTCAATTCTCAACCAATGTAATGGTGGCAGCCCCCAGCCAAGGTAACAATATAATCAAAGACCTAGAGGTAATTATGGAAATGGGCCTAGAAGGACAATTATTTGTTTCAAGTGTGGAGAGTGTGCACATTACCAAAGTAAATGCACCCTGCCAGAAAATGCTCCCCTTTCCAAGAATTGTCTAGATGCTAGGGATCATTATACAGATTGTTGCCCATAAAACAGAGCATCTACATCTAGGCCCCATCTCCAAATGATCTCAGTAAATAATCATGGAGCAGTTGAAGGAGCCACTGTTGTACAATCACCATCCACTAGAGTGGTAAAATTAGAAGAAATCAACTCCATGGTCATGAAGATAAGAAGCAAAGGGAAAATTCTAGAAGAACTAAACTAGGGATCAATTACTTTTGGAAGTGGCAAAGATCAGAGGGTACATCAAAGCAAATCAGATATATATGAAGATGCAAAACAAGAGAAAGGAAGTTCAACAAAATATGAAGAGGTAACACAATAAGAAGATTTTTCAAAAACTAACGATTTCATTGGGAATGCATATAGCCGAGCCCACAAGGAACTTGAGAAATCAAACATCGAAATTGACCTTAGGGAATCTGGAGCTTCAAGGTTATTCAAGTCAATTAAAACAGAGGTTAGTATTCTTGAGTTCATAAACATGGATGCAAAATTCAGGTCAGAAGTACTGCAGATTATTGATGAGGCTTCCTCATCCACCTCGGTGACCAGGAATACTACCTTAGGCCAAGGGAAGGGTGTAGAACAAGCACCTCTCACTGAATATAAGAGTCCCAAATTGACAATAACAATTAAAGGATCAAAGCTACAAGGAGTCATTATGGATGGTGGGTCTGGCATCAATTTGATGTCTGAGCATACCATGGAAAAGCTTGGCCTACGTCCATCCCCAAAAGTTCCACTGGAAGTACAAGGTAATTTCTTCATTTTGGATTTTGTGGTATTAAGGCTGCCCCAAGTAGAGGAGGATTTCCCCTCTTGATTGGAAGACCATGGCTGAGGCATGCGATTGTCATTCATGACTGGGGTAAAGACACTATGTGGGTACAAAAGAAAGGGTAGTAACTTACATAGATATATTTAGAGGAGGATCAAGATCATCAAGGGAACACCAGCATGATGCAATCAATTGGCATTTGCATGGAACAAGAAATGGACCAACCACCATTAGAGTCCTAGGAGGAAGAAGACATTCTGAATTGGCTGGACGCAAGCAACTCTTCCTCTTGTTTTGGAGTTTTTCTAAATAATTCTTACATAGATGATTGTAATGATGAAAATGAGGATAAAGTTTAGGTTGATGGATTGGGAGAACCCATCACAGGCCACAGAAGGGGGAGGAAGTTAACCCTCAAGCACAACTTGGACGAGGACGCAACAATAATAGAGAAGGAAGTTACTAAAGTTAAAGACAAGGTAAAACATACTAGTGAGGAATGTTCTTTGCCAATTCAAGAAATCCCTGTAGGATGGATGCAGGAAAAAGAGGAATACATTGAGATCTACAACATTCCTGCTTATGTAACAATGCAAGAAAAGCTATTGGAAGAAAAAGGGTTGGAGATGAGCATATAGTTACCATGATAGATAGAAACCCAGTCAAAGAAGTACAATTAGGCTCTCAGGAAAATAATCGTCTAGTTTTCGTGGCCACTTGGTTGTGGAGCCACCCAGAGCTTCTTGAAAAGGTAAAATCTTTCTTAACACGCTATGCAAATGTTTTTGTGTGGCATTATAAAGACTTAGAAGGAACCTGCCTATTATGGAGAGCATAGAATCCCTCTTGTTGATGGAGCCAAAATAATAAGAGGAAAGAGTTATAGACTTCACCCAAAATATGCTAAAGCTCTTTATGTGGAAATACAGAAGATGGAGGATGCAAGAATCATCATTCCTGTTGAACACTCAGAATGGCTTTCACCAAAAGTTATAGTACCAAAGAAGAATACCAACAAAATCAAGATTTGTGTTGAGTATAGAGCACTCAACAAGGTGACCATTCCATATGGATTCCCCATGCCTTTTGCAAAGCAAGTCATTGAAGAAGTGGCTGGACACACATTATATAGCTTTATGGATGGCTTTAGTGGCTATAACCAAATATCAATTTACCGAGAGGATCATGAAAAGACCGCTTTTATCACACCTTGGGGCACATATGTGTATGTATAAATACCATTTGGACTCAGAAATGCTCCACCCACCTTTAAGAGGATTGTAAACCTCATTTTTGGACCCTTGTTGCTAGAAACACTAAGAATTTTCATGGATGAATTTTCTTCATTTTTAGGATCTCATAAAGAGACCCCTTTGGATTGCTTGGAGCATCACTTGAGACAGCTGCAGAATGTTTTTAAAAGATGTAGGGAGACTAAACTAAATCTAAATCCAAATAACTGTCATTTCCTCCTGACAGAAGGAACCCTCTTGGGACATGTGGTCTCAGGTAAAGTTATGGCTCTGGACCCTGATAAAATTATTTCTATACTAAAATTACCTAAACCCAAATCTCCTAAAGAGATTCAAAGCTTCTTGGGGCATACTAGGTACCATAGAAGATTTATCAAAATGTATGCAGAGATAGCCAGGCCACTGGCTAGACTTACAGGTAAAGAAGTACCCTTTAAATGGGAAGATGAAGAAGAGAATTCTTATCAAACATTAAGATCCAAATTGGTGGCTGCACCAATTGTTATCACACGAGATCGGTCAAAACCTTTTCATGTACATGAAGATGCTAGTTCATATGCACTAGGTGCAGTTTTGGCTCAACACAGTAAAGATTACAAAATATATAGACCTAATCAGTATGCTAGTCGAATTTCGACTAAGGCTGAAAAACATTACACCAACACAGAAAGGCAAGCCCAAGCAATGGTTTTCGCTGTACAAACATTTCCTCATTATTTGCTAGGTGTGAAATTTATTATTATCACTGATCATCAACCACTCAGGTATTTATTGATCAAGCCTCAAGGGATTGGGAGGATATGGAGGTGGCTACTTTTGTTCCAAGAATTTCATTTTTCTGTAGTCCATAGACCGGGTAAAGAAAATGTCATGGCAAACCACGTCCTACCTGGGATCAATATGATGGACCAAGCAATTGAAGTAAATGATGATTTTCGAGATGCTAATCTGTTTGTTGTACAAGCTCAACGTTGGTATGATGACATCAAGAATTTTATTAAACCTGGACTGTATCTAAAGAAGGCAAGTGATTTGCAAAGAAAGAGATTGCTAATCAAAAGTAGACCTTTTACTTCATTGAGGGAAAATTATATAGACAAGGAAAAGATAGTAGGTTTAGAAAGTGCATGGAAGAAGAATAAGTGAGGGAAGTCCTTAAATCTGCACATGAAGGAACAGGTGGTGGGAATCTTCAAGGACATATTATGAGCCAGAGAATCCTTGATGCTTGCTTATGGTGACCTACATTATTCAAAGATGGAGAGGAATGGGGAAAAGCATGTGATGTCTATCAGAGGTGTGGACCCAAGCCAACAAAGGAGAGGCACAACCCCTTGATTATCTCCACTTCTTGGCAACCATTTGAGAAGTGGAGGCTAGATTTTGTAGGGCCGATCTATCGTGCGTCGGTTCCAAAGAGAGAAAAGTATCTATTGATCACCACTGACTAAGCAACAAAGTGGGCTGAAGCTATTTCCTCCCCTGACTGCACCGCTCAAACTATTGATGATTTCATTTATAGTAACATCATTTGCAGATTTGGATGCCCCCTTGAAATTTGTACAAACCAAGGTACTCATTTTGTGAACAAGGTCCTACAAGAAATCTTTAACTAGTGTAAAATTCTACATAGGACCTCTTGTGCCTATTATCCAAGAGCTAATGGACAGGTAGAATCCACCAATAAGGTATTAATTGCCATGTTAAGGAAGGAATGTATGTTACTTCCCACTTCCTGAGGCATAGCTTATCAAGGTACCCTATGGGCATATAGATTAGCTTACAAAGAAGCTATTGGATATTCTCCATTCCAATTGGATTATGGGATATTTCCTATTGAACCCTTTGAATTTCTACATGGGTCACCAAAACTAGCATTCATGCAGGGAAAGAAAGATCGTGGTGTTTCTAAGAGGCTTGGAGCACTGCACAAAGTGGAAGAGATACGTCTACATGTTGCAAAACAATTGATAGAGATCAAATGAAAAGGAAGGAGGCACGTGATCAGAATCTATGGAACAATAACTTACAAACATGCATGTTAGTTCTTCTCCATAGACCTCAAATCCACAGACAAGTAAGGGGAAAATGGCTTTCACACTAGGACGGACCTTATCAAATTAAGACAATGTTGAATTGGGGTGTAGTGAAGTTAGAGACTCTAAAAGGAGAGGTCCTACCACTAGTCAATATATCAAGGCCCCAGGTATATCATCTGCGCAATTGAAGATTTATGTATCACCTAGAACTTCTAAAATCTGTCTAGGTTGTACATAGCCTTCTCATATCACTTTTCTCAAGTTTTAGTAGTTTTTGTCCATTTTCATTCTTGTTCCTTGATTTATATGCAAGCTAGAAGCCATTTCATTACCTTTGTATAAGAAAAACTTTTTTGGAGATTTTTGGGAATTTTTAAGGGAGTTTTACAAATTTTTCTAGCATTTTTTTCATCTCCTTCAATGCCATTTTCTTGATAAAATGGCAAAATAAAGGAACATCTCTGTGGTTTTGAGTGGGAAAGTGGCCCAAAAATGTTGGGAAATGTTTTGAGAAATTTTGCTGATTTTTTTGCATTTTTTTTATTTTTTTGGATTCTATTAGCATTTCTTTATATTTTCATGGTATTTTTTACCACAACAAAAAAAAAGGGCCCCTAAAGGTAAGAAGCACACAAGATGTACACACATGTACACACACATATAAGGTATAGATAAGAAGAACAATGGATGGAAGGATTTCTATTAAAAATACTCTCTCTCTCTCTCTCTCTCTCCCTCCCTCCTCCCTCCCATCGCCCCCCCAACGGATTCCTTGTTTTTCTTTTTCTTTAATCATTTTTATTTTTATTTTATTTTCTGATTTTATTTTATTTTTAGCTAAGTTTATTTTTTTTAATTTTATTTTATTAATTTATTTGGTTTTCACTTTTATTTTTATTTAATTTATTTATTATTTTCTTTATTATGAACTTTTTTATTTTTGGTTTATTTTATTTTATTTTTTGTTTTTGGATTTAGAAATAAAATTAAAAAATACTTTATAAAAAAAAGAGATAAAGCATATATATATATATATATATATATATATATATATATATATATATATATATATATATATATATGCTAATATAAATACTTAAAATATATATTTTTTATTTCTCATGGTCCAATACTTTTGGCTCTAGATCGGGCCTCGGATTTAGTTTTTGGACTTAGTTTTTGCAAAATTCTAATTTTTTTTGACTTTTGATCAAAACCTAAATGTTTTTAGCACATCTACCACGTGTTTTTCTTTTCGCACATGGTCCATATGGTCTATTCTCACTTTATTTTACCATATGTTTTAAATTTTCCCATAGGCACCCTCTGTAGATTTACTGTTTTATCATTTTGGCCCTCTCTAGAGCCCATAATCCTACTCCCTCAACCTCCCTTTACCCTTATACCTAGCCCCATCCTTACCCCTCCCTACCCTAACAATCTAAGGCCCCTGAGCCCTCCCTTCCCCCTCCTTCCTAACCTCCATTCGCCATCCTTTGCTTTTTTGTGCAAAATTTTCACTTTTGGTTCTTCTCTCGTGTTTGTTCTCTACTGCTCCTGGTGGGCTTGGTAGCTACTCAGGTGTCCTTTTGAAGATTTTGCAGCACAGGAATCATGGTGTCATCTCTACACAGAGTTTTGGTTGTAGCTCTCTGAGACGGATATCCCATTAGGTGGTGGGCAACTGTTGTGCCCATAAAAGTCATATTGGTCAAAGTCAACTATAGTCAAAGTCAAAGAAAAACTAGTCAAAGTCAGCATGTTCAAGGTCAAAGTCAACATGGGCAAAGTCAAAGAGTTCAAAGTTCGGGTGTCAAGGTGCACAGGTAGTGCACAAGTAATTGTTTGCAAAGGTTATATGTTGTAGAACCTTGGTTGCAGTTGCAAGGGGTCTTTTTGTAATTTTTCTAAGGTTCAAAGTTTTTTTAAAGTGTTTCGAAGGTTCAGGTGAACCCTCTCTTAGGTGCACATTTGAAGAAGTAATTTCTCTTAGGGGGTAAGGGGGAGAGAGAGAGAGAGAGGTTTTGTTTTTGGAAAAAATAAATTTAGCCTTTAGGGGCCCTTTTGTTTTTTGTTGCTAAAAAATACCTTGAAAATATAAAGAAATGTTAATAAAATCTAAAAACATTAGAAAAATGCAAAAAAATCAGTAAAAATTCTCAAATTTTTTCCCAAAATTTCTAGGCCACTTTCCCACTCAAAACTATAGAGAGCTTCCTTTATTTTTCCATTTTATCAAGAAAATGGCATTGAAAAAGATGAAAAAAATGCTAACAAAATTTCTAAAAAAGCCTTCAAGATTCCCAAAAATCACCTAAAAAAATTCTCTTATACAAAGGTAGTGAAATGGCTTCTAGGTTGCATAAACATCAAGGAAACAAGCATGAAAATGGAAAAAAACTACTAAAACTTGAGCAAAATGATATGAGAAGGCTATGTACAACCTAGATAAATTTTTCAAGTTCCAGGTGATCCATAAATCTTTAGTTGTGCTCATGATAGGCCTTGAGCCTTGATATATTGACCAATGGTAGGACATCTCCTTTTAGAGTCTCTAACTCCGTTGCACCCCAATTCAACATCGTCTTAATTTGATAAGGTCCTTCCTAGTGTGGAAGCCATTTTCCCCTTACTTGTGTGTCGGTTTGAGGTTTATGGAGAAGAACTAACATCTTTGTTTCTAAGTTATTGTACCACATATTCTGATCATGTGCCTCCTTCCTCTTCATTTGATCTCTATCAATTGTTTTGCAGCATGTAGACGTATCTCTTCCACATTATGCAGTGCTCCAAGCCTCTGAGAGACACCACAATCTTTCTATCCCTACATGAATGCTAGTTTTGGTGAACCATGTAGAAATTCAAAGGGTTCAATAAGCAATATCCCATAAACCAATTGGAATGAACAATATCCAGTAGCTTCTTTGTAAGCTAATCTATATGCCCATAGGGTGCCTCGATAAGTAATGCCCTAGGAAGTGGGCTGTAACATACATTCCTTCCTTAACATGGCAATTAATACCTTATTGGTGGATTGTACTTGTCCATTAGCTCTTGGATAATAGGCACAAGAGGTCCTATGTAGAATTTTGTACCTATTAAAAATTTTATGCAAGACCTTGTTCACAAAATGAGTACCTTGGTCATTACAAATTTGAAGGGGGCATCCAAATCTACAAATGATGTTACTATAAATCAAATTAGCAATAGTTTGAGCGGTGTAGTCAGGGAAGGCAATAGTTTCAACCCACTTTGTTGCATAGTCAGTGGTGATGGATAGATACTTTTCTCTCTTTGGAACCAACGCAGGGTAGATGCCCTACAAAATCTAGTCCCCCACTTCTCAAATGGTTGCCAAGAAGTGGAGATAATCAAGGGGTTGTGCCTCAGCTTTGTTGGCTTGGGTCCACACCTTTGATAGACATCACATGCTTTTCCCTATTCCTCTACATCTTTGAATAATGTAGGCCACCATAAGCGAGCATCAAGGATTCTCTCGCTCATAATATGTCCTAGAAGATGCCCACCACCTATTCCTTCATGTGCACATCTAAGGTTCCCTCACTTCTTCTTCTTCCATGCACTTTCTAAACCTACTATCTTTTCCCTCTATATATAATATTCCCCAAATGAAGGTAAAAGGTTTGCTTTTGATTAGCAATCTCTTTCTTTGCACAGCACTTGCCTTCTCTGGATACAATCCAACTTTAATAAAATTCTTGATGTCATCATACCAACCTTGAGTTTGTACAACAAAGAGATTAGCATCTGGAAAATCATCATTTACTCCAATTGCTTGATCCATCATGTTGATCTTGGATAGGTGGTCTACCATGACATTTTCTTTACCTAGTCTATGGACTACAAAAAAATTAAATTCTTGGAACAAAAGTAGCCACCTCCATATCCTCCTAGTCGCTTAAGGCTTGTTCAATAAATACTTGAGTGGTTGATTGTTGGAGAATTCCTCTCCTAATCGCAGCGGAAAGTGTAGAAGACCTTCTCAGGATGAAGACTCTTGCCAACAGCATAACCTTCAAATGAAAACTGGTACCAACTGAAATATTCAATGAACTTGAAACTTTGGTCACTCAAACTAGACACCTAGAGCTTTCAAATGAGATATCAAACACTCAATTTGGAGTAGATTTGAGTTGTCAACTATTTGATTCAAAACAGACTACCTGTCCACTCAGTTAGGCTGAAAACTGGACTTCACTAAAACCTGAATAACTCACAGAGCATAAAGAATTTCATAAAACAATTCTAGACAGAGGAAGTACTCAAGATAAGCTTTCCAACGAATGTTTAAACACTAAATTTGGATACATATGTTGAGAGATATGACTCTCACAAGTAGACTACCCAAAAATGGGTGTGCGGCTGGACACACTCTATGAGAGTGAACTGAACGAAATGACTCAAACCAAATGAAGTAGATACAAGGGGGCTTCCACGCCTTCTTCCTCACATCTTGAGTGTCCTCCCTTGCTTCTTTTATAGCCAAGTGACCAAAAACTCTCATGATGAGTTTGAGAGCTCTTCTCCATCATTTCTCCACTACTTTGGACAGCCACTCCTCTTACAATTCAGATTTTGGATTTGATTCTCTTTTGAATGATTCTCTTTTGGCCTTCACTACTTGCTGAAGTAAATGCTTCTATTTTTCATTTTTGTATTTTCCTTCTACTTGAAGAAAATCCTTTTTGCAAAAATATATACGAGCTTACTTCTTTATTTTTAACACTCCCCCTCAAGCTCACATGTGAGCTTGCACCTTCAACCATATCTTGTAAGTTGATGTCGTCCTTGAACCTCTTGAGCTTAGAAGCATCGAGGGACTTTGTAAGCATGTCTGCAACCTGGTCATTAGTTCCAATGACCTTTATATCCACATCCTTGCTCAAAACGTTTTCTCGAACATAATGATGATGCACTTCTATGTGCTTGCTTCGTGCATGAAACATTGGATTGTTTGTCAAGTGAATGCTTGACATGTTGTCACCATAAATTGGAATGGTCTCCACCTGCACATCAAGATCAGCCAAGAGGTTCTTAATCCACATAGCTTCACAAGTTGCAAAGGCTAAACCTCTATATTCAGCTTCTGTAGATAATAGTGCAACAGTAGGTTGCTTCTTTGAGCTCCATGTGATAGGTTTGCTACCTATCATGAACACATAACCTGAAGTGGATCTTCTATCCTCTTTGGAACCAGCCCAATGAGCATCACTGAAGCCCTTTACCTGTAATTCTACATCATATCTATAAAATAATGCATGATTGACAGTGTGCTTCACATATCTTAGCACTCGTTTGGCTGAATTTAAATGTTCACTTGTTGGAGCTTGCATAAATTGAGAAAGAACTCCAACAATATAACACAAATCTAGTCTTGTGATCGTAGCATAGATCAATGAACCTATAATACTCTTGTATGTAGCTACATCATGTAACTTCTCTCCATCATTTGAGCATAGCTTCACATTTGTGTCCATAGGTTGAGTGAGTGGTTTGCATTCACTCATTCCAAATCTGAAAAGAACATCCAATAGGTACTTTCTTTGCATTAAGTAAATGCCATCTTTCCCATAGACTATCTCAATGCCTAAAAAGTATTTCAGCTCACCAAGATCTGAAATTTTAAACTCCTTACCGAGTTTCCTTTTGATCTCGTGTATTCCTGTAACATTACTTCCTGTTATGATGAGATCATCAACGTATATGCAAATATATACCTGCTTGCCTTCTTCTTTCTTCATGTAGAGAGAGGGATCTGCATTACTTGGACTATACCCACACCTTGTGAGGTACTCGACCAATCTTTGATTCCAAGCACGTGGTGCTTTCTTCAGCCCATACAAAGGTTTTTTCTTCAATCTACAAACAAAATTTGGATGCTTTTTGTCTTCAAATCCAATCGGTTGACTCATGTATACCTCTTCTTGAAGTTCACCATTGAGAAAAGCATTTTTTATGTCAAGTTGGTACAATGGCCATCTCCTTGCTGCACTCACTCCAATCAAGGTTCTAATTGTTCCCATCTTTGCAACCGGGCTGAAAGTCTCTTCATAATCGATGCCGTGAGTTTGCTTGAATCCTTTTGCTACTAGTCTAGCTTTATGCCTTGCTAGAGAGCCGTCAGCATTTCTCTTTATTTTAAACACCCATTTATTTGGAACAATCTTCATACCTTCAGCCTTTGGAACTAGCTCCCATGTGTGATTGTCCTTGAGAGCTTTCATCTCTTCTTGCATAGCTTCTTTCCATTCTTTTACATGCTTCATCATATGCATCCGGTTCTTTGTCTTTGACCACCTGTGTCATATATGCAAAATGCTTTGCAATAAAACTATCATAGCTCAGCCTTTCAATTGGATACCTTGCTCTTGAAGACCTCCTTTCATTTCCTTTTGAACATTGCTTCTTCAACCGGTTCAACTTTACCTTCGGTGTGATCACCTCTTCATACTCTTCTTCACTTGCATTTGAATCACTATTTTGGGCAGCACTTTCGGCTTTAGATCTTTCATAAGCTGATGTTGGTGATGAGGAATGACTCCTTAGCCTCCCCTTCCATGTTGAGCTTTCTCCAAGTGATGTAGAAGCTTCTGGACCTGACATTTGAGTGCTTGTTTGCTGAAATTCTTCTTGGACAGCACCTTTATCATCTTCGCAATCTTCTTTAAGAATCTTCTCTTTCCCTTTGTCTTCAAACCATGGTCTTAGCTCATCAAATACCACATCTCGTGAGACTCCTAGCTCCTTTGTCACCGGATTGTAGCACCTATATCCCTTTTGCTCTGATGAATATCCAATAAAAATACATTTTTCGGACTTTGCCTCCATCTTTGTCCTTAGTTCTTGAGGGATGTGAACATAACACACACATCCAAAAACTTTGAGATGTGTAAGGTCAGGCTTCTTACCGGAATAAACCTCCTCGGGAGTTAGATTATGCACTCCAGCCATTGTGCACTTGTTCATCAAATAGACGGCCGTACTAGTTGCTTCAGCCCAATAGTGTAGTGGCATCTTCATCTTGTTGAGCATGCATCTTGCAACTTCTATGATATGTCGATTTTTCCTTTCAGCTATTCCATTTTGTTGAGGTGTGTACCTACATGTAAATTGTCTCTTGATTCCATTTTCATAAAGAAAATCTAAAAATTCTTTGGAGAAATATTCTCCTCCTCCATCGGACCTCAAGGTCTTTATGTAGCGTCCTGTTTCCTTTTCTACCTGTGCTTTAAATCTCTTGAACATGGAGAACACATCTGATTTTTGTTTTATGCAAAACATCCATACTTTCCTTGAATGATCATCAATAAAAGTGACAAAATATCTATTACCAGCCACTGATGGTTGTTGTGATGGTCCCCATACATCCGTGTGTATCAAGTCGAGGACATTCCTTGCCACATAGTTGCTTTTCTTGAATGGTTGTCGAGTTTGCTTTCCTAGTTGGCATGCTTCACAAAACTCATGTAGTCCGGCATCATTGAATCTTGGAAGACCTCTTACCACTTCATGGTTGCTCATGTCCTTGAGCTTGGGAATGTTGATATGTCCAAACCTTTTGTGCCACAAATCAATTTCAGCTATCCTCTTGTTTCCAAACTGAATATACATCACCTTTCCATGCGGTTGTTGAACGTCCAAAGTGAACATCCTTCCTTCTTTCCTTCCTTGAGCAATGACCTTGAATCCTTCTTTTGGATTCTTTATAAAGCAGCCTTTTTCATTGAAGATAACATGATATCCTTTCTCTACCATTTGTCCTACTGAAATCAAATTCTTTGCAATAGTAGGAACATGAAGAACATCAGCCAATACCTTCCTGTCTCCAAGCTTGATATCTCCAACATGCTTAATTGCGTGTTGAGTTTCATCACCGGTCTCCACACATCCTTTTCCACTTGGAGCTTGTAGCTTTGTGAACAAATCTCCTTGGCATGTCATATGGTTGCTACAACCTGAATCTATGAACCATTTTTGGTCATCACTTCTCGAGTTGTTGTAGTTATGCTTCATGGCAAGCATGGTTTGCTTGTCTCCTTCACTTGATGTACTCGCATAGTTATTTTGGCTCCTTTGGTTGCCTCCATTCAACGTTCCATTCTTTTGCCAACAATCATTTGCATAATGTCCTAGTTTACCACAATGATAACATGTTATACCTTTATGAGGATTGTATGAACCTCGACCTCTTCCTCTATTTCTTCCTCGACCTCTTCCATGTGTGTTGTCATTTGAGTTGTCCTTGTTGTCGTCCGAGTTGTGTTGGCTGAACTTTATATTGTTGTAGCTTCTTCCTCTTCCTCTCGAGCCTCCTCTTGAGTTCCTTCCTCTACCTCTTCCTGCATATAACATTTGACTATGGTTGTCCTTACCTTTGTTGCCTTCTCCTTGTTGAGCAACCTCTTCAGCCACAAGATTTGGTATAATCTCGTCGAATGTTGGTAGAGGATCTCTATAAAGGATGTTTGTGATGAGGGGCTTCCACTTTTCTTCACTCCTCAAGCCATTGAGGGCTGTTTGGACGATGTCTTCCTCTTCTATCTTGCATCCAACTGATGCTAGCTGATCTCGAAGCTCCTTAATCCTCAATGTATACTGAGTAATGCTTTGGTTTGAGCTTTTCTTCATGTTGTTGAGCTCGTTCTTGAGTTGCATCCTCCGAGACCTTGTTGAGGTAGCATACACCTTCTCCAATGCTTCCCAAACTTCTTTGGCTGTTTCTAAGCTTTGCACATGACCAATCATAGTGTTAGAAATAACTTGTGAGATGAGGAACATCACCCTTCGATTCCTCTCTTCCCAATCAGCAAATTGTCTCCTTTGTGCCGGAGTAATGTTGGGATCTTCAAGGTCTACCGGTTGTGGATCGTCTCCACTAACTAAACCCCATAAACCTTTACCTTTAAGGTAATTTATCATTCTATACCTCCAAGACTGAAAATTGTCTTTGTCTAACTTCTCAACTTGTTGTCCTAAATTAGCCATTGAAAACTTCCAAGATTGAAGTTTACCTCAAGTATGTTGTGGCGCTCTCTCTTGAATTCACGAAGCTCCCCCTTGATTTGTAGCTTTCCCTTTGCTTCAGTTCAGTTCCAATGCTTTGCCTCTTCAAACTCCAAGGCTCTCATACCAAATGTTGGAGAATTCCTCTCCTAATCGCAGCGGAAAGTGTAGAAGACCTTCTCAGGATGAAGACTCTTGCCAACAGCAGAACCTTCAAATGAAAACTGGTACCAACTGAAATATCCAATGAACTTGAAACTTTGGTCACTCAAACTAGACACCTAAAACTTTCAAATGAGATATCAAACACTCAATTTCGAGTAGATTTGAGTTGTCAAGTATTTGATTCAAAACAGACTACCTATCCACTCAGTTAGGCTGAAAACTGGACTTCACTAAAACCTGAATAACTCACAGAGCATA
This sequence comes from Ceratopteris richardii, assembly GCA_020310875.1. Classification (NCBI taxonomy): domain Eukaryota; kingdom Viridiplantae; phylum Streptophyta; class Polypodiopsida; order Polypodiales; family Pteridaceae; genus Ceratopteris; species Ceratopteris richardii. The sequence goes on from CM035415.1 coordinate 130,443,078, forward strand.
AAGAATTTCATAAAAAAATTCTAGACAGAGGAAGTACTCAAGATAAGCTTTCCAACGAATGTTTAAACACTAAATTTGGATACATATGTTGAGAGATATGACTCTCACAAGTAGACTACCCAAAAATGGGTGTGCGGCTGGACACACTCTATGAGAGTGAACTGAACGAAATGACTCAAACCAAATGAAGTAGATACAAGGGGGCTTCCACGCCTTCTTCCTCACATCTTGAGTGTCCTCCCTTGCTTCTTTTATAGCCAAGTGACCAAAAACTCTCATGATGAGTTTGAGAGCTCTTCTCCATCATTTCTCCACTACTTTGGACAGCCACTCCTCTTACAATTCAGATTTTGGATTTGATTCTCTTTTGAATGATTCTCTTTTGAATGATTCTCTTTTGAATGATTCTCTTTTGGCCTCCACTACTTGCTGAAGTAAATGCTTCTATTTTTCATTTTTGTATTTTCCTTCTACTTGAAGAAAATCCTTTTTGCAAAAATATATACGAGCTTACTTCTTTATTTTTAACATTGATAATCAATGATGATAAAAAATTTCACAGCTAGCAAATAATGAAGAAACTTTTGTACAGTGAGAACCATTGCTAGGACCTCCCTTTCTGTGGTGCTATAATGCTTTTTAGCCTTAGTCAAAATTCGACTAGCATACTGATTAGGTCTATCAAGTTTGTATTCTTTATTGTGTTGAGCCAAAACTGCACCCATTGCATATGCACTGGCATCTAAATGTACATGAAAAGGTCTTGACCAATCTGGTGTGATAAGAATTGGTGCAACCAACAATTTGAACCTTAATATGTAATAAGCATTCTCTTCTTCTTCTTAATAATTTTATCAAGATCGGGAGCATACCTTTAGCCAAGACCACATGTCCCAAGAGGGTTCCTTCTGTCACAAGGAAATGACATTTATTTGGGTTTAGCTTTAGTTTAGTCTCCCTACATCTTTTAAAAACATTCTGCAGCTCTCTCAAGTGATGGTCCAAGCAATCCAAAGGGGTCTCTTTGTGAGATCCAGAAAATGAAGAAAACTCATCCATTAAAATTCTGAGTGTTTCTAGAAATAAGGGTCCAAAAATGAGGTTGACAATCTTGTTAAAGGTGACTGGAGCATTTTTGAGTCCAAATGGCATTTTTACATACACATATGACCCCCAAGGTGTGATAAAAGCAGTCTTTTCATGATCCTCTAGGTGGATGGATATTTGGTTATAGCCACTAAAGCCATCCATAAAGCTATATAATCCGTGTCCAGCCACTTCTTCAATGACCTGCTCTGCAAAAGGCATGGGGAATCCATCTCGACTGGTCACCTTGTTGAGTGCTCTAAAGTCAACACAAATCTTGATTTTGTTGGTATTCTTCTTTGGTAGTGTAACCATTAGTGAAAGCCATTCTGAGTGTTCCATAGGAATGATGATTCCTGCATCCTCCATCTTGTGTATTTCCACATAAACTACTTCAACATATTTTGGGTTGAGTCTATAACTCTTTCCTCTTATTGGTTTGGCCCCATCAACAAGAGGGATTCTGTGCTCTCCATAATAGGCAGACACTCCTTCTAAGTCTTTATAATGCCACACAAAAACATCTGCGTAGTGTGTCAAGAAAGATTTTATCTTTTCAAGTAGCTCTAGGTGGCTTCACAACCAAGTGGCCACCAAAACTAGATGATTATTTTCCTGAGTGCCTAATTGTACTTCTTTGATTGGGTTTCTATCTACCATGGTATCTACATGCTCATCTCCAACCCTGTTTTCTTCCAATAGCTTTTCCTATTGTTGCATAAGCAGGAGTGTTCTGGATCTCAATGTATTCCTCTTTGTCCTGTAGGGATTTCTTGAATTGGCAAAGGACATTCCTCACTAGTATGCTTTAACTTGTCTTTAACCTTAGTAACTTCCTTCCCTATTGTTTTTGCATCCTTCTCCAAGTTGTGCTTGAGGGGTCTCTTCGCCCCTTCTCTGGTCTCTGATGGGTTCTCCCAATCCATCAACCTGAACTTTACCCTCATTTTCATCATAACAATCATGTGTGCAAGAATTATTTAGAAAACCTCCAAAACAAGAGGAAGAGTTGCCTGCTTGCAGCTAATTAGAAATGTCTTCTTCCTCCTCGAACTCTAATTGTGGTTGGCCCTCCATTTCTTGTTCCATGCAAATGTAAAATCATTGCGTCATGCCGGTGTTCCCTTGAGTATCTTGACCCTCCTCTAAATATATGTGTGTAAGTTCTTGCCCTTTCTTTTGTACCCACACAGTGTCTTTACTCTAGTCATGAATGACACTTGCATGCCTCAGCTATGGTCTTCCAATCAAGTGGGGAAATCCCCCCTCTACCTGGGGCAGTCTTAATACCATAAAATCCAAAATGAAGAGATTACCTTGTACTTCCACTGGAAAATTTGGGATCATTCCCATTGGCCTTACATTACTTTGATCTGCCAAAGTAATAGTGAAGTGGGCTGGTCTGGATGGACATAGGCCAAGATTTTCCATGGTATGCCCAGACATGAAATTGATGCCAAACTCTCCATCCACAATGAATCCTTGTAGCTTTAATCCTTTAGTTGTTACGATTAGTCTGGGACTCTTATAGTCGGTGAGAGGTGCTTCTTCTACACCCTTCCCTTGGCCTAAGGCAGTAGTCTTGGCCACCAAGGTGAATGAGGAAGCCTCATCAATAATCTGCAGTAAATCAAACCTCAATTTTGCATCCATGTTTATCAACTCAAGAATACTAACCTCTCTTTTAATTGAATTGAATAATCTTGAAGCTCCAGATTCCCTAAGGTCAATTTTGATGATTGATTTCTCAAGTTCCTTTTGGGCCCCGCTATATGCATTCCCAATGAAATCGTTAGTTTCTGAAAAACCTTCTTTTTGTGTTATCTCTTCACATTTTGTTGAACTTCATTTCTCTTGTTTTGCATCTTCATAATGTACCCTCTAATCTTTGTCACTTCCAAATATTTACCATATGTTGATGATTTTACCATATTTACCATAATGTAGTTTACCCTCATTGATGATCCAATGCTCATATTAAAAAAGAAGTAGAAAATTAGCATTATTTAGTCTTTGAGATATTGCACAGAGCATTAGGCTTATGTAGAAGCTTGTATTCTTCTCTTGCTAATTGATTAGAAGCTTTTGGTATCATTAACTCTCTTGTTCTTACACTCGATTCTCCTGCAAAAACTCAAGTCCCTTTCTGCACAAGAATCCCTCAACACCATTGATCCCATCACTTTTCATATCCTCGATCTCCTACTCATTGGTGGTGAGTAATGTGGGTCCGCTGTTGAAGGACAAAACCTACACTGCATTTCTAGAGCATTTTGATGTTAAGCCCCTAGTCGTGTCCATTCAAAGGGAGGATATTTTCACAAAGCAAGAAAAGCTAAAGGGAACATATCTCATCGATGAGTTGTTTGGTCCTAAGACCCCTCGTGAGTCCTTGTAACAATGGTTTTGTAAGGAGTGGCTCCCTGACAGCTTGATTGTTAGCAAGTGTCAGTTCGACGTAGCTAACCACGTGCTCTTGGTTTCTTAAAATGATGATGTGGCCTTCTAAGCTTTACGCATGGGCACTTGTTAGGTATGGAGAACTACCTTCTGCCTTTTTAAATGGTTTCTTGAATTGGTTCAAGATAGCTAAAGACTATTGCACCATCTGCTCTACATTGAGCTCACAAACTTTCCCTTCTTCATATATGTATTCATAAGGGAAATATTATTGCCCATTGGTTGGCCTCTAAGCTTAAGAGAAGACATCCAGGGTTTCATCTATGAAGGTGAAATGTACTCATTCAATGCAAGATGAAACACATAGATTTGTGTTGAAGAAGATATAAACAAAGATCTCCCCTCCAAAGTTTCCATAGACATTGGAGAAGAGAAAACCATGGAGTAGGATATTATATACAAGAACCTATCAAATGATTAATTTCACTGTGGATTGCAAGGCCATAAAATAAAAGATTTTCCTTTGAGATAATATTTCTTTAAAAACAAGCAAAATGTGGAAAAAGCTAATGTAATAGAGAGCAAAGAAGCTTTAGTGGCCCATATCAAGTCAGAAGATCAGCCTCCAAATGTTCAGAAAGGTAAAGAAACACAACTCATGTAGAAGAATTCAAAAAGCTTCATGAAAGTGAGACAAAGAAGAAGAAGAAGAAGCCCTAAGGGGATTATATAGAGGAGTCTCTCTCATACGGCTCTGGAAACAAACATTGTTTGCAACTTTGAGAAGGAGCTCAATGATTTGGATTGCTGAGATGGAATCACTATGACTATTTAAATGATTGGAAAACTCTAGAGGATTCCACTTGCAAGGATGGAAACCAAGAAGGATACAACACTAGCAAAGAGGATGGATTCACCACCAACAATAAAGATAACCAAGACAACAAAAGCTCGATCATTGGATCTGATTTTCATTTCTCTGACATGTATAGTGGTTACACTGATATATGTCACAGATACTTCATTTCATTGAGCTTTACTAGATTTATCTACCAAGAGTGATGGAACATTCCTTTCTTTCCAGCTCACTCATTTGCAGACATTGGGATTTTCCTTATGTACTATTCTTTATATATTTCGCTAGTTGTATTGTTGTATTAGTTTATTCTTGGATATTTTCTTTATGTAATAGAAGAAGAAGAAGACAAAGACAAAGAAGATCATTCTTCCTTGGCTCAATCTATGTGTGCTCGTCTCTTTGTGCATGAGAGTGTGTGAGAGATCTCTTCCTTATCTACTTTCTCTTAAACATGGTATCAGAGCTAGTGTGGCAGACAGTAAAGAGTACATGAGAAGGTATGGAGAACAGATGCTTCAGAAATGATCTCAGATTACTATGAAATTTGATGTGAACCTAGAAGGCATCAAAATATTTTTATGACTCACTCCTTTTGGGTCAATCCTTTCGCTTAGATTTCAATTTTGGAGCCATTTTAATCTCTATTTTGAGGTCACAAAGTGGGGCCCATGGAAAAACCAGGTCATTTTCTAGATGTATAATTTGCATTCTCTTTGGCAACACTCGAATATTGCACATCTAGAATTTCAAGGGATTCTGTGTACCTATTAATACATGAAAACTATATTTTTCTAAGATCCAATTGTCACATCAGAGTGTGATAGTTTTCAAACAGAGGTACTACTTCTAGTGTTTTTGTGGTGTTGTGAATTTCTATAGAAATGGGAAATGTTTATTGAATTAGTCAACTTATCATCAATAAGTTGGACAAGAATAAATTTCATGCTTGGAGATTTAGAATGACAAAGTTTCTAATGGCAAAAGCCTATTGGAAATAGATCAAAGAATAGAATGAAGATTCTCCATAGTTACCAAAGAGGAATGGGACTGCAAACCAGTTAAGAGTATATGAATAGTCGAATAAAGGAGCACAGAAGGTAATGTATTGGTTGTCTGTTAGCATACAGGCTAGCATGATTGGGCACATACAAGATGCTAAAACTCAAAAAGAGGCTTGGAAAAGTTTGGTCACATTGTATGGGACCAATACAAAGCCACAAAAATTATAATTCAAGAAGGAGTTGCATACGCTAGAGAAAAAGAGTATATTGGTAGGTGACTACACCCTAGAAATCAAAAACATATGTGAGTCACTTGTATCTACTGGCATCAATGTAGATGATGATGAGGTGGAACTTTGAATTTGTGGTTTAGGAACTCCTTAGGAGCACTTCAAAACTTCTATTGAGACTAGAGAAAATATTCCAAATTTTGCTAGTCTAGTAGTATCCATGCTAATAATTGAAGAAAAGAACCTTCGTGAAGAATCAAAGGTTGTGAGCAAGTATTCTACTTTGGAAGAGGAAGAGATCAAGGAAGAGGCTTCAAAAGTGGAAGAAGAAACATGAACCAAGACCAACGTCAACAACAAAATCATGAAGGAGATAGAGGATAGTTTTGAGGTAGGGGGAGCCAAAGAGAGTGCAAAAATTTTCAAAGAAATGATTCAGTGAATGACAATAAAGGATGTTGGTAATTGAGGTAAACTTGGTCACTTTGAACGTGATATGATGTTGGAGAATCAAAATAATGGAAGACAACAAAAAACTATGCATCGACAAGTGCATACGATTCAGAGGAGTTGCTCATGCTCCAACATCACATGATGAATTTGATATCTTATGATGTTTCAAAATTGAATGACAATGTCTCATATGTTGATTTAGGTGCTTCAAATCACATGAACAATCATGCAGAATGGTCAATGGCTTGCACAAATTGCCAGTTCTTGGATATGTTGAAATAGCTAATGATACATCACATCCTATCAAGTATACAAGAAACATAGCACTATCCATGGAAGATGGGAAGGTAAAACATCTTCTCAATGTATTGCATATTCCAAAAATAACAAAGAATCTCCTTTTTATTCGACAAATGGTTGACTAGGGATTATGACTCAGGTTCAATGATGATGGGTTATATGTAGAAGAGTACAAACAAAATGGAAGATTGATCTCCAAAGGAAAAAATGTTTTGGGGTCCTGTAAAGACCTCATCTATGGCAAGATGCAGGTTTTATGTCACTTTCATTGATGAACATACATGGAAAGTATGGGTATACTTCATAAAAGATAAGAGTTAGTTGTTAACTGAATTCATTGGCTACATAGAAGAAAGGTAAAGAAAAGGTTTCTGCTACTAATAAAAGATCTACAAGTTTTGAAGACATTGATAGAAGTTCAAGTAGTTTAGAAAAGAGCTTTGATGAGAAACTTGGATTACAGTCTATGAAGACCCCAAGAGTAAGATAGGCATATGCAGATGACACAACAAGAAGAAGTGACCCAGGACCAAGACAATCTAAGAGGATGTAGAACTCAATGTATTGATTGGTCTATAATCGTTACATGGATCATCATTGTGCCTACATGACCAAGGTAATACAAGATACTACACCTTCGTGTTTACAAGATGCAATCCAAAATTGAGATCGGGAGAAAGATATGGATGAGGAGATGACTGTACTTCTTGGAAATGAAACATGGAAAGCTAATTCCATTTTCACGAGGAAAGAAACCCATACACTCCAAGTGGGTTTATAATGTAAAGCAAAATGTTGTTGGTAGCATAAACAAGTATAAATGAAAAATAGTAGCAAAAGGATATGCACAAACATATGGCATAGATTATGAGGAAACATTCAGCCCTATAGCTAAAATGTCTACTATCAGAGCACTTGTTACATTAGATACAACAAAAAGATGGACCTTGCATTAGATGAATGTGAAGAATATTTTCTTACATGGTGAGTTGTAAGGAGAACTATACATGTACAAACCCCAAGGATATGACCATTCAAAGCACACATAATATGTTCGTAGGTTTAAAAAGGCTTTGTATGGGCTTAAACAATCCCCTCATGCTTGGCATGCAAGGATTGGAGATTATTTAACCACCATTGTATTTTTTATGTGTTATGCAGAACACTCATAATATGCAAGGAAGGATGATGATCCCATCATGATTGTGGCTATTTATGTTGATGACTTGATTGGAGGTGGTTATACTTAAGAAAGCATTAAAGAGGTAAAGAAACTTCTTATCCAAGAATTCGACATGAAAGATCTCGGTGTGCTGCACTATTATTTGGACATTGTATCTATACATAAAGAAACATGTATATGGATGTCGCAAAGGCAATATCCCTTGAGTATGCTACAAAAGTATTATATCACTAATTGTAAGCCAATTTCCATGCCATTAGATCTGAATTTGAAGTTGGATACTACATAAGCTAAAGCATTGGAAATTGCTACTATGTGCAAGAGAATTGTGGGAAGTTAAATATATCTCACAATTACAAGACCTGATCTAAGCTACAATATAGGACTTCAAAGTCAATTTATGCACGTTCTTAAAAAACCACATTTAGATCCTCTGAAATGAACTCTATGATATGTGAGTGCTAGTTTGGATTATGCATTGTTTTATGAAGCTCGTGTAGGATTGCAAGTTTATGGATACAGTGATGTAGATTTGACCTATAGTATTCGAGACAAAAGATATACTAGTAGCTTTCTATTCGCACTCCGGCATAGAGATTGAGTATATAGGTGCTACAATGAGCACCTCTATACATGGAGTAGTAAGAAGAAACCCACTATTGCTATGTCGAGCACATAGGTTGAGTATAGAGGTGCTACAATGGAAGCATTCAAAATAGCATGGCTAGAGATGCTACATGCAGGTTTAGGTGTGCAAGTGCAAAATCCTATTACCATTTATTGTGATAATCATAGAAGCATTTAAATAGCATGAAATCCTATCTTTCTTGCTAGAACAAAGCATATCGAGGTACATTATCACTTCATCAAAGAAAAGGTATTAACAAGTGATATTGATCTTGCCTATGTGATGAAAAAGGAGAAGGTTGGGAGTAGAGACATTGAAGAAGGGGGTTCTTAAGATACTTGGATTATAGGACATGATGTTGAGCTTGACGGGGAGTGTTAAGATATTAAGCTCAACATGTTGATCGAGGATGACACATATCACTTTTCATTTCTCTAACATGTATAGTGGTTATGCCGATATATGTTAGGGATACTTCATTGAACTTTACTTGGTTTATCTACGAAGATTAATGGCACATTTGTTTCTTGCTAGCTCACTCATTCAGGGGCATTAGGATTGTCCTTATGTATTTTTCTTTACATATTGCACTAGTTGTATTTCTGTATTAATTCATTTTTGTATATTGTGTTCATGTAATAGAAGAAGATGAAGATCATTATACCTTGCTTGAATTTGTGTGTGATACTCTCTTTGTCTGTGAGATTGTGTGAGAGATCTCTTCCTTATCTCCTTTCTCTTTCCACATAAGAGGTGAGACCTTCTCAAAGATCTAGAAAGAGAGATCTTCCATGAACATTTTTAACCCTCCTAAGGAATGGTCCATCAAAAAATATATTTTCCTTTTAGGCAATGAGGGGAATAAAAGGGCTAGCAACCTTTTTTCTAACATTTTCTAACACGTTCTAAGCAACCCCTACTTTGTGGGATTCAAGGGGTCCCATCGATGCTAGGTTTGTTCACTTGTACATTTGTTCTTTGTATTAATTAAAGCTTGGGAGACTAGGTTATTGCCAAACTTCCTTTAAAAAAAATATCAGCTTCATATGTACAGTGTCCCATCAAAGGGCTAAGTATAATATCATAAACAAGTTCGTCCATCCTTTTATACGTTTTACCAAATGTAGTGTTACAAAACAACTTCAAAGCACATTAGCATCCACCCTTCGAATTGGTAGATTTGACAAGTTTGTCAAGTATTTTGTGTGGTACTAACCTCGAAATCTTGCTTGAGCAATTGAACTAGTAGCTTTTGAATATGAAAACAAAAGGGTACATGGGCCTCCTTTGTGTGAATGAATTGAAAAACTATGCACATTGCTTATGAGCCCAAAACCTAGATAATCCCCTACAAGTAAAGGATTGACATAAACTTCACAACATAATTGGATGGTTTGTACTCTAAAAAGGCCTCTTTGTTTAATGGAGCAAATTGAATGCTTATTGGACTGTCAGCGTCAAGACTCCTTACACTAAACAAAATGTCTCTTTGTCATATGGAACACATGAAATGCTTGTTGGTCTATCAAACTCTAGAATCCTTACACTGAACATAGTTGATTTATTTACATTTTACAATATAATATAATCTAATTATATCTTTCTTATTATATATGTATATTTACCTTAAGAATTGGTTCACACATACATCCATATCTATGCATATAAATACACACATTAACATAAATGTGCACACATACATGTTGGAGGAGATGGTGGATAATCACAAGAGATGAGTTGGTGTAGCTAAACCTACCTCACACCTGCTATAAGTGATGGCTAGAGAGTGTTGTGGGTCTCTTTAGCTAGCTAATAATCATAAATGATCACATATGTTTCTTGGAAGATGATGCACTAATGATAGGATCAAAACAAATAGGTAGGCATATGATCCAAGGTCTAGAACTTGTTATTTTGGTGAAGATACCTACTCAAAGTTTTGCACCATTCTTTGAGTACAACAAAAATTGATAAACCTCCTTTTAGGGAGCTTCAATTAGCTTAACAAGCTATCAATCATGAGTGAACGCATCTAAAATGATAAACTATATGCAAAAAAATATGTTTAGCAAATCAAGAATGCTTCCCAACATTTACGGGCCTTGACAGTCATAGACCAGTGAGCCATGATTGATTAACATCTAACGATCACGTGAAGCATTATTAATGAAAATTTTTAGGATTAAAGTAGATAGTATGCTTGCACTATAATTCTTTAAATCAAGAGAAATGATCCACTATACAGAGAACAAGCTCAGACAAGTCCACCGTTGTGACGGAGTATGATAGAGATATGAGAGTAGGAAGTAATGAACTTGTATGTATTAAATCATGTAAACGTACAATGTCATTGACAATACGTCATTGCTCAATGAGTGAGAAATGAGTGAGCTATGAGATGACCTCCTCTTCTCAATGGAAGTACATGAATATGATCTCTGAACCTCGAGATACACATGGGCATTTCATATCCTCTTTCATAGCTTTTTGTTGGATCCAATGATTTGATTTCAAATTCACATCTCTACCACTAAAGTGCATCCTAAAGTACAGGATTGATTCTCTCTTGAGTCAACTACCAAAAGATACACGATTACATGCTTCCTAAATCCTCGTGGATTTATTCCACTTTTATAATAGGTAATTATAATTCAAAGTTACAAGAGGTTGTACACATGAAACCTTCCAAGTGATGTGCTAATACATCAAGCTTATGTGAGTTTATCAAGTATGTAGGCTTGGGATTAATTGCACCAACAGCTCTCCCTCAAGCCTAACATGCTTGATCTTCATTGCTCCTTGACCTCTTGCAGCCCAGTCATCAATTTGAATGTGTTCATCTTTGTTTCGTCCAATGGCTTGGTGAGTATATCTACACATTGTAAATGAGTAGATACATAGGATAATTGAATATCCTTGCTAAGAAATTTTTCCCTAACATAATGATAGTGCACTTCAATGTGCTTAGTCCTAGCATGATACACAAGATTATCCGCCAAATGAAGTGAACTAGTGTTATCTCCAAAGATAATTAGAGTGTAGGAATATATCTCTAAATCTGCATACAATTGTTTAAGCCACATAGCTTGCTAAGTTGCATTTTCCAAACCTCTATATTCTACTTCTATGGAAGATAAGGCCATAGTTGGTTGCTTCTTGGATGACCAAGATATGATTTTTGAACCTGCAAAAGATAGGTACCCTGAAGTGCTCCTCCTATCATCCTTGGAGCCATCCCAATCTACATTAGAATACATCCTTATATCTATGTCAGAAGTAAAGGGTTTTAACAATCCATCATTCATTGTACCCTTTAGATACATGAGCACCCTCTTTGCAACTTCCATGTGTGGCTTCCTTGGTACATGCATGAACTGACTTAATGTACTTACTGCATAAGCAACATCTACTCTTGTCAAAGTAGCATAATTAAGACTACCCACAAGTTGTTGATAACCTATAACATCTTCAAGTAGTTCACCTTCATGTGAACTTAGCTTATGGTTGATCTGCATAGGTATACCTTCAACTTTAGTGTTTTTCATCTCAAACTTTACCAACATATCTTGTATGTACTTCCTTTGTGTGATGAATATACTTGAATTTGTACACACATGTTCTAAGCCAAGGAAATAGGTTAATAACCCTAGATCAATGATTTTGAAATCCTTCATCAATTGAGCCTTGACCTGCTTGATACCAACAAAATAGTTACTTGTAATAATGATATCATCTACATAGACACATAAGTAGATGATCTCTGATTTATTCTTCTTAACAAATAAAGAAGAGTGCACCTTGCTTGCCACAAAGCCTTGATCCTCCAAATAGGTAACAAGTCTATGATTCCAAGCTCTAGGAGCTTGTTTGAGACCATAGAGTGCTTTTCTAAGCTTGCATACATAACCTGCTTTTTCTTTATCTTCAAAACCTGGTGGCTGTGCTATATATACTTCTTCTGATATCCAACCATTTAAAAATGCATTCTTGACATCTAACTGATATAAATTCCAATTTTTGGATGCAACAAGACTAACCAATACCCTCATTGTTGGTATCTTTGCCATAGGTGAAAATGTCTCTTCATAGTCTACTCCATGTGTTTGGGCAAATCATTTTGCCACTAGCCTTGCCTTGTACCTATTTATAGAACCATCAGAGTTCTTTTTAACTTTGTATATCCACCTTGAACCAATTACCTTCATATCTGGCTTCTTGGAAAATAGATCCCAAGTGTGGTTTTCTTGCAATGCTCCCACTTCTTCCTGCATGGCTTCTCTCCACTCTTTCTTCTTCTTAGCCTCTTCAAATGAAGAAGGCTCCTCTACCATGAAGTCTTTAGTGATGTACATTGATTGCTTTCTGACTTAGGATGTATCATATCCGTACCTTATGGGCTTCTTAGATTCTCTTTGTGATCTCCTTAAAGTTTGATTGGAAGACTCCGATAGATCCTCTAATTGCTTGTATTTGAACTTACCTCTTGACTTCCAAGCTTTTAATTCAATATGATCCTCATCTTCTGAGTCGATTTCCTCTACTTGGTGTTGATCTTCTTGAGTTAGGGTTGGAAAATCATTTTCCAAATCATACGATAATTTGACTTTCCTGCAATGATCTTCAAACCATGAATTATTCTCATCAAATACTACATCCCTACTAACTATGAATGCCTTGTTAGTGGGATTATAAAGTCTATATCCCTTTTGATTCTAATCATATCCAATAAATATACATTTTTTCAGCATTAGGCTCATGCTTCCCTCTAATTTTGTGATGGGATGTGTGCATAGGCAATGCACCCAAGTATTTTGCAATGCTCCAATGAGGGTCTCCTGCCATTCCATGCTTCATATGGTGTCATACCATCCAATGATTTGGATGGAAGCGTATTAACCAGATAGGTGGCTTTGGAAACAACCTCTTCCCATGAATAATTAGGTAATTTTTTCTCATTTAACTTAGACCTAGCTGCTCAACAATTAACATGTTCCTTCTCTCTACCACTCCATCCAATTCAGGAGTATACCTAGTTGTTACTTCCCTCTTTATGCCTCTGTCTTGTAGAAATAGATCAAACTCATGTGAAAAGTACTCACCTCCTCCATCACACCTGATTCTCTTCAAGCTTCTTCATGTTTGGTTTTCAACTAGTGTGCCAAATACTTCTTCCAACATGTAAATACCTCATCTTTATGCTTCATTAAATAGAGAATTGTCCACCTACTATAATCATCAATAAATGATCCATAGCACCTTGAACCTGAGATGGATGGATCTTTGCTAGGACCCCACACATCAATGTGTACAAAGCCAAATAATCTTCATGGATGTATCATTTCCTATTAAATGGTTTCCTATGAGCCTTGCCAAATTGGCAAGCTCCACATTTGTATATCATGTGCAGCTTGGTCACATTGGGAATGCCAAGCACACTTGGATCCCTACAAATTTGCTTTAGAGTTCTTTCTCCTATGTGCCCTAGCCTTTTGTGCCATATTTCCAACTCAGACAACGTTTGATATCTATAACTGAATAGTGCTATGTTCCTTGTGTCTTCAATTTCAAAAGTAAAAACTCTACATGACTTCTCACCTTTGGCAATCCTTTTGAATCCTTCTTGGGGGTCTTCCATATATGCTCCATGCTTAGTGAACCTGACTTGTAGAACTTTCTCTACAATATGCCCAACACTAATTAGGTTTTTGGTTATAGTAGGCACATACAGAACTTTGCTCAAAAGGTTCATACTACCATAAGATGTTTTGAAATTTTCAATTTTCTTGATTGTATGTTTGGTGTCATCACCTATTTGTACTTCATGCTTCCCCTTGGGCTCTTCAAGATCAGATAATAGTGCTACATTTCCTACCACATGACTGGAACAATCTGAGTCAACGTAGAAAAGATGCTCATCACCTTTACCTTTCTTGAATGTCATGTTCATGATAAGCAAAGAGTCTTCTTGATCTTCAGTACAGTTGTTGAAGTCCCTTCTTCCTCTAAATCCTCCTTGATAGTTGATGTTGTTGTAGCTTTGATTGAAGTTATGGTTGTAGTTGCCTCCACCATTTTTGTACCTACCTCTTGTTTGTCCATAGCTTCCTCTATGGAAGCTTCTTCCCCTTTGGTTCCTTATATTTTTGTAGCATTCTTTTGTAGTGTTGTTTTTGAGAACACATATGTTGCATGGTGAATTCTTGTATGGTCTCCCCCTACCTTGCTTACCTCCTCTGCCCCTACCTCTAGCACCTCTTCCTCTTCTTGCATAATTAGATTGAGAGGTACTAGCCTCTTCATGTTGTTTCTTACTTTTAAGTTTATCCTTAACTTTATTCTTATCTTTATAAAGGGTAGAAGATTGGTTACCTCTTAAGTTGTCACCATTTCTGTTGAGATTTGTCTCACGGGTGAAGAGATGTCCCATCTAGGTGTTGAGATCAGGTATTTGCATATCCATGTAGAGATTCATTGCTGTGGTGAAGGACTCCCACTTTTCATCAGCCTTAACTCCATTGATGATCTACCTCACTATGTGCTCTTCCTCTATCTCTTCTCCAATGCTTGCAAGCTATTCTGCAACATCTTTCATTTTGGTTACATAATTAGCCACCCCTTGCTTCCGTTGTTTCTTCTGGGTTATGAATTCTATCCACAACTGATTCTTCCTAGCTCTTTTGTTGGAGGAGAAGTATGATGGAAGCACTTCCCAAGTCTCTTAGGAGGTCTTACAATTTCTAACATGTCGTAACAAGAAATCAGAGATTGATTTTAATAGATATAACCTAGCAAGAGCATCCTTTGCACACCATGTGGTCAGCCTTTCTTGCTCTTCCCTTGTTGGTTGATTCTTGCTCCTGAAGATTGGCATGTCTTCATCTCCTAAGATGTATCCGAATAAGCTTCTCCCTTGAAGATATGTTTGCATCCTTAGGGACCATGCTGAGTAGTTGTTCCTGTCCAATTAGTCAATGAAGGATGGAAATCCATCTCCCATCTTGATCGAACTTGCTCTGATACCATTCTTGGAGGAGATGGTGGATAATCACAAGAGATGAGTTGGTGTAGCTAAACTTGCTTCACACCTGCTATAACTGATGGATGGATAGTGTTGTGGGCCTCTTTAGCTAGCTAATAAGCATAAATGATTACATATGTTGCTTGGAAGATGATGCACTAATGATAGGATCAAAATAGATAGGTAGGCATATGATCAAGGGTCTAGAACTTGCTATTTTGGTTGAAACAGCTACTCAAAGTTTTGCACCATTCTCTGAGTACAACAACAATTGATAAAATTCCTTTTGAAGAGCTTCAACTAACTTAAGAAGCTACCAATCATCAGTGAAATCATCTAAACTGATAAACTATATGCAGAGAAATATGTTTAGCAAATCAAGCATGCTTCCCAACTTTTAGGGGCCTTGATAGTCACAAACCAGTGAGTAGTGATTGATTAATATCTAACAATCGCATGAATCATTATTAACAAAAATTTGTAGGATTAAAGTGATAGTATGGTTGAGCTATCATGCTTTAAATGAAGAGAAATGATCCATTGTACAATGAGAACAAGCTCAGAGAAGTCCACTGTTCTAATGGAGTATGATAGAGATATGAGAGTAGGAAGTAATGAACATGTATGTATTGAATCATGTAAAAGTACAATGTCATTGGCAATAAGTTATTGCTCACTGAGTGAGGAATGAGTGAGCTATGAGATGAGATCCTTGTCATAAAAGTACATAAATATGATCTCTGATTCTTGAGATACACGTGGGCATTTCATATCCTCTTTTATAGCTTTTTGTTGGAGCCAAGGATTTGAATTCAAATTCAAATCTCTACCAATAAAGTGCATCCTAAAGTATAGGATTGATTCTCTCTTGACTCAGCTACCAAAAGATACGAGATTACATGCTTCGTAACTCCTCATTGGTTTATTCGACTTTTACAATGGGTAATTATAATTCAAAGTTACAAGAGGTTGTACATATGAAACCTTCCAAGTGATATGCTAATACATCAAGTTTATGTGAGTTTATCAAGTATCTAGGCTTGGGCTTTATTGCACCAACAATACATACATGTATATTCATATATATATATATATATATATATATATATATATATATATATATATATATATATATATATATATATATATATGTATGTATATATATATATGTATATATATATATATATATATATATATATATATATATATATATATATATATATATATATATATATATATATATATATATATATATATATATATATATATATATATATGTATGTGTGTGTGTGTGTGTGTGCGTGTGTGTGTGTATATGTGTGTATACACACACACCAAGCACTTAGATGAGCACACATCAAACACACACACAAATATATTTGGGCATGCACACGCATAAGGATCGTGATAACACACTCAATAATACATGCTAATTAACCCATATTCTCATAGATTATCACATACTATGATGTTCACATATTCACTTTCATTCTTGCAAGTACGCAGATTATGAATATGAAGCATTCAATCCATTCAAAGATTCATATAAACATATAAGAACAAGCTCATTCCTTTCATGATAGTGAACAAACCCATATGCGTTATGAACACAAGAAATCATATGAATATACACACACTCGGGGATTCATTAACATACATCAAAGAAAAGTTCTGAGATCACCCAAAACATATTATGCATAGGCCCATATGGATTGACTTCACTCTCTCGATCAAGTGGTGTCATTCAATGGATTCTCAGCATTTCAACCTTTAGTTGAAGCTTGAATTAGTGGTTTCTATTTCCTTTGCAAACTTGTAATTCCAATCATGATGAAATCCACCGCCTTTACACATGTTCATACTCTAGATACGCTAGCCTCGAAACATAAAAAATATAAAACAGTATCAAGTATCCATAGGTGGATGCAAATTACTCCAAACGTAGAAGCAAGCACATGTTCATCCCATACAAACAATCTAGGATTTTGTATAAACCTAGAGAACATCGTAGTTACAAGCATCATACTCAGCTTATCATGTTACAACCGATACATCAAACTAAAAATTATATGAATGGTTTATGAGCCTCGTAGCGCTTTCATTTGTTCAGCTTATTGGGATTTAGTGGCTTACCCAAACACTCATATATACCAATACCTACTAACTAAATTAGTTTATGGAGCTACAATTCTTTCACCCTATTGATCTCTCACCGCAAAACCCAATCAGATCTTTTGGCTTTATTTCTAGTTTTAATTTATTTTACTTTTTGCTTTTGTGCTTCATTCCAACCTCGCATTTTTCTTTTTATTTAATTATTTTGTCTTTCTATCTACACAAGTCTGCCTATGCCAGAATTGGGTGCAACTCATGGACCTCTCCACTCAACAAGATTTACTCCACCTGTCTATCAACCTCACATAGTGATCAATAACCCACTTATAATAAAAATCTACGGGATACATAGGACACAGTTCATCTCTAAGTTTGACATTCGAGAACACCTCACAAGTTTTACATATGGCCATGTAGCAATGAACATTCACAAGCATTCTAGGCCACCAATACCTTTCTTTTATTTTTTCATCGGTCCCCTTGAAAGTTTTATGTCTATCCCATAGAGAACTATGCATTTCACAAATTAGTTTATCTTTTACTTCTTTATTCTCTACAACTCATTGAGGAATTCTATTTTTCAAAATTTTATGTCTCCAAAAGCAAACTATCTTTCAAGAAGTAATTAATTGACTTTCTTCAAATGTTCTTGGAATTTTTTTTGTCCATTTTGGATCTAGAGACATGAAACTTAAATATCTTCGGATTCCCTTCCATTCACTTTTATGATCGTTCTCTTTCAATCTCTCATTTCTCCCTATTTATGCCTCACATACGCTCTTAATTTCCTTTTTATCTTCCTTTTCAACTGCATATGTTCCTTTCTTTTCTTTCCTTTAATGATCCAATAGTAGCTTTTGACTTTGCAGTTTGATGTATAGACTCAAAATTAATCATTCATGTATATGCTTCCTAGGTGTAAGATGTATGTCCATGTCAAGCATAAAAGATTGTACCAACATCTTCCTCAATCAACATTAGTATGGCTTCATCTTCATATATCACCCGAGATAGCATGTCTGCCACTATGCTATTTCTTCCAACTATGTGAATGAACTAAGGGTTCAATGACTTAATGTATGCTATCCATCTAAGAATACTAATGTCAGCAATGGAATAATTTAGTACAATTGCTACTAATGCCAAGCAATTATTTTCCACTACAACATTCACTCCAAGTAGGTAATCTTTTTCACTTTTTGGTGCTTTTACTATTCCCCAAAGTTATCATTTATATTTTGGGTAACCACTTTGGAAAATAGTTAGCAATTTAGCTCCAAAGTAGATGGCATACCTTTGATGTTGCTCATCTTTCTAGTTGATCACGCATCCTATGAATGCCCATCTTGTATCCATAGTAATATAAATTGGTTTATTTTCAATATAAATGGCCTTTCTAAGAAAAGAAGCTTTGAATAGTTTCCTCTTCAGTCTGTTCATAGCTTGAGTATGGATTTCCTTTCGTAAAAGTTGATAGAGTGGCTCTGCCACATGATAAAAATGTGGCGTCCATACTACTCAAAAAATCCATGCTCTAAGAAGTCTCCTCACTTCAATGATGAAGAAGCAATTTTCTTTCATGTTTTGAATAACATGGACTTTGTTCAATCATGGTTTTCTGCCTTTTGGTCTCTTGCCACAATTAATATTTTTTGCATTACAGACACTCATTTCTCAATAGAGAATATTAGGTGCACTTCTTCTAGATGATTGAGAATGGACTCCTATTTTTTTATATGATCTCTAACAAACTTCCTACATCCATTCTCATCAAGAGTCTCATCTTTCTCCTTCTCTTCACATCCCATAATTGGAACATCATCAATAAAAGGCATGGTCAACTACTGAATAAAGTCTCTCAACACCTTATGCATACCATTCATCATATGCACCACTAATTTTGTGGCTCCTTGTGGCAAGGTACACATGCACAAGCCTCTACATAGGTGTCCAAAATTGGACCCATTCCCATATTCCAAATGATCACTTTGTTAACTTGTTGTAGATCCTAGATTTATCATAAAGATCTATACTTTTTTGGAACTATAAAGCATAAATTAGAACAGGGAGCGCTCGATGGCTCAAGGATTCGCATTCTAATCTTTTTGTTTAAAAGATCAATGAACTTTGAAATATGATCCTTTGCCACAAGAAGTAGTCAAAGATTCCATGGTGCATGTGGTATTGTAAATATTATCATAGGAGCTATCATAGATGGATCTACACATCCAATTTCATGAAAATCAAAAGAAAAGGCTTTTTGATGCTTGAAAATCATTTGGGAGAACACGTTGTTCTCTTTCTTATTGAGCAACACATTTGTTCCTAGCTAAATTTGCTTTAGAATTTTTTGAGTAAATTCATCTCTCATTTTCCTTTTATCTCTCCAGGGTGGCTATTTCTTTGCTTCTTCAATGAGCTGATTATTATCATTAGGAAGCAGAATCACAATTTTCTTAATCTTTTTATCAACATTTTTTCATTTTCTTTCTACAAATACTTCTCTTTCTTCATTAATTTGTCCAAACTTTGTTATTTCCTTGTACATAGCAATAGAGTGAACATGGAAAATGCAAGAATTTTTACTTCCATTTATCAACTCTTGCAACTCAAACACTACATCAAAAAAGGAGATCGCAAAAAATATTTCGAGGAGCTCTTCATCGTTATCAAGAATTTTACATCCATAAAAGCTTCTCTAAGGATATACCACGTGTTGTTTTTTAAATTTCTTTACTCCTGAAAAAGCACAAAACTGAAAGGAGTTGGATAAAGAAAGTGCTATGAAGCTAGTTATGAACATATTTGCATTCAATAACTTTTCATCATTTAAGGTTTCATAGTCTTGATTTATGAAAGCATTCTTAAAAAAATTTGGTCATCGTATTCATCAAGAATAAGCCTCGTTCTAATAGAAATTTTATTCCTAACATGATGAACATATATTGTCAACTTTTAACTGCTTTCTTGACAGTTTACTTTGAATAATGGCATAGGTTGAGCCATCATCCATGACTCTTGTTCCCACATTGAGTGTAGTGATATGTGGTTATCCTAATATCAATGAGTAGCTAGAATGAGTTTGAAAAAAGAAATTCTAATAATCATTCATGTCACCAATTGTTATCTACACTTGGGGACGTGCACCAAAAGGTTCTTCTGGCATCATAGTGGCTCGAATTCTTCATCCTGATTGCATATTAATCGGCCATTTGCCCTCCTTTAAAGCTCCTTAGATGTGAGATTATTTTTTGAACCATTGTCAATAAGAGCAACCATAAGAGTATTAATCTTTTCTAACCTAACTAATGTTTGTGTTATCTCATGAGACGAGTGATCCTTACTATAGTGATTAGAATGAATTGTTTCTTGAGAACTTCATCCTAGATTTATTTCTTCATGTGCATATGGGTGCACAATACTTCCAATTTGTTCAAGTACATTTTCTCTGCTTGTGCGTGTACTTATGAGATTTGAGGAGGTGATTCCTTATCTATCCTTTCAATTTCCTAAGCTTTCTTTATTGATTTTGGTTTTGTCTTAGGAGATCAAGTACTACCTCTTAAATTTCACATTTTACTATCCCTAAAAGATTTCCTAGTGTAAGTTCAATTACACTCTCAAGCACTTGTTTCTCAAGAACTTGCTTCACATCGGTAGCTTGTTGTATATGAGACTTTAACGTGTAAGAAGGATTCTTAGGTCTAGCTTGGGCTCTCTTAGTAGGTTTTACTTCACAATCTTAAGGAAGATATGAAGTTTGCATAGGTAATCGTGCCTCAACAAAAGCTAAAAATTGAGTTTCAATAGGATTTTGGTTCGTTTCATTTATTGGTGGTGGTGTTGGTGCAAGTCTATGACAAGCCTAAGTATTGGCTTGAGTCCCACAAAGTCATAGAAGAGGCCTTAAAATGAAGACTATGTAAAGTTCACTCGTGAACTACCTCTTGTAACTTTTGAAGAGTTTACTTAATGTAAAAGTGAGAGAATCTTAAGTGGTTGACTCCACTTGATCAAAAAGGGAAAGAGGAGCCACAAATTCATGATTTGTGGTAGATAGAGAATCAAATCAATAACTGATTGATTGGAGAGTGATTGAGGGAAGTTAGCCTCCCAAGATCAACTATAAATAGATGGTAGTTTTAGTCGTGGTTAGAGAGACCTATGTGAAGACCTCCAAGAGCTAAGCTTTATGCCCTATCAATGTGTGATTCAAAGGCACACATATGTATCAGTAAGTCCATTATATTTTACAAGCAATATACTTTCATTTTCATGATCATTTGAGTTCATATTTCCATGTTCTTGTGAACTGTACTACTCACTGCCATATCTCTTAGTTTTCTCAGTCAGATTGCAGAGATGCTTTCTCTGAGCTTGGTGCATCATTTTTAGTGATTTAACTTGGTAACGTTAGCTCTACAAGTCTACTATAGGGTCCCCAATTTTCACTTCATTTGGGTATTTCAATCTACAGTTATCTTCAGTTGAAGTCAATGGTGTCTGTTCATTTTCACTTCTTTGTTAGATATCCGACTTTTTTACTCATCGTGTGAGAGCTGTTTCTCAGTGTGTACTTACCCACATTCAATGATTTAAAGCTTTTTGGATTCTACATACTGTCTAGTATAAGCATACAAATTTTCATAATCATTGAATTCTTAAATCTAGAGTTATGTTTATTTTTCGGCTCACTAGTCTCATTACTATAGCAGCCCGTGAAAATCCGGATAATGTCATCACTTGTTAAACATGTTTCTCAGTGTGTGGTTCATTATTTTTTATGAGATTACTCTTGAAAGTTAGCTCCTTAAGTTAACTAAACTTCCCCAAGAGGAATTAAGCTAATTAGTGCTGTGCTCAGAGAATTATGCAAAACACTGGACAGGTGTATGAACCAAAATGGCAAGTTCTTCACCTCTGAGCTAACTCCAACTTATTTGTTTTGATCTATCTTTTTTAGAGTGATCTTCCAAGGTACATAGGGTGTCTAATACATCCATTGGCAAGATAATAGGGCCCACCACATACTCTTGGAGTTCATTTGGCTGGTGTAGATCAAGGATTTTGCAACACCTCTTCATCTTCAAGCACATACCTATCCATCTCTTCACAGTGGTATTAGAGCAAGGTTGGACAACATGGCAGATGGATTTCCATCATCAATTGACAAATTGGACAGAGGTAACTACTCAGCTTGGTCATTAAGAATGGAAGCTTATCTCCAAGGTAGAAGTTTATATGGTTATGTGGCTAGAGATGAAGTTATGCCAAGTTTCAGGAACAAAAGTCAACCAACACAAGAAGAGCAAGAAAGATTGAGCACATGGTGCTCCAAAGATGCACTTGCAAGGTCTTATCTCCTCAACTCTATCTCAGATTTTTTGTTGCCTCACATTAGAAGTTGTAAGACATCTCAAGAAGTGTGGGATGCACTTGAAGCTTTCTTTTCTTCAAGTACTAAAGCTAGGAAGCATCAACTATGGCTGGATTTCACAACTCTCAAGAAGGCTCCCAAACAAAATGTGATTGATTTTGTCACAAAGCTCAAGGACATAGCAGATCAGTTGGGAAGCATTGGAGAGTTAATAGATGAACAGCAAATTGTAAGGCAGGTCATCAATGGCTTGAAGGCAGATGACAAGTTGGAAGCATTCACCAAAACTAAGGATTTGTACATGGACATGCATGTACGTGATTTCAATACACTCATTGGAGAACTACTTACTCAAGAGGCAACGCTTATCAAAAATGGAGAAAGCTCTAAAGGTAATCAATCTTCAGCTTTATACATTGATAAAAGCAAGTCCAAAGATAACAAAGGAAAGGCAAAGAAAGTGGATGATGAAGCAGGTACATATCAAGCTAACTATGCAGGTAGAGGAAGACATGGCAGAGGTAGAGGAAGAGGAGGTAGACAAGGCAGGGGGAGATCCCAAGACTCCAACTCATGTTCTATTTGTGGATTAACTAATCATACAACTGATAATTGCTTTAGGAATTCCAGGAATCAAAGAGGTAGAGGATACAATAGAGGAAGTTATGGCTACTCAAGAGGAAGGTTCAACAATTATCATGGCAACTACAACAACTACAATCATTCAAACTATCAAGGAGGCTACAAAGGAAGGAGAGACTTCAATAACTACACAGAAGACTCAAACAAAGAGGATTCATTATTGATCATGAACATGGCTATGCCACAAGGTAAATGTGATGAGCATGTTTTCTACATAGATTCAGGTTGTTCAAATCATGTGGTAGGAAATGTGGCACTCCTATCAGATTTAGAAGATCCAAGGAATAAGCATGAGGTACAAACAGGAGATGATACAAGACATCCTGTGGAGAAAATAGGCAATTTCAAAGCACCTGATGGAAACATCAACCTACTCAGTAAGGTACTCTATGTTCCTACCATTACAAAGAATTTGATAAATGTTGGGTAGATAGTAGAGAAAGGGTTGCAAGTCAAGTTCACAAAAGCAGGAGCATTTGTTGAAGATCCAAGTCAAGGATTCAGAAGAATTACAAAAGCTGAAAAGGCAGGTAGTCTCTTTAATTATGGTAGTCAGACACTCATAGAATTGGAAGTATGGCACAAAAGGTTAGCACATATTGGTGAAAGGTCATTAAAGCAAATTTGCAGGGACCAAAGTGTACTTGGACTCCCTAATTTGTCAAGACAGCATATGATTTATAAGTGTAGTGCATGTCGATTTGGAAAGTCTCACAGGTTACCATTCATGAAGAAAGGTTATATACATGGAGATCTCTTGGAGTTGGTTCATACAGACGTATGGGGACCTAGCAAGGAAGCTTCAATATCTGGATCAAGGTATTATGTCTCCTTTATTGATGATTGCAGCAGATGGATTATCCTATTCTTTATGAAACACAAAGATGAAGTTTTTTACTGTTTCAAAATATATTTAGCTCTTGTGGAGAATCAAACAAGTAAATCACTAAAAAGTCTAAGGTCAGATGGAGGGGGAGAATACTTCTCCCATGAGTTTGATTCTTTTCTTCAAGAAAGAGGAATCAAAAGAGAGGTAACTACAAGGTACACTCCTAAGCAAAATGGAGTGGCAGAAAGGAGGAATAGGACAATTGTTGAAGCTGCAAGGTCCATGTTAAATGAAAAGCATTTACCTAATTATCTATGGGCTGAGGCTGTATCTACAGCCACTTACTTGATTAATAGGTTGCCTTCAAAATCCCTTGATGGGATGACTCCATATGAGGCTTGGAATGGAAGAAGACCAAGCTTAGATCATTGTAAAATTTTTGGATGTATTGCTTTTGCTCATGTTCCTTCACAGCTTAGAGGCAAGATGGATCCAAAGGCAGAAAGGTGTGTATTTATTGGATATGACAACAATCAAAAGGGCTACAGGTTATACAACCCTACAAAGAAAGGATTCTGGGTAAGCAGAGATGAAGTCTTTGATGAAAACAATTCATGGTATGAAGATTCATGCAGGAAGGTCAATTTACCATATGATCTTGAAGACGATTTTCCAAAGCTTGGTAGAGAACAACCAAAGATTGAAGAACAAGACACCTTGGAGGATGATGAAGAATCTCAGATGGAAAAGATCAAAGCATGGAAGTCTAAAGGTAAAGCAAAATTGCAGGAACTTGGACATGAGGCAGAATCATCACATCATGGCCTAAGAAGATCTATGAGGGAAAATAAAAAACCAGAAAGGTATGGGTTTGACACCTCATTAGTAACTAAACATTCTATCTACATAGCACAAGACTTAAACCAAGAGGAGCCATCATCCTTTGAAGAGGCCAAAGCAAATCAGAATGGAAGCATGCAATGAAGGAAGAGATTGAAGCACTTGAGGAAAACAACACTTTGGATTTGGTGCGCAAGACTTCATCCATGAAGGTAATAGGCTCAAGATGGGTCTATAAACTCAAGAAGAATTCTGATGGTTCCGTTAACAGGTATAAGGCAAGGCTTGTAGAAAGAGGCTTTGCACAAACTCAGGGAATTGATTATGAGGAGACCTTCTCTCCTATGGCAAAGATCCCTGCTATTAGGATTTTGCTTAGTATTGCCTCTTCCAAGAATTGGAAGATACTTCAACTAGATGTAAAGAATGCATTCTTGAATGGTTGGATAACAGAAGAGGTATATATGGCACAACCACCTAGTATTTAGAATCAAGTTTATCTTGATTATGTGTGTAAACTTAGCAAAGCATTGTATGGTCTCAAGCAAGCTCCAAGAGCTTGGAATTTCATGCTTGTTTCATTCTTGCAAGACAAAGGCTTTTGACCAAGCAAGGGAGATCCTTCACTCTTTATTAAAAAGAATAATTCTGAAATCATCTACCTATGTGTATATGTAGATGATATTATATTGACAGGAAATGATGCAGATGGTATGAAGAAGATCAAAGATCAGATGAGAGAAGAGTTCAAGATAAGTGACTTGGGTTCACTTACCTACTTCCTAGGTTTGGAAGTTGTCTACAAAGATCATGGTTTGTTTCTCACTCAAAGAAAGTACATTAAGGACATGTTGGCAAAATTCAAGATGCAAGATTGTAAGATTGCCAGGTACTTCAATGGAGGTCAATCACAAATTGATCTCACATGAAGGTGAACTCATAGAGGACATCACATCATATCAAAGTCTAAAGGGTATTCTCAACTATGCCACATTGACAAGAGTAGATATATGTTACAGTGTGAGTGTGCTAAGTCAATTTATGCACACACCAAGGAAACCACATATGGATGCTGCCAAAAGGATTCTCAAGTATCTCAAAGGAACCATAAATGAAGGACTTTATTATCCTTATGTATCTGATTTAGGTTTGAAGCTATTTTTTGATGCAGATTGGGCTGGCTCCAAGGAAGATAGAAGGAGCACTTCAAGTTATCTTACCTTTGCAGGTTCAAAGCTTATTTCATGGTCATCTAAGAAGCAACCCATAGTTGCTCTCTCTTCTACTGAAGCTAAATACAGAGGTCTTGCCATAGCTACACAAGAAGCTATGTGGATGAAGACATTATTCAAAAATCTTGGATTGGAGTTTGGAACTCCAACTATTTATGGTGACAATATGAGTTCTATTCATTTGGCTGCTAATCCTATTTTTCATGCAAGGACTAAACATATTGAAGTTCATTATCACTATGTAAGAGAGAAGATTCTAAGCAAAGAGATTCAAATATCATATGTGTCCACTCATCAACAATGTGCAGATATTCTAACCAAAGCATTGGATGGTACAAAGCTCTGCAAGTTCAAAGCCATGATTGGTTTGAAGGTAATCTTGGAAGATTGAAGACCTCAAGCCTACTTGGCTTGAGAGGGAGCTGTTGGAGCAAGTCTATGACAAGCCTAAGTATTGGCTTGAGTCCCACAAAGTCATAGAAGAGGCCTTAAAATGAGGACTATGTAAAGCTCACTTGTGAACTACCTCTTGTAACTTTTGAAGAGTTTACTTAAAAGTGAGAGAATCTTAAGTGGTTGAGTCCACTTGATCAAAAAGGGAAAGAGGAGCCACAAATTCGTGATTTGTGGTAGATAGAGAATCAAATCAATCACTGATTGATTGGAGAGTGATCGAGGGAAGTTAGCCTCCCAAGATCAACTATAAATAGATGGCAGTTTTAGTCGTGGTTAGAGAGACCTATGTGAAGACCTCTAAGAGCTGAGCTTTATGCCATATTGAGGTGTGATTCCAAGGAAAACATATGTATCACTAAGTCCATTGTATTGTACGAGCAATATACTTTCATTTTCATCGTCATTTGAGTTCATATTTCCATGTTCTTGTGAAGTGTACTACTCACTGCATATCTCTTAGTTTTCTCAGTCAGATTGCAGAGATGGTTTCTCTGAGCTTGGTGCATCATTTTCAGTGATTTAACTTGGTAAAGTTATCTCTATAAGTCTACAATATGCTCACCAATTTTCATTTCATTTGGGTGTTTCAATCTTCAGTTATGTTCAGTTGAAGTCACCAGTGTCTGTTCATTTGCACTTCTCTGTCAGGTACCCGACTTTTTTACTCATCTTGTCAGAGTTGTTTCTCAGTGTGTACTTACCCAAATTCAATGATTTAAATCTTTCGGGATGCAAAATACTGTCTAGTATAAGTATACAAATTTCCATAATCATTGAATTCTTAAATCTAGAGTTATGTTTATTTTTCAGCTCACTAGTCTCATTACTATAGTAGCCCGTGAAAATCGGGATGATGTCATCACTTGTTAAACATATTTCTCAGTGTGTGGCTCATTATTTTTTATGAGATTACTCTAGAAAGTTAGCTCTTTAAGTTAACTAAACTTCCCCAAGAGGAATTAAGCTACTTGCTGCTGTGCTTAGAGAATTATGCAAAGCACTGGACATGTGTATGAACTAAAATAGCAAGTTCTTCACCTCTGAGCTAACTCCAACTTATCTATTTTGATCTATCTTTTTGAGAGTGATCTTCCAAGGTACATAGGGTGTCTACATCCATTGGCAATCTAAAAGGGCCCACCACATACTCTTGGAGTTCATTTGGATGGTTTAGATCAAGGATTTTGCAACACCTCTTCATCTTCAAGCACATACCTATCCATCTCTTCACAGGTGTGGTGGAACAATTTGCATGGGTTGATTTATTTGTGTTGGTTTTTTTTTATTGTGGTTGAGAATGATCTTATAGTGCTTCCCCATGTTCTCAACTTTTTCTTTTATTTCCTTTCCCTCATTAACCCTTATTCTTTTTTCCTCAATTATGGCTTCATATCCATTGATAAATACAATTCAAAGACTTATGATAGTGTATCAAATGGATTTGTCCATCTACTTACTACTTGAATTTCATTGATGGCTGGTTTTAAAATTTCTTGATGCATCTTAACTTGATCCAAAGATTTCATGACTCTTGAATCACCATTTTCATCAATTACTTGACAAGATATGTAGACGTATGAGATTTCAAAACAAATATTTTGAGATGCTAGGAAGGATCTCTTTCCTACCTTCCTAAACAATATTTTATTTACCTTTTCACCAATTTTAACATCATAGATCCTCTTTTCCTTTATAAAGATCAAGTTCTTAGATAATGCATCTTTCAAATTTCAACATAAATAGATGTTGTGCTCCAAGGAGTCCCACCAAATACATCTCTTGATCTTAATAGCCTTTGCAAGTTTGTTTGTCATTTTCTATGAAAGATTGAGACTGAATCATGTATTTAAAATTTTAAATCATAAGATCATTGAATTTCTTGAACATTTCCTCCATTGTATTTCTAGGTACAATGTCTTTCACAACTGGTGGATTCATTTATTGATTTGGAGTAGGTTGTTGTGCTACTTGTATTTGATCTTCTCATAAATCTTCATGACAGTCTCACATAGATTTTTCCATAGCTTTATGTTTCTGCAACATACCTCATAACTACATCTCCAACCTCCTCCTAGTCTTCTGGAAGATTGGAATTCAATTCCATGTCTTGTAATTGGAAAAGTGGTTCCTCACAAGCTTTCATATCCATCTCCCATAAGAATAGTGATATCTTCTTATGTTGTATCACTTTCTTTTCACGTTTAGATAAGTTTTCATATTGTTGATCGATTTCCCTCTTCATATATAAGATGGATTGATCTTTAGCCATATGAACCCACTTTAAGAATGTTTTCTCAGTTACTTTGTCAATGTCTTCAAGCATAAACATCTTGAGGAGTGTCGACTTACATTGTGATAATTTTGTTTGTGCTTCCATCACAAGTCGGTCATGAAGATTTAGACATGTACACAAAATTTTCAATAAGCTTTAAGTTAACCATAGGTGTAAGTCCAACCCCAAGGTATCTAGCTTTGATTTCATACTCTTTAAAAACCATGTAATATTTTTCATAATTAAAGTAACCACTCTTTATAACAACACACTCATGGAATGATTGTATGATTATTCTTCTTTTTTGATCATGGTAAAATTGCAAAAATTTAGTAATCACATCCATTTAAGCAATTGCAGTATCACCCATAACAAATCAAAAAGAAGATTCTAGCAAGCCTTGATATTCACTTAATTTTCTCCTTATTTCTTGTGAGTGAGCAACTCAAAAACTTTGCTCACCCCCTCCTTTCACATCAGGTTCACCAGGTATCTCGTCTT